>CM053578.1:26260433-26371468 GCA_028646485.1 Cryptoprocta ferox | reverse complement strand
TTGCCTGATATAAGTATGGCTACTCTGGCTTTCTTTTGACTACTGGTCGCATGATAGATGTTTCTCCATCCCCTTACTTTCAATCTGAAGGTGTCTTCAGGTCTGAAATGAGTCTCTTGTAGACAGCAAATGGATGGGTTTTGTTCTTTTATCCATTCTGCTACCTTGTGTCGTTTGATTGGGGCATTCAGTCCATTTACGTTCAGGGTTATTATTGAAAAATGTAGGTTTGGGTTCATTGTGTTTTCTGTAGAGTTCATGTTTATAGTGGTGTCTCTGGTACCTTGTATTCCTTGTAACATTTTCCTCATAGAATCCCTCTTAGGATTTCTTGTAGGGCTGGTTTGGTGGTGCTGAATTCTCTCAATTTTTGTTTATTTGGGAACACCTTTATCTCTCCTTCTATTTTGAATGACAGGCTCGCTGGATATAGGATTCTTGGCTGCATATTTTTCCTGTTCATCACATTGAAGATTTCCTGCCCTTCCTTTCTGGTCTGCCAAGGAATGGCAGGGGCCAGAGGAATAACATTGGGATTGGATTTTGAGGGAGTTTTGTTAAAGAGGCTAAGATATAAAACTTGATGAGTATAACTTCAATAATTTAGGAGAGTTGTCTCAGGATAGTATACTGGTAACGACCTTAAAGGATGGGGAAATCTCTATGCTAGAGTAGCTTTTATAAAGTATTAAAAAAATTTTTTTAAGTTTATTTATTTATTTATTTTTAGAGAGAGAGGAAAAGAGAATCACAAGCAGGCTCTGCACTGTCAGAACCAAGCCTGATGTGGGGCTCGAACTCACAAACTGTGAGATCATGAACCTAGCTGAAACCAAGAATTAGATGCATAACTGACTGAGCCACCCAGGCACCCCTAGAGTAACATTTAGAACTCTGGAAAAAGTGATGGCCAGTGATAAGTGAAGTCGAATGTCTAAACTATCCTAAGAAATGGTAATGGAAGGAGGAAAGAGTCTGAATGAAGTGCTCCTGTGGGAATAGATATTTTACATGAGGCCAAAAAAACCCAACCAGAGGATTATCTTCCACAGGAAGACAGATCTTTAGCCAAGGCTGAGTGGAATATGTTGGTGAGAGGGCCGCCAGTATTTCCGTGGTGGCTCTTTTCCACAAGCCAGGGCTGGAGATAGGACAGGCTGTCATAGATCTGGGATTATTAATATTCATAGGTTTGATGAGATGTGGCATAGTGGGAGAGGCCAGGTGGCTGAGATTAACTTTCAGGAGTCAACAAACCACAACTTCCATAACAGATAATAAGGTAGGAGGTACAGCCAAGGGATGCAAGGAATTGTGAAGTTGTTTAATAGAGCATGATGTTCTTAGAGCCAGAATTGCCAAGCAAGTAGCCAACATGCTTGCTGCCTAATATTTTAACCAAACAATTAGGAAAATAGGAGTCTGAAGGGTATGAGGGTGATTGTCCCAATAAAAAATCTTGATCCTTGTTCAGGTTCCAGACGTGCACCAATTTTCAGATCCAGAATCCTTAACCCAAACGGTAGTCTTAGGACCCCTACTGGAATGAATACAGAGATGATTACCCCCCCAGTTTTTCCCCAAAGGGTCCTAAAGCTGTTTATTCAGATGACCGTGCACTAGGGAAAGGGAATGAATACCACACATTAGGAGAACTTTTAGACACGCTGTCTGAGTTGACATCAGTACCTAGAGAAACAAATGCCATCATGGCTCTCCCTGTTTGAGTTGAGGCTTAGGGAGTCGAAGTAATAAATGGAGTCCTGGCTAAAGTTCAGTTCACAGTGGGCCCCAGTGGTCTTTTCCCCATTAAATTAGAATGAGTATAATTCAAAAAAAGTCTCTTATTGGATTCTTTCCTGTGGGGAAGGCCAAGTGGAAACCTCTGAAATTGCCTCCCATTTCTGATCAAGATAGTAATTCAAAACCAGTATTTCATCCCCAGTGTAGAGGAGTGGGGGGTGACAGATATTAGAATCAAACTAAAGACTGAAAAGATGCAGGAGTGATGATCTTATCACACTCTCAATGAATTTTCTATTCTGACTCCTGTAGAAACTAGAGAATAACTACAAACTGCATCAGACTCAACCAAGTAGGAATCCCTCACATCAACTGAAATGGATGAGGCATCATTACTAAAACAGATTAATAAAACCTAGGGTTCCTGGCATGGGACCTTTTATCTAGTAAATGTATTCTTTTCAATCTCAATCAGAAAGGAGGATCAGAAACCATTGACATTCATATGACAAATTATCTTCATTTACAATTTTGCCTCAGAGATACATTACTTCTGTTACCTCTCCCTTAATGTAGTCCGATTTGGACATCCTGCTTATCCCTTCAAATATCACACTGAACCATTACATTAACGGCTTCATGCTGATTAGACAAAGCAGTGGCCAGATGCTTTAAGATATAATACAGAAAGATCCCAGGTATCCTTCACCAGGTACCCCCAAAGATAACATCTTGCAAAACTGTACACAATCACAACCAGGATAAGTCCATTGGTTCAATCAGTCTACATTGTCTTGCAATGCCAATTTTTCCAAAGCTAAAGATGAATAAAGGAAATGATGATTATTGCTGATTGTTCTGTAATTATTACTGAAACCAATTTTGTTACAGAGAGGAGGGAGTAGTATCCATCTGGGTATCAGAAATGCTAAGTATGCAATGTTCTAGCCTTTTAGACAGTTATAGAAACCTAGAAAGTAGGACATTATGCTAGTTAGTAAATCAAAATGCATATTTACCACTTTTCTCTTTTCAAATTGAGTTAACAATTATTAATTTCTCATGAAAAATAGTTACTTGATGTTTATTCTCTCTTGAGTGCTTTCCCCTTGGCTTTTTGCTCAGTAGTGAATATTCTGTGCCTGATCCATACCATTCTGTATTGGCAACGGAGACACTGTATTCTTTCTCTGATTCTTCATGCATGTCTCCTTCACTCTACTTCTCTTTTGCCTTGAACAAGAAAGTGAAACCAATCAGTTCTTTAAATAAAACTTAAAGACAACTTGCCCCTTATGTACATCTAAGGAATCATATGAAGATTCAATTAATCTGATTCTTAACAATCTGAAAACAGATGGGCACTAAATAAAAACAGGATCTTGCTATATTGTCAATCACATCAATAGAACTTGAAGTTGTTGATTTGCTTCCCACTTTAAAAAAACGGAATACAAATTAAAATGCAAATGAAATGACAAACGCAAACCCATTTGTAAATTAAAATACTACCCATAGGAAAAATGAAATAAGACAATGATCTTATCATGGGGGACATAAGATATCAGCAGGTGCTTACTTTGGCTCCTTTTGGTCCTCAAATGCATGATCAAGGTGATGGGACTTGAGCTCCTCAGTTGAAAACTAGAACATATTTTTTAAATGTTTCTCAGAAGAAACACAGCATAATAACAAGTACTATCATCTTGCACATTGGGTGAGCTATATGCAAATTAGTCAACAATTATGGTTGACTAAGAATTATATTTAACAATTGAATGTCATTTCATACATGAATTATCATAAGGCAATTGAAAAGTGGGATGATAAGGCAATTGAAAAGTAGTATTTAAGGAAGTTATCTTTAGAGAGGTCAATTCTAAAGATGCAAATCTGAATACAAAGTAAAATAGTTGTTGTGTAGAAAGAAGGTCAAAATCCTTTGTATTACTAGGAAGGAGAGATCGAACTTAATACATCATGGGTATACTTTGGGGCTACAGAGGAGAAATAAAAAATATAAGGACTTTGACAAATTTAACTATGGTTTCTGAAAACTTAAAGAAATAAAACTCAAAAGAATACAGTTTGGATATTGAGTAGCATCTTAAGTCTGCTCACCAAGTGACCTACAGGTAATTTCATATTTGTAATTTTTTATCTCTTTTCTTTTATATCCACACACATTATTGCTCTCCCATCACCTTTAACTTCTTATAATTCTAATCAAACTATATTTTTGAAAAACAGAGATACCTGTCATTTGGAACATTTGTCTGAAACTTTCTACTTTTTATTAAGTAGAATTTGGAGATAGTATTTTATTTTTCTTCTGGATCTGTTTTATAGCCTATAACACCAGAATATTTTAATTTTAAATCTTCCATCTTAAAAGATAAAAGCTTTTTTAAAACTTTTAACCCTATAGTTAATTCATGTTTAAACTGAAGTTTATCCTGAGTATTTTCAGAAATGCCAGTCTTTAAAGAGATATAATTGTTGTCACAAATAACACAGATATTGTATGATTAAGAATTAGCCATACAAAACATAAATAACTAGGACTAATATTTAATCAAGGAGATGAAAGATCTTTATACTAAAAACTGCCAGACATTAGTGAGAGAAATTGAAGAAGCCACAAATAAATGGAAATATATTGTACTTTCGAGGATTAGAAGAAACATTTTGTTAAAATGTTCATACTACCTAAAGCCTTCTACAGATTCAATGCAATCCCTATTCAATGGCATTTTTCACAGAAATGAAACAAATAATTCTAAAATTTGTATGGAACCACGGAAAATCTGAAATAGCCAAAGCACACTTGAGAAAAAAAGAACAAAACTGAAAGCATCACACTCTGATTTAAAACCAAAAAATCTTGTAGGTACAGAAAACAGATTGGTGATTCCCATAGGCAGGGGATGCGAGGTGTGAAAAATAAAATTTTAAAAATGCAATCTGACTATATAGTTTGATCCAATATGTCTATATCTGTATCTATATCAATCCTAAATGCAGTCTTTTATTTATTTATTATTGGTTTTGAAGTTCTACTTAGGAGGTTTCAAGTAATGAGCTAGCAATCAATGTGCTTTTGTTCATTCTCATGAAGGAGAATGAACAAAAGTGAATCTTACAGTGTTGGGCTAGGGAAGATGCATGATTTAAAAAAAAAGAGGAGATCACTGGAAACCATTTAGGGTGAATCAGTGCTTCAAACAACTAGTAACTGAATGCTTAAAAAGGTAGTGAATGAATAGTCAATTTAAAAATACTTTCTAAAAACCTCAATTTTCTGAAATAAATTTCAGTATCTAAATGCATATATTTAATTATTATTGAAAAGAGCTCAAAATGTCTTAACAACTAGCCTATCTGTGATTTCCTATCCCTATTTATAACATATTGAAACTACATAGGTTAAATAATATCCATTGATACATCACCATGGTTTGGTTTGTCAAACTAACTAGCCTTTATCAAGTAATGGTCAAGAAAATGAAAGAGACCCAGGCCTGGAATCCTTTGCTATTGGGGAGTACAGACAAATAATAGGCACATGGGGACCTCCTAGAGATGTCAAGTCAGGGGACTTGGGATTTAAAGGAAACCATGAGGCCTTGACATGGTTGGCTTGGAATCAGTCGAGAAAAGGTTACTGCAAAGTAGGTGTTGAAAGACTATGAAAATTTACCTGCTTTGTGGATGTGTCCAAGGATAGACTAGCTGTTAACATGTGAACAGAAGGTAAGTCAGCTGTGCCAGCAAGGAGAATGACTCCCCACTCCCCAAATAAGATTGGTCAGAATCAGGTAAGAAAGCTAACCCTTACCCCAACCCAAACCCTGGCATGAGATGTGAGAAAAGCTTTGCACTTCATCTGAAGATGAATGAATGAAACATTCATCTTCAGAAGACTTTTACCTTTTCTTTCTTTGAAAGGAGAGAGAGAGAGAGAGAGAGAGAGAGAGAGAATATTTTCCATAATGTTAGAATTTCTTTTCAACAGAGATTGTTTTCTCTTTATATTTTTATATTTCAATATTTAGTAAACTACCTGTATAACTTGAGTATCTTGATCTCTCTAAGCTTTAGTTAAACAAGGATAAAAATAAATACTGTGAAAACATAGGTATGAATTTAATAAAATGATGCATATGCCAGACATGTAATAAGCATTTTATAAACATTAGCTATTATATCTACATCATTATTATCATCATTGTAATATCCTGTGAAAAGGCTACACGACAGTTTCCATGTTCTCACTCTTAACAAACAGCTACCCTTTTATAGCAATGCCCACCTTTTGTATGCAAATATTTCCTTTAAATATATTAGATCTTGGGAAGAAATATTTGTTTACTTCCCTGGTGCTGTAAGAACATTAGAAAGAGGGTAACACATTTTGCACTTCTGATCAACTAAAAAATAGAAATGTAAATAAAAATACACACACACATATATAACATTTAAAATACTATGTATACTATATATAATACATCACACTCAGAATACTTTGGTACTCTTTTGAGAAAGGAATATATTTGTATCTACAAACACACAGGTAGAGACAAAATGAACTAATTTGTAGTTTACTTCAAATATGAGAAACTATGTAACCATTCTGTTCCTTTATTTTTATGTGTCACTCTGTTTCAGAGATCTTATTTCAGACCTGCTAAATGGGAGGAGGATGAAAACAAGGAAGGAGAGCAAAAAAAAATTTAATTTCGATTACAGTAATGTTGCCAGATTGTGCTCATATCTCTTGAACATGTAATTTGTAAAACGTACAAATTTAAACATACATCACAATCTAATTGTGATTGTCATATTATATTAAATGGTAATTAATAAAATACCCCAGTAACATTCATTAATTCATTCCTCATTATCCTTCTTAAAATACATCTATTTTATTCTCCTTTATTTTTCTGTAACTGTTGAACTGATCTGTAAACAACCCCAGACAAAATGTTACTACCGCTGCTCAGTAATGTCTGAGAGCTTGCCTTTCCAGTAAACAAGGGCCAAGAGGTTATTAGCCTGACTGGGAAGCCACTCTTGAAGTCAGGTATGAGATAAAGTTGTCTTTATGGCCATGAAGAAACACCAGAGAAGACGAAGTACAGAAGCGAAATGACCATTCATACGAGAGGGGTGGCAGAAAGGCCCTCGTCCAGTCTCACCTTTTCTAGGTACCTAAAATGGAGTGACTCACAGACCCATGGCCTTCATTTTGAATGAATAGGTTTGGCCCAAACAATCTCTCAGATTTCATCCACATTCACTATTTTGAATGTCTGTATCCTTACATTAAAAGAGTAGTTCCTTCACCAAAGTATTTAAAAAGTCCATTCATTCATTCATCCATTCATTCACTAAATTCATATTGAATACCTGCTGTACATGAAATTCTAGTAAGACAAAGGAGAATGAAATATAAGCCTTGTAAAACGTTCTTAAATATGGTAAGTAGTGGGTTATGGACAAGTCTTGATAGTAGCACAGGGAAAGAATGTTTAAATTTGCTCTGTGAATGTCAAATAAAAATTTATGTAGGAAATGAAATGCAATGGTTTCTACTAGATGCACCTCAGAAATTGGAGCTGCCCATGACTCCATCCTCTTCTTCTTCCTCTTGTCTATTTTGTCCTTAATTATCTGATAATTCTGCATACTTTTCTCTTTCCTCCTACCCTTATCTAACTTCAACCTACTGTCCTCTCTCATTGGACTAGGGAAATGGCTTCATAACAAGTTGACCTGCTTCTATTCTGAGCCTTCTCCAGTTTTCTGTCTGCAACCGAAGTGATAAAACACAAACCCAATCACATCACCTTTTGGCCTTCCACAGACTATGGCTTTCCATGGGTATTCAGATAAGGCAAAAAGTCCTCGCCAGACTCCACAAGGACACAGGTGGTCTTGTGTGTGGGTATCTCTACTCTTCATTTAAATTTTACACTCTTTCCTATTAGTTCGTAACCTCTGATAAAAAAAAATACCCATCTTTGTGTTTTTGTTTCTCTCAAACATGTCAATTTCTCCTCAATTCCATACTTTTTGCACATGTATTTTCTCTGCTTTGTATGTTTTCCCTTCCCTTTCCCATTTTAGCTAAGTACTCTTGTTAACCTTCACATCTCAGCTTGAACATCGCTTCCCTTATGGGCCCCTCCTCACTACTACCCCCAGTAAGAGGTACATTGCCTTCTTCTGAAACTGTATTTGTTTCTTATAAAAAAAGTTATCTGTTTGTCATTACACATGTGAGGTTGTTTGATAAACATCTATCTCATAACTGCACTAAATCTCATGCTGGCAAAGCCTGTCTGTTTCTGCTCACCATTGAATCACTATCTCCTAGCAGATTACTTGACCCCAAATCATTACATTGGATAAATAAATAGATAGGAAATTAAATGGATGACTAGATGGGTGGTTGGGTGGATGGATGGATAGATGAAATTTGCCAGATAGAAAAGGAAAAGAAGAGACACTCAGGCACCTTATGAATGAAGGCAGAGGAAAATATCAGCCCATGGTCTTTGCATGGGCATAGACTTCATGGGATGCAAAACTGGAAAAGATGAGGCTGAAGGAATGGCTTGGAGCCAGATTGCAAATGTCTTATTTGACAAGAAGCTTAGATTTTCTTCATCCAGTGGGCAATTGACAGTCAGAGGAGGCTATTAGGAGAACAAACAGCATAATTGTATTTTTTTTATTATGATAACCCCAGCAGTAGTGGGGGAGACAGTACCAAATACTTGGAGACTATTTACAGGAAAATTAGGTATAAGGCAGCTCTGTACATGTGGAATTGGCATTCAAGCTGGAGCAATCGAGGGGAGCAAAAGTGCAGAATGCACATCCTATGAGCTCCAAGCTGCCTGACACGTCGTGTGAGTGAAGATCTTAAGGGACGGGTGCGGGTCCGAGGGCTGGGATGTGGTTGTGAACGGTTGTGCCTGGCAGGTTAACACATTCTGTGATTGTTCTTCATCCCCGCCTAATTTGATTATTGTTAATCAGTAGCATTGGAGATGCCAGTGATGAAATTAAGGATATGGAAATATTTTAAAAGATGATCAATGAAAAGGAAGTTGCAAGTTATTAGTTTGTCAAAAAGATACAGAAATGACAAAAAGTTTCCTTGTACGTATTTAAATAGGTAAATAAAGTGTAAATAATAATTCTAGGGTTACAGTTCACAATTATTTTTACTTTTCAAACATTTTAGGTAATTTTTAAAAATTTAAGATTTTAGGAGGATTTCAAGTGAAACGCTAAAGAAAATATGTCATTATGTACTCCATTCATTTACATGAAAAGTAAAAAGTATCCTGTAAAACGGGGAAGAAGGCATATAAAAATAATTTTGTTTTTTTTATGTCGCTTGTCAGATGTTTTATGGACTTTGCCTTTTCTTTGCAAAGTGGCTTACTTCCTAGAAACAGAACACGACAGTAAAGGCGGAGCTGCCATCTGAAAGCTGGGATATTCTGGCTGTCCCAATAGCCAGCTGGTTATTGTGTGTGCTTGTCGGTTGCCCTGCCATCTGCCCCATCCATTATTCTCTGCCCCTCTGCCCTGCTTAAAGATCTAAAATGCTTAGAGACCCCTAAAGACCATACGGCCCAGGCTCCCTGATTGGCTGGTTTCCAGTAGAGTGCAGCCAATGGGGAACAAAGACAGAATATCAGGGTGTGCAAAAATAGAGAGGTCTTGGTGTCATTCTTCTGTCTCTGGTATCGATCTCTCTGGATGTCTCTGGTCCTAGCTCCAGCTCTTACCATGTTGTAGTCTTCACTCCTCTTGCCCCGTTCTCTCCAGGGATGTTAGTGGCTTGCATTCTTGCTAATCTCTGGGTCCCACCCCCATCTTTGTGGTTGCTTAAACTTGGCCAATGTATGTAGATTGCCCCTTTATTAAAGTTTCTTTCTGAGATAAATTTGGTCTCCTTATGGGATCCAGCATGTTGCAAGGTTACACGGACTCAACTCTAATAGTTGCTTTACTCTTTGTTATTTGTGATGCTGGAACAAGTTATGGATTCCAGTGTCTTGGCCTATAAAATGTACATCACAGCAAGATGTGTTTTATAGAGGTGCTCTGAAGACCAGATGAACAAATTAAAAGTGCCTTGCACAGATCTTAGCACTTTTTAATCATTGAAGTAAATGTTAGGGAAAAATCAAAATAAAATAAGATGTATTTTCATGAATTCCACCAAGGAGAATTCTTACATTCTTGGGGGGGTAGAGATCTATTTAGACCCTCATACTATTCTCTGCCTCTAAATTAACATATACCTTAATTGGAGAAAGGAATGTTAAAGAGGGTGGTTTGAGTCTCTAGAATTCCAGACAGGGTATAGCTACCTCCTCCTATCACAGAGGGCATTCAGAACTAATTGTTTCCACCTGAAATGTTATAAATCACATTTTTGGTATTACATTATTTAATACTTTTATTCACAGATTTCTAAAGTACTATTTTAAATAATAGATTAAATTCCTTATTTTTACTTTCATATTAGCGTTTTATATTTGAGAGAAATACTGTACATTCTTTATTCTAAAATCCTGAGAAGGCTCATTGGGAATATCACTGATCATCGGTGCCTAGCTTTTCTACAGCAAGTTGTAAAAGGGGCCAACATTAACTAACTCCTAAGTTAATAGACAATTCATCTGAAATGAAATGGAGCAATGCAACACGAGGAGAAAGCCTACCATGAAAAAAACATGGTGTAAAAATGGCGTTTATTCCAGAGGCTGGAATGAAAGTTTGTAGATGACAGCAAACTCAGAGAAAGACTACATTATGTAGTGGCCAGGACAGGCAAGGGAAAGAGAAAGTGCTGTAAGGAATGTATCAGTTCCTCCTGAGCCGTCCATCTACATCGGATCAATAGCTCTTCCAACCATGGGACATTCAAGCTTTCAGCTTGAGAAATTGAAGTTCTCAAAATAAGTCAGGGTTGCAACACAAGTCCATCATGGTGTGTCACAGAAATGAAATGAGTTGTCTCCTGCTCGATTGATGACTGACATCAAACCGGGAGGAAAAAAAGAAGAAAATAAACGAGGCACGGGTTTTGAAAAGTTGTTTCGCAGACTTCTGGGGAAAAGTTGACACCAGGGGGCTTGTTCTGGGCTGCAAGCACGTGCAAAACCACAGCCGCCATCACTGCAGTGAGGGCTCCGCAGCGTGGCCAAGGAGCAGTGAGGGGAGATATCCCAGAGAATTGTTTGCCGCTATGATGGTTGTATACAAACCCTAAATAAGAAACCCAGAACTTCTCAGACTTGGGCGGGGAACAACCACAGAATGCCCAGGATTTGCCAGGAGATGAGAAAGGTGAGGATGGGAACAGGTGATTTTTAAATACAAAGTGACGATATGGAGCTTAGTAATGACCGGAGCAACTCATCTTGGAAGGATGGCAATAGCCGATCCTGGAAAACAAACTTGTAAGAAAAAAATCAAAGGCTGCTCAGCATATGTCTGTGTTGCACAGCTAAAAAGACCCCTGTAGTGCCTACAAACAGGCCAGTGAAATCAATGCTTGGTGCAATTGCTAACTGAGCTTCCTGTTGATAAAAAGGAAAAGAAAAATCACCCCCCCCACCACAACTTTGTTATCCAGGCTACAATCCTCCTGCTCCTCTATTATCCGGGCTTTCAAAGTGATTGAACTGAAAATACTTTCTATCAGTGTACACAGATGCCCCAGATACATTAGAGACCTGTGAACTACAATGGCTTACATGCTTTGGCTCTTTTTTCCTTAGCCTTTGCCTGGAGCAAAGAAAATAGAGTGGGAAGCAATGAGCATCCCCGACACCAAAGGTGAAGGATGTTATGCTCAGAGGTGAGATGGCTGTATTGTCTCATGCAATCTCTGTCAATGCCTTCCAGTTAGCAGCCAGGAGACTCTATACCTTTGACACCTACTGAGAGGCCTGAGTTGAAACTAGTTAAATCAATAGGCCATGATCTATCTTCTCTTCGTCTTTATGCTCGTGATTTGTTGTGATCTCAATGAATGATTTCTATTTATCATTATCTCAATCAATTCGTCTCTAAAATGGACCTTTCTCTTCCTACACATGATGAGATGGGATCCTCAAGCTTCTCCAATCAACATGTGAATTGATTGACAGGGAATTCAAGGATTTGACTTGAAAATATTAATGTATACAAATTCCCTTCCTTCGTGTGCCTGCTGTGCAGAAATCATGTGGTACCACTGTGAACACAATGCAGCTAGGCAATGTTTACTGAATCAGCAGTCGCTCTGTTATCAAATATATAATTTCGTACAGAATTCCTGAAATATATACAGTATTTATTTCAGTGTAGCAGGAGCAAGCTTGAAGTACAGCTGTAAATTAGTGTTCAGAAAATTGCAGTTGGAATATAATGGAACACACTTGGAAACATATACCAGTAACTCTATCCGCCTAATGTGTTCACAGATGTGATTACATGCATAGAAATATAATTTTATTTTTTTAAAGCATGTAGCAAACTCTTTTGGAATTTTGCTTAGTAATGGAAAGTAGAACCAGGTATTTTGCGATTGACACAAAATGAATGAGTTGCGATCGCTTCATTACTTATGGCATTGTCCTCTCTCTGTTTTTCTCTCTCTGTTTTTCTCTCTCTCTACCCCTCCTTCTCTTTTTCTCCTAAGAGACAGTAGCAAATTTTATAATCCTCATATTTACCCACAAAGCAATACAATGTTAACTTTCATAGAGAATTGAAAGTAGTATTTCAGATACTATGTTTGAATAACTTACAGTTAAAGCTTACAAATTTGAGTATTCTACTTTAAAAAAGTGATCTCTGGGGCACCTGGCTGGTTCAGTCGCTTAAACCTCCGACTTCGGCTCAGGTCATGATCTCATGGCTCATGAGTTCAAGCCCCACATCGGGCTCTGTGCTGACAACTCGGAGCCTGTAGTCTGCTTTGGATACTGTGTCTCTCTCTCTTTCTGCCCCTCCCTTCTCTTGCTCTCTCTCTCTCTTTACAAAGAAATAAACATTAAAAAACATGATCTCTGTTGATATTTCATCCCCTTCTATGTACACGTTTTATTGATGTGTTTATTTTCACCTTTTATTTATTTGTTTATGTACATACTTCTGTGCAATTGAAAATATGAACTTAGGACATATAAAATTTTAAAATTGCTTTATTTGCTAGACTGGCTAAAATATTAAGCATGCTCTTTTTTTTCCCAAGGAAACAATTCAAAAGTTGTGTTTAGGCTTTGGTTAATTGCAAAATACATATTCTATCTTTCAGGTCTATCACATAGGACCGGGTGCTAACTTCAGAGGTTCTCTTTGTTTTTTCCCCATTTAAGTGTCACTGAGCAGTGCCTAGACAGAGTTCCATAAGAATACATTTGGCCGTGTCTCAGTTGTTAAGTTGGGGATGTGGCAATTTTCAGAAGAGATCTCACTCTCCATGAGTGGTGTATCAGACTTGTGCCCTGTTGGTCCATAAACAAGGGAAATTAGCCTGAAGCTGAGAAGAGCAATCAGTTTAAGGTGAATGAGAAAATTCTTGCCACTTTAGTCTATTTAACCAAAGTGGTTACTCTCTTCTAAGTGGTGGCTATAGAATGTTAGAGGTTTGTCATCACAACCAGCAAGAAATACAGTGTTAGCTGAATCTGTACTGTTTAAAGAAGAAATTCTGCACCTTTCTAGATGCTCTTTGGATCTTTTCGGTATTTGGGTTTGCAAAACTTAAAGGATTCTTTGACCTATTCTTCTAATTCCCTTGGCAGATCTGATTACACAGAGGGGACCCTCAGTACGCAGTGATAATTGGTACCTTAAAAATGTCACATAGGATGAATTAACCTAAAATGAGAAAATTTTCTTAGAAAAATCCATAATTATAATTTAGAACAGTCTGAAAAAATTATTTCTCAATTCAGTCTTATTTAAGCTTCACCAATGTGATTTTTTTGTACTTTGAAATGCAACAGAAGTTTTCTATTTCTAGTAGTTTCAAAAGAAACTACCTGAAAGTTGTCTGGCTCAAGCTGATTTCTTCTTTTAATCATCTCAATTACTACAGTTTGATGCTACATCTTAATCTTACTTAGGACAGGGGATCATCTCATTAACTTGTTATTAATAATTTTCTATAACTTCCAGCTATTCCAATAGGGATTTCATCTCATTAATGCCATTCTTTTATATGGTGCCCAAACCGCCCCCAGTAACCAGTGTTTATGTTAGGGTGTATGAGCCATACCACATTTTTTCTAGGTCCCTGAATGAGCCCTGTCCATCCATCACATGGGCTCCTGCTTGCCCTGAATGCTCCCCCTCCTTACTCTACCTTCCACCCTCTGTCTTCATAACTGCCAGGTGCTTTGCATTTTATAATCTCTTCCACAAAAAAATGTCTCTGATCTTTTCCTGATTGCCATTTGGTGTAACTCGACAACTCACTTCATTTTTGAGATCCTTTTTTGTATCACCTACTGTACTCTATTTGTATTTTTTCATCGTTTATCTTTCCCAAAGAAACTGCGAGTTCCTTGAGGAAAAGAACTACATGTTAGAGGCTGATATGCCATCATCTGCCATTGAGCCTTGCTTGGAGTATTTGTTCAATAAATGTTTGCTAACTAAATACATGAAGGCATTACCCACCCACCCCTACTCCTTCCATGCTGAAATTTACTCAGTTTTAATAAAGTGAACTAATCAGTTTGAAAGAGATCTTTTGAAGACAGCAATTTTCTAAATAAACATATAAGAGCAAGCAGGCACACAGCAGAGGCTCAAAAATATTTGCTGAATTAATTCAAAATGGTGCTTGTGCATTAGGCTGCTTTTCTATCTATGTATATATTTTCCAGATGTAATAATCACAACAATTACTTAATAGTGCTTGCTGTGCTCTTCAGACCTAGAAATAATTAATGTAGTGATTGTACAGAATCATGAGTTAAAGGAGGAGAAACCAATTTGTCTTTCAAAATTGCTCCTGCTAAAGTTGGAATTTGTGTTTTGCATAGGTGTTTACTCATTCCATAGATTCTTCTAGACCGAAGTGATGTGAAGTGGAAAGTTACAGGGAGATAGGGTGGTTATAGTATTAAGGGTTAAAAAAAAAATTGGTCAGTGTGAATTACTTAATTTTTTTGCACTTGTCTCTTGTTCTGAAAGATCCTTGTCCAGTGGATCAATTTGTCATCAGGAAGGTAATCTATATTTACTTTGCGGCAGGTACTACAGCTCTTAACTCTGCATTTAGCTGATTCAGCTCCTACCCAGACTACTTTGACCTCAGAAATATTCCCTGCTAACTGTCCTCCTGTTCACTCCAATTTGTACTGCCTAAACGCTTACTGCTGAGTGTCCCTCTGGCCATTTTGAAAGGTGTTTCATCATACTACAATAAATGTGAAATACTGATGCACTCAAAATTGCACACACATACACACACACACACACAAGGCAGCTGGATATCGACATGGGACTGGACAGGGGCATTTATTACACTTTACTCTTATACCATTGTCTACCTTTGGCAAAAGAAGATTGTTAGTGTCCCTGGTGGTCTATGTTGATCAATACTACATGGGAGTTAAATTAGACCTCAAGTCAAGCACACATCTACATTGGCTGAGATACCTTCAACCTAAAATCCCTGGAAAATTTACATTTTTCCACTAAGTTAACCAGTAATAGAGTGAAATGAGTGAGAAAAAAGCAGCTGTCTAGTCTGTATCTTGCATTCCTTCAAACAAACCTGGTCCAATTTTTAGCCCTTGTAGGTGTATTTCATTAATAAGCCTACCAGTATTTCAACTTGTCAGCTTAGAAACATTGTTGATTTAACGACAAACCTTCAATAGGGAATATAAAATATTACAACATAAAAATCCTGAGAATTAGAGAAATTCTTTGATTATCAATCAGCCCTATATGCCCTACTTCAAAAATGTCTTCTAAATCCTGAAATTGAACTGGAAAACAGATATACTTTAAAAATATTTTTTAAATGTGTATTTATTTTTGAGAGAAAGATAGACAGAGCATGAGCAAGGTGGGGCATAGAGAGGGAGACACAGAATCTGAAGTAGGCTCCAGCCTCTGAGCTGTCAGCACAGAGACCCATGAGGAGCTCAAACCCACGGACTGCAAGATCATGACCTAAGCCGAAGTCAGACGCTTAACTGACTGAGCCACCCAGGTGCCCCTAAGATGTACATTTTAGATAACAGAAAAACTTTCATTTGAATTAGTTAATTCTGAATTCTTGAATCAAAAGTTAAGTAGTCCATTCAGCTCCTCAAATTAGTAGTTTTGTGATTATTTTGGTTATTTGTAGGTTTCACATGTAATCTGGAAAGTATTGAGTCCTATCTGTAAACTACAATATTTATCTTACAGTTTGTCCCACTTTTACACTTTGTTGGTTTTGATATGAGTATTTTTATCCTCCAATATATCACTTCTACCTCCATTTAGTATTACGTTATTTTCCAAGGAGAACAGAAGAATTCCTAACTATAGATCAAGCCTCCATTTAAAATGGATATCACAAGAAGTGTTTTGCTCTAACTTTAGATAATCAGAGGCAGTTTCTGCTTCTGGTCATGCTGACTAGGAATAAAACAGACCACTAAGTGGGGCAAATTTCCTTGAATGGGAAAAAGTATTGTATCAGAACAACTCTGGCAACTGATCCAATAAGACTATTAATGACGGATTCTTGAGAAAGCTGTCATACTTAAGAACAAAACAATAAATTGAACCTGTTGAAAATCAACTCAGTAGGTTATTTTAGGTGGCATGCTGTTAAATGTTGGGGAATACAGATTGATAGTGTTTTTCAGTTTCTATGGTTTGCGTACACCCACTCATGGCTGATTTCAATCCACCAAAGTGATGTCCACTAATGGAGAAACAGGAAGATGTGCCCACAAATGGTTCTCATGAGCTCGTACATATCAGCTCCAGCATACACTAGTTATCTTGCTAACTTAACTTCCCAAGCCCAGCTTTATGGCTTAGAAATGGGAGGGGTGCCTGGGTGGCTCAGTCGGTTAAGGCTCTTACTTCGGCGCAGGTCATGAACTCATGGTTCACGAGTTCGACCCCCGCGTCGGGCTCTGTGCTGACAGCTCAGAGGCTGGAGCCTTGCTTCAGATACTGTGTCTCCCTCGCCCTTTGTTCCTTCCCTACTCGCACTCTGTCTCTCATTCTCTCTCAAAAATAAATAAACTTAAAAAAGAAAAGAAATGGGAAACTGCACTATGAAATGCATGGGGAGCTATTAATTAAAAGTGTTATGAAATGTTGGTTGATTTATTTTTTAACCCATGCTATTAGCTAAACAACAGCAACACCATCCCATTTTACTGTAAACTTTCCAGTATTTTTACATTTATCTTTATTGCCCTTCTTTATATGAGAGGATGGCAAACTTGGTTTTTCTTTTCTTTTTTTTTTTTTATTTTTACATTTATTTATTTTTGGGAGAGAGAGAGAGACACAGAGTGTGAGTGGGGGAGGGTCAGAGAGAGAGGGAGACACAGAATCAGAAACAGGCTCCAGGCTCTGAGCTGTCAGCACAGAGCCCGACTCAGGGCTCAAACCCACGAACCGTGAGATCATGACCTGAGCTGAAGTCGGCTGCTTAACCAACTGAGCCACCCAGGTGCCCCCAAACTTGGTTTTTCTCACTGAATGATGATCCAAAAGTATTTGGATAAACCAAGAATAAGCATGTAATAATGCATACAAGTTGAGGGTTACCATATTATGAAGTATTGTATTATACATGCAGTATTCTCCAGAAATCCATATGGCTATCTCCTTCCCCTCAGTGAAGTCTCTATTCAAATATCATTTTTTGAAATAGGTTGAGCTAAAATACTCCATTTACAATAGCCACTAACTCTTCTGGTACTTTAACCCCTATTATACGGCTTTTATTATTTTCCTTAGCATTTTGGTCTTCTGATATTACTGAAAATTTTACTTACTTATTTTCTTAATTGTATATTGTCTATCTGTATCAGTTCAATATGTTCAGCTTTGTTCACTTAAGCCTCTCCAGGCCCTAGAACAGTGTTTGGTATATAGATATTCAACAGCTATTTATAGAATGAATGGGATGGCCCGCAACCCCGATCAGATTAATGCTTAGGAAGAATTTTCTGGCAGTTTTGGTTACTGAATTGACAAGAGATTATGGGATCTCAGGAATACGTTTTAAAAGTAGCTTGCATTCTCATTTTTCTGAAATCATTTAGATATGGTCTTACGTAAACACTGAGCATTGCCTAGGCCAGTGGTTTTTAGGGTTTCTCATGGCTTCTCAAAGAGCTCACATTGGGGTGAAGAGAAGGGGCCAAATGGATGTGGCTCAGGTGTACATCCTGGCTTCATGCAAAAGATCCTGATTTTAACAGTCTGAGTGTGTAGAGAGGAGAGCAAACAGTTGTAGGGAGTGAAGGCTGTGTCATAACATCTTTTTTAAAGTTTGTCTATTTATTTTGAGAGAGACAGAGGCAGTGTGAGTGGGGGAGGAGCACAGAGAAAGGGAGAGAGAATCCCAAGCAGGCTGTGCACTGACAGCATGAAGCCCAATGCCAAGCTCGAACCCACGAACTGTGAGATCATGACCTGAGCTGAAATCAAGAGTTGGATGCTTAACCAACTGAGCCACCTGGGTGCCCCATAACATTTTTTAAGAAAAGATTTTTACTGCTGAAGTTTAGAAAACCCTATTATAGATTACTCTCAGCTTAAAATCTTGTTTTTTCCTGTATTTCTAATTGTTTAAGTTCTTATAATTAATTAATAAACAAAAAAATCCATCTTCTCTTTTAAATAAGTAATAAAATTTCCTTTTATAAAATATCACCTAGCAGGCAAAGGCTGTAATCTTTAAGTACACTCTTCTCCATTTTCCTAAAATATATTTATGATATACTTATCCTTGGCACTTACTAAATGTTTTTGAAGAAAATCATATACAACATTTGAGAGAATATATTTTATAAAACAGTTTTAAATACAGTCTATACAATCTACTACCAAACTAGGATTGAAGAAAATTATTTTGAAATATGAATCAGGTAAGCCAGATGCCTTTCCCTTGTAAGCAATTTGAATTCAATTTGTGGCAGAAAGTGCAGGCTCTCTTGGATCAATAGGATGCATTCAGCACAGCTGACACACTACACCTGATCCAGAGCCAACCTGGCTGGGGACCTATTAGTCATACCTGAGGGACTTTCCCTAGCTTTTATCTCCAGCTACATCTCCTAGGATTACAGGTACTTGAGGCTAATTAGGTCTGCTCTATTACCTGCCATGCAAAGGCTCTGTTGCGACAACATCCCATTTACCTTCCAATTTCAATGAGATAATCAGGGTGCTACAGTGCACTAAAGGTAAAATGATAGGCTTGCACACACCCCTGACTGGCTTTATCTGTTAATACCATGAGCTGGCGTGTGTGCATGCACGCGCGTGCACACACACACACACACACACACACACAGGAAGGCTAAAGAGATAATAGCTGGACTGACCTGTTACAATTTTACCTTGTTTGCTTTGTTGCTTTTCCTCAGAAGTCAGTCCCCCTTCCAATGTAATTATGTAATTAGAGCTAAAGACTATAAACAAATAGAGATTTGTCCCCTCCCCCAGAGCTCTAAAGTCAAGCATCAAGGCTTTTTAATGCCGAGACTTTGGAAGCCTACACCTCCCTGACGCAGGGAGGCAGACCTGAGACATGGAAAGCCCATCACGTTTCCTGACTTACCTGCTCTTTCTCCTGGACTCAGTAAGCGGAGGGAGCAGAGCACATGTAGAGAATAGGATCAGGTTTTCATGTTGCATTTGTTCAACTTTTAGAAGACAAGCAACGTTTTCTTTTCCCCCTCAAGTTAGCATTTTATCTCATTGTATAGCATATCCGTAATGTCATAACAAATTAAGACCACGGGTCAAAATGGACCCTTTGACAATATTTCCCACTTCTCTATAACATTCTTCATTGTTTGGACAAACACCTTGCTTATTATATTTGCTAACTGCAGAGCATTATATTTGAGTAGGTGGGAGGATATCTAAGGAGCATGTTCCGTTATGAGGTAGTTGTGTAAAGCAAAACCAGATTTTTCCTTCAAGTTATCCCCCCAGCTCACATGCAAGATGAGAGACAGGAGAGACTGTGTAGGCCCACTCTTGGGACAGAAACGCACTGGCAGAGGTAACAACAACAGTTGGCAATATCATTGTGTGCTCTGGCTTTGCTAATCTTTTTGTCATTAGAGAACATCAAAGACATTTCTCTCTGGAGAAATTTCAAGGTCCCTCTTTTTTTTTTTGCTCAATTTTGACCGCTGTTTTGTGCCTTCTTTCATTCTATTCTGTTTCCAGTTTCAAAACCACAGCATTCCCTTTGAAGAAATCAATTCCGGGATGCAGGAGTAGCAATATAAGTCAGGAGCTACACCCTCAAAATCCTACAAGGACCAGGCAAGTAACATCGTTGGGAAGAGGGGGAATGTTATAGGCTAATTGTGTAACCCTCTATTACACAATTTAGGAATGTTTAGATGGTTTATTTTTAACTTTTTCTAATTAAAATTTTTGTGATATATGCTGATTCAGGAGCTTATATATGACATAATCCAGAGAGATCTCAGGTATGCTTGACTCAATTTCCCCGCAATAATAACAACCTGCAAAACTGTAGTATAATATCACAACCAGAAAACTGACATTGAATCAATCTATCCTTCTTTTTTAAATTTTTTTTGTGAGGGGGGTGGGGAGAGGAGTACAGAGAGAGTGGAGAGAGAGAGAGAGAGAGAGAGAGAGAGAGAGAGAATCCCAGGCAGGCTCCATGCTGTCAGCACAGAGTCTGATGTGGGGTTTGCTCTCATGAACTGTGGTATCATGACCTGAGCTGAAATCAAGAGTCAGATGCTCGACTGACTGAGCCACCCAGATGCCCCAACAATCCATCATTCTTATGCACATTATCACAATTTGCATATACATGTGTGTGTTTAGTTCTATGCAATTTTATCACCTGTGTGGATTTGTGTATTACCACCACCTTAGAAAGAAAAACTGTTCCGTCACCATTGGATCCTTCTTGTTGCCTTTTAAATAGCTACATTCACTTCCATCCTGCACTCTGCCTTCCCATTTTTGTCTCTAACTCTGGCCAGCCATTAACAAATCTGTTTCCCCTTTCTATGATTTTGTGATTTCAAGAATGATATACAGATGGAATCATGCAGTATGTAATCTTATGGTCACATCCATTGACTTTTTTTCACGTTGTATAAATCCTTTGAAATTCATACCAGTTGTTATGTGTATCAAAATCTCATTCCTATTTATTGCTGAGTAATATTCCACAGTGTGGACGTACCACAGCTTGTTTAACCACTCATTCTTTGAGGGATATCATGGCTGTTTCTAGTTTGGGCTATTACAAATTAAGGTGCCATGAACATTTGTGTGCATAAGTTTCCATGTGTTAATGTATTTATTTCTTTTTTTTCCCTCACTCCTGACACAGACATAGACTGAGAGAAATATTTTCCTACTGTAAGAAAAATGATCACACAAATGCCACCCAAATTGTCAAGTGGCACTTAGCCTCAATGTGATGGTAGTTGTATGCTAACTGAAAAGCATGTGTCTATGACCACAAACTCTATTAATAAGTATTAATTTGCTTCATTTATTTGTATATATATCCGATTTTTTTAAAAAAACTAGATTGCTGACTTTTGTTAAAAACTGGGGACCCAGACATAAATGAGCTTATGTTCCATCCATGGGCAAGTCAGGTAGGGTTGAAGGTCAGCTGCCCCATTAGGCAGGGCAAGTGCTGTCCTGTTAGCCATAGTCCCCTCAGCCATCCTCACCCATTTATATGATCTATCTGGCCTCTATGAATATGAATTGGTTACCTCTGGTCTGGTGAGAGAAAAAACATTAGCAAACAATAAATGTACTAAATCATGACTTCTCTTAAAAGCCACTTGCTGCTTCTAGGACAATTACCATTGAATGTGAATTACTACAGCCATAATGGAGGGATGCAAAGAGACCATAGCTATTAACTATATTTTGTATGATTGGATCATTGCATTTACCTATTCCAATATTTATCTCCTAGTTCCACAAGAAAATGTCCGTCTTGACGTATGATTTGCAATGAGCAAAATCTGAACACACAGAAAACCAGCAGAGATGTATCATTTTTATTTTTAAACCATTTATCTTGTAAAGTCAGTAAATCATTCCAGATTGTGCTGGATTAGAATTTAGAGGACTCTTAGGCAGTGGTCTTAAATCAAAATTCTATATTTCAGACACCAAAATGATCAAGAGAACATTCAATAGCTATATCTTTAGATTTACCCATTGCTAGAGGTTAGAATTTGGAGCAAGGGGGCAAACTAATATGCCAAAGCAGCTGTGACTATGGAAAGAAAATCACATAACTTCTTCCAAAGGTAGGAAATATTAAGGCACCATTGGCTCTGTAAAGTGATGCTTTTGGAAGAGATGTCATAATGCCAATATTAGCACACACTTTTATTTTGGAAATGGTGCACTGGCTTCTCAGACCATCATGAAAGAGTCCAAATGATCAAGTCCCAGGGCATCAGCAGTGAACTTTGCTCCAGATTCTGTGCCTGAATTTCCCATGTTTCATAACATTGTGAAGTTCACAAACCTCAAGAGAGTATATTAAGGGCCTTGATTTTTTTAAATATAAGATACCTGGAAACAAAAAAAGGGTTTTTTATTTTTTCCAACAAAAAAGCTTCTTGAAATACACTGCTTGATTCACACATGAACTAATCTTATAAGGAATATTTGTTCTTTCTGTTCATAACCTGGCCTTGTGACAAGGGTGAGGAAGAAGAAAAAGTTGCCCAAGGCACTTACCAGCCCTACAAAGACTTTATTAAAAAGAAAAATACCCGCAAATTTATTACCGATCCATCTAGATCTTTTACCGTATCATGTCATCTCTCACGAGGGAACTGTAACTTCAGAGATTTGAAAGCAAAAAAGGCACTAAAGCAAATTTTACAATGTAAAGAGTAAACCATTAAAAGATACAATTTTTTCTCGTACATACTTGAGAGAAAAATCAGAAGCTTCAGAAGGATCAAATTTGCCTTCACCAAGGTCAATGAGGGCTCAGTGCAGTCAGTCCAATAAATATTTACTGAAATCACAACTTGTGTAATATATATTTTATTATTATGAAGTGTATTTATGACATCAGTGAGGCTTCTGATCAAAGGAAATAATGTGAAAAGGTTTAAATTATAAAGGAAAAAGCATGGCACAATTGCATGTTTCAGTAATAGCTTATTATTATATATTATTATATTATTACTTAATATTTTAAGGATCTTTATTTCTTGTTATATCTAAGTTGTTGTCTCAAAAGCAGAAGGTGAATGAGAACTGTCATTTACCATGTGCGTTTTATAATAAATCCTCTCGACTCTCAATCCGGTTAAATGCAGTAATAATCTCAATCATACCAAGAGAATAGGGATTCTCCTGGTTAAATTTTAACTCGGGCTTCTAAATAACTCTTTTATACGGAAATTTGTTTAAATTGCGGAAAGTACTAACAGCCTGAAGTGAGTGGTAATAAGTAATAGTCTTACTGAAGGCAGTTGGAGAACCAGCAGGGCTCTGACTTTATAAAAAGGAGAATTAAATCATCAGAGGGAAAATACAAGCATGTCAGAAGGGAAGAGAACAGATAGTTCAATCCTGGTATTATTCTTAAGTTACTCTGTTATATCGGAGACGATTGTTGCCACTGTTTTCTAATCTCTGAAAGGGAAATGATATTTCCTACATACCTGACTGATTTCTTCTAAGAGGAAAATATGGTAATAAAGATACCTTGGAAAATATAACGTAACCTAAGTAGTTTTATATAGGTAGTGAATCTAATACAGAGATACCATATATGCAAGTGCAACTAAAATTTGAAGAATCTAAACACAGGTGAAGTTTGTCCTTAGGACTATAGAGACCTTGAAAGAGCAACCCATATGACCATACAACAACAAAGTAAGCAAATTCATGTTTTTGTTTTTTCTTAAACCTATTGAAATGCTGAGGTTTAAGTAAGGGTACCTAAGTAACCTGCAGTCTGAGAGATAAGACGTGAACACTGGTTTGCCAGGGCAAGATCCAGGCAGACCCCAGCAGGAACTGTGCAGTGAGGGTGATGGGTGGGGACTGAGAATGCACAGGTAAGAGCATGAAGTCCCTGGAGCCTCAAATTCGTACCTTCTTTCAAGTATTTTCCCCATGAACCCCACTGGATGCTCACAAAAAATACTGGGAGAGACCTGAAAAAGTCCCTCTCGTGGTGCAGAGTTGGGGGAAGAGGTATCAGTCAGTATGAAAGGGGCATCAAACTCTATTAGGATCCTCCTCCCTGTGTCCCCTATGGAATGGATGCCTTACTATACAGGAGACAGGGCAATAACACTGTCACCTGTTGGGCACTTTTGAAAACTCACTGAAACTACACAATGGGAATGGGAACAAAAGCTAAATCCTGGGAGATGGGCAGGAATACAGTCCATAACCTGGGAGAGGGGCAGGAATACAGTCTGGCCTCAGAATCATATCTTGAGGGAAGAGAAGAAACACTGAAAAGACAACATCCGTGAGACACAAGGACACGATGTCTACCATAGAATGCTTCATCAGAATAACAAAGACCACTCCCTCACACTCCACTGCCAAGCTGACATGTCATATCACAAGTAACTAGCAAGAGTCAGACCATCTTTGATATTCAGTGTAAAGAGATAACAAAAAGCTGATGGCAGACAGTGAAAGAAAAAAGAAAAACACCCTAACACACCAGCCTCCACCATAAACACCATATATTGCTAGAGTAGTTTGAAGACTTTGGTGGCCCGAGGGTAACCATACCAACTATAAAACTAAAACAAATCCAGCTCCACTTCTAATCAGATTAACTCAATTCCCTCACCCAAGGCCTGGAAGAGAAAAGCTATGTCCATTTTCAAGCATACAACCTACTACTTCAGTTTCTACTGTCTTATATAAAATATCTGGCTTCAAACAAAATTCAAAATATATGAAAAGACCAGGAAAGGAAAACAAACAAAAAAGCCCCAAACTCTTCCATAACAAAAACCAAAGAACCCAATTAAAAAATAGGCTAAGGACTTGAATAGATATTTCTCCCAAAGATACATGCAAACGGCCAAATAGTAAATAAAAATATGGTCAACATCATGAATCATCAAGGAAATGGAAATCCAAACAACAATGAACTACCACCTCACATCTGTTAAGATGGCTATTATTGAAAGAAAGAAAGAAAGAAACAAACAAACAAACAAACAAACAAAGAAAAGAAGAAAGGAAAGAAAGGGAGAGAGAAAGAAAGAAAGAAAAAGAAAAGGAAGGAAAGAGAAAGGAAAGAAAGAGAAAGGAAGAAAGAAAAGGAGAGAAAGATACAAGTGTTGGGAAGAATGTGGAGAAATTGGAGCCCTTGTTCATTATTGGTGAGAATAGTGGCTACACTATGGAAAATAGTGTAGTGGTTCCTTAGATAATTAAAAGTAGTATTACCACATGATCCAGCAATCCTATTTCTGGATATTATTCAAAAAATAATTGAAATCAGGATCTTAAAGAGATATATGCATTCCCATGTTCATTGTAGCATTATTCACAATAGCCAAAAAATGACCTAAGTTTCCATAAATGGATGAATGTATAAGGAATATATATTGTATATATATCCATATATATACACAATGGAATATTATGCAGCCTTAAAAAATAAGGAAATCCTACCATGGGAGACAATGTGGATGAACCTGGAGAACATGATGCTAAGTGAAATAAGCCAGTCAAAGAAGCTAGTCACTGCATGTTTCCATTTATACAAAATATCTAAAATAGTTAAATGCATAGAAATAGTAGATTGGGGGTTGCCTGGGCTGGCAGGAGGGGGAAACGGGAGTTGTTCAACTGGTATAAAGCTTTAGTAATGCAAGGTGAATGAGTGCTAGAGATCTGCTGTACAAAAGTATCTTAGCTAACAATACTGTGTTATGTACTTAAAATTTTATTAAAGGGGTAGATCTCATATTAAGTGTTTTATTGCAATAGTAATAAATTAAACAAATGCTTCCAAGAGACAAAGCAATCATCAGAAGTAGGTAAAATAATTCTGTAGTAAAGTAGTAAATAATTACTACTGTAATTATTACAGTAATTATAGTAAGTAATTACTACTGTAGTAATGCAGTAAAGTAGTAAAATAATTCTGATCAATGTTAACATTGTAATGGGAAAATATGACAACATGCAATAAAAAGTGATCATTTCGGCTAGGACAGGGAAACCATAAGATGGAATCAAACAAAAATGCAAGAAATGATAAACACAGTGATAGAGATGAAGAATGTGTTTATTTAAAAAAAAGGAAATAGAACACAGCCTCCAAGAACCGTGAAATCATATCAAATTGACTAATAACATATCCAAGAAGCACAGAAATACCAAAACGGACACCCAGACCCAAAAATCTAGCCATATCAAACAAACAGCGAGAGAGAGAGAGAGAGAGAGAGAGAGAGAGAGAGAGAGAGAAACTTAAAGGTGTCCAGGGAAAAAATACATTACATACAGAATACCAAACATAAGAATTTTGCAGATTGCCTTTCAGAAGTTATGACAGGTAGAGGACAATGAAATGACATAGTTTAAAATGCTATAAGAAAAGTAAAAATAAACATGCAAAAAAAAAAACACTTCTGAAGAAAGAGAAGTCTAGGAAACAGAAGAAAATTTTCACAAAAAGGTTTCTTATTGTACTCAGAGAAATTTTAAAAGATTCTGCATCATAAAACAAAAATAGGGTGTCATAAAAAGGGAATAATCAGAGAATAAGAAAATGACATGTACAGTTCTTAATATAAATAATTCCACAGAATACTGGAAGATAAATTTGAGGTATTTCCAAAGGGCAAAATGACAAAAAAGAAAAAAGAAAAAAGAACAGCAGACAAGAAATAAATATGTGAAAAGATCTACTACATCAAAGATACACACAGGTGCGTCAGGAGGTGGAGTCACTGAAATGAGGAATAAAGAAAACAGGAAAATTAAAATGATCAAAATACTAGTAGAAAAGAATTTCCTAGAATAGGAAAAGCATGCATAGTCAGGTCAAAAATAACCAGCAAATGCCAAATAAAATAAATTAAAATATAAACACAATAAAACAATTAGTATAAAATTTTCAGATCAAAATAATATCAGTTCTTGTTTTCGACCACATTTTTTTGTACGCTGAACTGAAACAAGGACTGAATGATACACTGAGCTTCAGAATGGTGCTTAGGTAACTAAAATTTAAGCAGGGAAGTGAGAATTCTTAGGTCTTCCGTCCCTGCCTCCACACTCTTTCCAGGTGTCCTTCTGGGGGCTTGTAGTTTGAGGTGGGACAGAAGATTCCTTAGAGTTTTAATATAAACTTTGCTGTGAAGTCTTTAACCCCCATGTCCTAAAATTTCCAGCTCAAAGATTGCCTTTGGTTTCAGCAATCTATTTCTGCGAAGAGCTAGACAGTAAATATTTTAGGCTTTAAGGGCCACACATATCACCTTCTTCATCCCTCTCCTCTTCCTTCTCCTTGTCTTCCACTTCCTTTGCTTCTTTCCCACACTTCTTGTCTTCTCCTTCTGTTTCCCTTTCCTTTTTTATTTTTTATAACCCTTTACCGATGGAGAAAACAATTGTAATCTAGAGGCTTATACAAAAGTAGGCCTCGGCCCCCGATTTTCTAACCCTGCTCTAAGTCACTATCAGTGACTTTAGAAAGTCAGAGTTAGGGGCGCCTGGGTGGCTCAGTGGGTGAAGCATCCGACTTCGGCTCAGGTCATGATCTTAAGGCTTGTGAGTTCGAGCCCTGCATCGGGCTCTGTGTTAAAAGCTCAGAGCCTGGAGCCTACTTCAGATTCTATCTCTATATTTCTCTGCCTCTCCCTTGCTCACAATTTTTCTCTCTTTCTCTCTCTAACATAAATAATCATTTAAAAACATAGTTAACAACGTGTCTCAAGATTACTAAGCACAGTTGCCTGGGTGGCTCAGTTGGTTGAGTGCTTGACTTTGGTTTAGGTTATGATCTCACAGTTCATGAGTTCAAGCCCAAGCCCCACATCAGGCTTTGCACTGACAGCGTGGAGCCTGCTTTGTATTCTCTGTCTCCCTCTGTCTCTGCTCCTCCCCTGCTCATGCTCCCTTTCTCTCAAAAATAGATAAACATTGAAAAATAAAAAAAGATTATTAATCCAACTGGGTCGTGGATCTCCTCATTTCCTCATGTAAACTGCTATCTTAAGTACATATAACCCATCAAAATGGCTTAAGGACCTGATGCATTCATCGTCCCTGATTTCTTTCTTTCTTTCTTTCTTTCTTTCTTTCTTTCTTTCTTTCTTTCTTTCTTTCTTTCTCTCTCTTTCTTTCCTTTCTTTTTCTTCTTTCTTTCCTTTCTCCTTCCTTCCTTCCTTCTCTTTCTTTCTTTCCCTTCAGTTCTAAAATTATTTCACAATTGACTTTTTCAGTTAGATTGGTTTAATAACTGTGTTCTAAACACACCATGTAAAATCGCCTCACGAATTTTGTTGCCATGAGTGGGGTAGGTAGAAATGCTAAAACAGTCCCTACATTTTTACCTCTGTGTACCCAAGCTGTACCAGCTCATCACGTGGAATGGGGCGGGATTTGTGAGTATGATTGGGTTTCACTCTTGATACTAATCAGGCTGACTGATCTGCTGAATTTGAGTTCATTAAAAGGGAAGTTGACCTAGATGGGTCTGATTTAGTTCAGTGAGCCTTTATAAGAGAGACCAGGCCCTTTCCAAAGAAGAGGCTTGAAGCAGCAGACATCCTCCTGCTGACCTTGAAGAAGGAAAATGGCAGCTGTGAGAGAGCCTATGGAGGGGCCATGTGGTAAGGACTGAGAGGGGCTTATAGGAGGTGAGAGAAGCCCCGAGATAACAAGGGCAAGAAAATGGGGACCTCAATGACATAAATGCAAGAAACCAAATTCTGCTGACAACCCCATGAATTTGGAAGAGGACCCTGAACTAGGAATATTAATGCCATCAGGATGACAACTTATTTGCAACATAGGGGACGTGGAATGGAGATCCCAGTCAAGCCATGCAGGACACCTGGCCTACAGAACTTGGAGATAATAAGTAGATATCTTAAGCAGCCGGGTTTGTGGTGATTTGTCATGCAGCAATAGAAAACTAAAACAATCACCACACTCCAATGCCCTTTACCTTCCTTCTTTCTACTTCTACAATTCCTATCCATGTTTCTAGTCCTGTCTTCTTCCTGAAGTTCTAACTGAACCAATCTTTTTGCAGAGTAATCTCCCATGTCTTATTACCTTTAGCAAATATTGTCTGTGCCAGGGATGGAATATGTGATATAAACAATTTTTAAAAAATCTTTTTTATCATATCTTATTTCCCCAATAATGAAGAAATCTGCTTCAGTACAGGGACCATCTCTTATACTTCTTTTTTTAAATGTTTATTTATTTATTTTGAGAGAGAGAGGGAGCAGAAGGTGAGGAGAGGCAGAGAGAAAGGGAGAGAGAGAATCCCAAAAAGGCTCTGTGCTATCAGTGCTGAGCCCAATGCAGGGCTTGATACCATGAACCATGAGATCATAACCTGAGCTAAAATCAAGAGTCGGACCCTTAACTGAACTACCCAGGATCCCCTTCTATAATTCCTTCAATCCCTCACAGACTCTAACACCATCACTAGCTGTGAAATATCCAGTAAGCATTTGACAAATTGCTAATAGCTTCACTTTCACAATATGCTATTGCGATGACCCCACTATTCAAACCATCCCTCCTGGAATCTGAATTAAATGTCCAGGAAAAAAGTGAAGAATCTAGAGACACAGAGTCAATTGGTAGGATGGCATTTTAGATTTCAAAATACTGAATTTGGGGCACCTGAGTGGCTCAGTCGATTAAGCTTCCTACTCTTTGTTTTGGTTCTGGTCATGATCTCAGGGTTTGTGAGTTTTAGTCCTGCGTTGGGCTCTGTGCTAACAGCACAAAGCCTGCTTAGGATTCTCTATCTCCCTCTCTCTCTCTGCATGTCCCCTCTCTCTCCCTCTCAAAATAAATAAATAAATTTAAAAAATACTGTATTAGCAAACCCTGATCTATATCAATTCAACTTAAGATTCAGCAGGAAAAACAGAGCAACACTTCTGGACCATCTCATTTTCTGGCCGTTATATTTGCAAATGGAGAGGAAGATTTGTAGATTATGACTTGGAGTGTGCAGATCTAGAAGACCTCGCAGAGAGGCTTGGGCAGAGCACATATGTGCTGTTGATAGGCAGGCACATGTGGCACCATCCACTGCCCAGGTGTCCTTGTCTCCTCTAAAGCTGTAATGGTGAGTCAAGTAACCTGTTTAAGAACTCCCACAGTCTCCTAACCACAGCCACCTGGCTTATAATTATAGACTTTATTATAAATAGATATAAGCTTTGAGTGATTAGTTATTGTGTACAAAGTATTCAACCGTGAACCACCTGATTTTCACATATTGCTGTACCTCTCCTTCCTTTGATACATCCTGGCTATTAATAGAAAAAACACCTGTTTCCTGATCGTCTTCCAAGCTATAGGGAACATACATTTATACAGAAACAGCTGGGAGAAAGGTCCTTGTGAAGGACAACCAAATACGATTCCTACCGTCATGAAGCTTTCTCCTGTCGCTGTTGATGGAAGCAGGTAAGCCTGCCTTGCATCACTACTGCACAAACTACAACAAAGTGAAGCCAGGGATAGTCTTTAACTACTATGGGAGGATTAAGAAAATCCAGCAGCAATAAGGCTAGGATTTCCATCTGATCCTAGAAACAAACAAACAAAAATGTTTCTAAAACCACAGGTGAATGACGTAAACTGAAAGCCAGGAGCTAGGTTGCCTGTACTCACCGCATCCTTTACGTGTCTTTTTCCTGCACCTGCACACACCTACACTGTTTCCTTCCTGATACACAGACATCCAGCTTCAATGATAAACTGGGAGCAGCTAAAGAAAATGAATGATGACAGGAAACGAAAGTGGCAGTGACAGTTTGTGGTTGTTTGATTACTAAAATGCAATGAATGGTGGCCGCGGAGTTTCCTGTCAACAAGTGTCTGTATAGAAAAATAAGAAAGCAATCAAAACAGTAACTGACATTGCAGGCCATTTCAGAGAAACCCAGGGTTTCATGCTCAGCAAAACCATCTGCTTAGTATTCTTGATAGGCACGACCACTCCTCCTAAAAGGAGTCAGGATGAAGCTGAGGTGGGTGGATGTCATGCTAGCTCAGGATTTTAACCTCCAAGGGAAGGTGGGCCAGAAGATGGAAGACTAGCCTAAATGACCTCTTTGTCACATCCACAACAATTCCAGAAATGCTGCAAGATGACAAGTTGGGACATTGGTCCTAATGCAAATTTCATTAATGGTGTACTTAGGTGATTTTAAATCACTTAATTACCTCTCTGAGCCTTAATTCCTCCTCATATAAAAATGTTATGTTCATTTCTTGCCATTAAGCCAGGACTCTGCTAGACCTCTGAGGGACAGCAAGAAATTCCACAGTGTTAGAGGGATTGGGCATCAGTACACCATCAGACACAAGTATGACTCTGGAAAGAAAGGAGAGACGGCACACAAATCTCAGCCCTGCGTTCAACATTGAGCATATTTTCTTGGCTGATTGAACCTATTCTCATCCCACCATACTTTTAGCTTTCCTCCGAAGCTTCCCCACACCCAAGCCAGAGCTCTTGCCATTTTATCCTTTGAATCTGGAGATAGTCCTGCCTCTTAACGTGTCCCAGTTAGATTTCTACTTTCACCCACTTCAGCTAAACACCCCGCTCCCTCCTGTCCAGGAGAAGGCCCTACAAATTGCCTTGCTGCCAGTAAGCTCCTCCCACTCAGAAAAGTGGGAACCTATGCTGGATGGCCGAGCCTTTCTCGCTGAAATGCTTCTCTTCCTTTTTTTTCCTCCGTAAAAAAAGAAAATGCTTTAGAGAAATAGGACTGTAATTAACAACTGACAAAAATATCTGGGCTTGAGCTGAAGTGGGAAATCACAGAGGTTAGTTACTTATTTTCTCATGCATTTACCATTTGTTCTCTTTTCTCAGGGAAGTTGAAAGACCTGAGGTTCAAACTTAATAAGGCCTCATACTGTTTCTAAGAGTATTTACAACATACAAAATATAAGCCAGTGCATTGCTTATATTTAAATTTGTTTTCACTCATCTGAGCTATTACACAGTATGCCATCCCTAAACCTTTTATAATAAGAAACATGTTTCTCAGCCACGAAAGGGAATGAAATGTTCAGCAATTTGAGCTCTCTGGTACTGGGAAGGTGACAAAACATTTATATGCATCCCATCTATTCTACTGATTTGGTTTCAGCATTAGGAAGGATTGCCTGGGGCAGAGTCCTTTCACTGAGTACATGTTCCTGGGAATTAGCAGGTGAACCAAATGGTCCATAGTGATGACAGTAACATTTTTCAAAAGACTCAACTTTTCTAAGTGGATTCCCCAAATGCATTTTCTCTTTCTGAAAAACAACAACAATTTTTTAAAAATTTAATTGATCGTACAAATATTTTTTGCCCTTTTAAAAAGAAAATTCTAGGAACCCAAAGACTAAGCTATAAACAAGTTGTTTTCACTTGTGTAAGAATGTCTGCACAATCCACCTTCTAGGAGGCCTCTTCATATTTTTTGCTGATTTTTTAAATCCACAGTCCATGGCAAATTACTCTAGAAGAATAATATCATGCCGTGATAGTGATGGCCTGGAACTTAATATTTACAACACCAGCCCTTACAGATACAAAATGAGTAGAAAATTTTTCACTTTCTGGATCATTTTTACTCTTTGAATTGGGAGTAAAGAGATCTCTGGATTTTAGTCTCAATCTTGTAAATAAATATTTATGATATCTTGAGTAAGTCACAATTTTATTCTCGGCTTAATTTTTCTTATTTGTATAATAGGAAATTTTAGATAATTCTTGAGTTCTCCTCAAAAATTCTATGATTCCATTATTTGAGAATTTTAGTATGTACACTGAAAAATATATTTCCGAAGTTTAAAAGGTTTTACTTTTAAATTATGCTCATAATACTACTTGTAGTTCTTATATGTTTGTAATACTATAATCACCATCACTCATATAATATCTTATTTAATGTTTAAAAAATTGAAATAATACTTCACACTCAAAATATTTTGATTTTTAAAAAATATTTTAAATGTTTATGTATTTTGAGAGAGAGAGAGAGAGAGGGAGCACTTCTGCAAATGGGGGAGGGGCAGAGAGAAGGGGAGAGAGAATCCCAAGCAGGCTCTGTACTTACAGCGCATGTGAGATCCCGTGAACCATGAGATCATGACCTGAGCAGAAATCAAGAGCCAGATGCTTAATCAACTGAGCCACCCAAACGCCTCAATTTTTTGAAAATATTTTGTGTCTATTATTGCGTAGAATAGCTTTATATGGTCAATGGGACAGAGATAATTATTACCATTTTAAGGGTCACGTCTGTTCATGGTCATACAAGATGTTTGCAGCAAAACCCAGAACCAGGATTTTTAAACTTTGAGACCCGCATTCTCAATATAATTTGCATGGCACTGTGTCATTCAGATAGCAGCTCTAGAAAAGGAAATTTAAAATTTTAATTTAACGTTTTATTTTTATTTTTGAGAGAGAGAGAGAGAGAGACACACACACAGAATGTGAGCGGGGGAGGGGCAGACAGAGAGGGAGACATAGAATCAGAAACAGTCTCCAGGCTCTGAGCTGTCAGCACAGAGCCCAACACGGGGCTCGAACCCTCGAACCGTGAGACCATGACCTGAGCTGAAGTTGGCTGCTTAACTGGCTGAGCCACCCAGCTGCCCGGAAAAGGAAATTTAAGAAACCGTCCTCTCGAGCAGTCCATTTACTTTCTGCCTTTATAGAGAGCGGGCCAAGTGGTGTCTTTGTGGCATTTTCTGCCCACAGCATTTCTCATGAGTCATGAGTATGTTTTTCCAAGTTTCCAAGGTGAACTGCCTACAGTTCAGTGTTATGATCTCCTGAACTAAGCAGCTGGATCAAGAACTATATTAGGGGGCACCTGAATGTCTCAATTGGTTGAGCGTGGACTTCAGCTCAGGTCTCAGGTCATCGTCTCCGGACTCTTGAGTTCAAGTCTCACATCAGGCTCGCTGCTGTCAGCACAGAGCCCACTTCCAATCCTCTTCCCCCCGGCCCCACTCTCTGCCCCTCCCCTGTTCATGTTCTCTCTCTCTCTCAAAAATAAAAATTAAAAAAAGAACCATATTAGTATCAAGATGGTTTCTTTTCTGTTTATATTATACTCCATAAGAAAGTGGTTGGCACTGTTCTGTGGTCCTTGGGTAGACATTCATATCCCTAGATGAGAGGTCTGATTATAGCTAATTCAGTAGATATGATATTATACTAGAGTGTGTACAATATCTCCCTCATTGAACATCTCTAGAGTCTTGGAGGTGGCATGACAGTATTCATCTTTGGTTTGAGTGACTCAATAAAATTGAGACAGATATGGAATTGGCCAGAATGTTTGGTTTACTCTATGATGTGTTGAGAATCAGGTTCACTCATTCTTTTATTCCTTCTGTAAATGTTTATTGAATTCTTCATATGTTCAAGGTAACTATTCGAGGTGCTAGTGATCTACTGCAAACAAGACAGACATATACCTGTTCCTGAGGAGTTTACATTATTGTTGAGTGGAATGAAAAATCCCCAAGGAAGTATGAATAAGCAAGACAATTTCAGAATGGAATGATGCTATACAATGTGATCATACGATAAAGACTTTGTTGGGTTAGAGAAAGTGCTACATTACTTTGGAGGGTAAGAAAGTCCACTGTATGGACACTTGCCCATTCTGAGAAAGTGAAGAAGTAAAAATCCAAGATGTATAGGTAACCCAGTCAGCAAATAGAGAAATAGTGCTGAGAGCAGTCTCAGAAATCTTCCCTGCTTCCACAATAGTCGATCCCTAGAGTCTAGCAAATACCTGAAAATCCACTATTGAAAGGATCTTTTTTCTTCCTGCTTAAACCATTAACATTCAACATTCAAATGCTCTTGAGAGGAGAACCATATTAAATCTATCCTCTTAATTTTAGTCTAAATTGGCTTAATAGACGTTTTTTCTACCAAGAGCCATTTTTTAAATTTTTGGCAATCGTTTTTTTTTTTTTTAAATTATCAAAGTACAATTTACATGAATAAATATTACACATGTTTGGTGTATAATTGGCTGAGTTCTTGCAAATGCATACTCATGTTCTTATTACCCAAACCAATAGAACATTTACACGACTTTAGAACATTCCTCCATGTTCCTTTCCAGTTACTCTTCCTGTATCTTCAGGGATAATCACTCTTTTGATTCAGATCATCTAGGATTAGTTTTGCCTGTTCTTGAACTATAAGTATAAAGTGAATCATACATTAGTGCATACATTTTAATATCTGTCTTTTGTAGCCAGCATCATATTTTTGAGGTCTGCTAATATTGTTGGATGTATAGGTAATTTGTTTTTGTTCTCTTTTAAACAGTCAGATAGTATTTGATGTGGGAAGACAAAACCCAGAGACCACAAAGGAGAAATGTGAAAACAAGTAGGCACAATGGTCCTCCAAGTGTGCTCTAAGGACCAGTGGAATCAGCATCAGCATCAATGGGAATTTGTTAGAAATATGTATTCTTTGGTCCCACCCCAAACCTATTAAATTAAAAATGCAGGGGATTAGTCCCAACAATCTTTTTTTGTTTTTAATGTTTATTTATTTTTGAGAGAGAGAGAGAGAGAGAGAGATCACAAGCAGGGGAGGAGCAGAAAGAGGAGGGGGGACAGAGAATCTGAAGCAAGCTGATAGCAGAAAGTCTGATGTGGGACTTGAACTCATGAACCTTGAGATCAAGGCCTGAGCTGAAGTCGGAGGCTTAACCAACTGAGCCACTAGGCACCACCAACAATCTGTTTATTAACAAGCCCTCCAGGTGATTCTGAAGCACACTGAAGCTTGAGAAGCAATGAGTAAAACAAAGCATAGATAGGGGGGCGCCTGGGTTGCTCAGTCGGTTAAGCGTCCAACTTCAGCTCAGGTCACAATCTCACAGTCAGTGAGTTCGAGCCCCCCATCGGGTTCTGTGCTGACAGCTCAGAGCCTGGAGCCCGTCTTCGGATTCTGTGTCTCCCTCTCTCTCTGCTCCTCCCCCACTTGCACTCTCTGTCTCTCAAAAATGAATAAATGTTTAAAAAAATTTAAAAAACCCCACAAAACATAGAAAGGGCATAAAATCTACTTAAAAGGATCTGGGAATCTTGGAAAACAAAATATGTTTGTTTTGCTTTGCTGTTTTACCTAGAACCCCTGAGTTTCCAGGACGAGAGGAGCAGGGTTCATAGAAATAACCTCGGAAAATTCTCCTCAGTATTAATCCATATCTTTGCTTCACATAGTTCAGAGACCAGTTCTGATTTAGCTTCTGAGTTACCTTTCCATAATTCAGAAAAATCATCCAAGATATGTGGGTGACTTGTGGTAATTAACAATAGCATCCAATAACGAATGCTAATCTAGTTCTTACACACAAAAGGAAAACTCCAAACTGTGAAAATGAATAAACCAACTCATTTGGACTTTGAAAATATTTTACATTTCTTACAAATTAACACAAATAAAAAGACACCCTGTAATGCAAGCCTTTTAAAAATTATTTAATAATACAGGAATGTCTTTGCAGGAAATTCAATTTACAAATCTGTGTCCAAAAAAAAAAAAAAAAAAAAGACAAAGAAAAAGAGGAATAATTAACTACAGGAAAAAGCTTTATAAGAATACTAATCGTTGGCTTGAAATTAGAGAAAAAGATCAGCAATCTTCATGAGGGTTTGAAAGAAAATATCACTCAACCCAAATCAGAATCGAAACCAAGCGCAAGGAAGTTCCAGCAGGATTTAGGTTTCTGTGACAAAGCCTTCTCTATTCTAGGGAGACCCTGACTAAAGTTATTTGACACCTTAGTTGTTATTTAACTTAATTTAATTATATTTGGGTTAGTTTTATCTCCAGATAGTCCCAAGAATAAAGACATTAGAGCAGCGACAGCATAGTGCTTTAATCAGAAAAGACAAAAAGAAAAAAAAATGCATACACACATACACATACCTATGCGGATATGTACAAAATCCATTTCTGTGGATATGTACAAAATCCATTTCTCCATAAGGGGCATGGCTGCCTAATACACAATTGTTATACCCTTGAGGCCACTCGAAGTAAAAGGACTAGACACTAAAACAGAACTAAAAGGGGACATGGGTGATAAATGAACTTTCCAAACACGCATTTGATTCTCATCGTCAACCTTGAGCTACCAATTCTCTGCTGGTCATAAAAGTCATTTTTCCTTTAAATGGAAACATACAATAAACTAATCTATTGGCTAGTTTTACACAGTATGTCACTCAAGAACATGCCACATCAACCTTTTGCTAGAAGACGTTTTCTGGGTCCCTTAAAACTCCGTTCATCAAGTTGAACTGAATACATGAAAAGCAGATGATCAATTTTATACTACTTGACGTCAACACTGGGAGTTCGAGTAGGAATGCTTTGGATATGGAGTGAGAGTCACAGACTTCTCCAACATCTGGAAATAGTGATGGTCACCCAACCAAAGGATAGTTCCATGTTCATGTGGACTAAAAGCAATATCCCTTCTATACCTTTTTCAGATATCAATCGCAAAAATAGGTAGATAGAAATAAAACTAGGGACTAGAAAGGAAAAAGGAAATGACAAGCTTGTTAAGATGGACACTGAGAAGCTTGAGACAGGTTATACATACGTGTACTTGGGGGCATGCTCTCCCTGTATAAAAAACACCTGGTCAAATCAGTGAATGGTGTTTTAGACAAAGAGGGTTAAGATAGATTTCCCATTTTCAATCAATTATATCGCCCTTATAAACACACAGCCTATTTTTTTTTTGTCTGAATATCTATCTTAGGTTAGGTTCTCTAGGAAACAGATTCTGAGTCTAAGATTTGTATGTAAATACTCACTGGGGATACTCTCAGGATCAGCCCTGTGGACAGAGGGGTGTGAAGGACATAGGATGGGGGAAGATCTTATAGGGAAGATATAAGTTTGATGTAGTAACAACAAAAGCCATTCCAGAAGAGGGACTCAGCTGAGAGTCCGCTACCAACGCTTTGCATCTGGGGGAACAAATGCCTAGTCCTGAAGGGAATTGGACAGCACTTCACAGCATTCGTTACAACGCCAGCCACTGCAATGGTAAATAAATTTTCCATTTTTAAACCTCTTAAAAGCTGGAAGAAAGGCCTTATGTCTGTCTTTTATCTCAGAATCTTACTTAAAGAATAGTCAGTGCAATTTTATTTGTATTCTCTAGTTTCTTCTGCTGGTTGACAGCTTTTAAATAAAGCCTTCCACATTTTGATTGTTTGGGGAACTACAAAGTACAAAACTTCTTTTTTTTGTAATCTGCTTTATTAACAGACGAAGATTTTGTTTTATGTACTCTGGAAAAAATCCTCAAAGGTGTCAAAAATTAACTAGGCCATTAACTAAAGTCCACATCATTTTCCTTAACTTAATTTTTTGTAAGATTACATGATTCATGTCATAATTTTCTGAAGGTGCTCACATTCCTGATTGGATTATTAATTTGTGTTTATTATAGAGACTATGGTATAATGTTTTATCTTAATTAGTATTTTTATGTGTATGATTTTAAATATGTATATAGCCAGTTTTTATGCTGTTTTCCTTTCTAACATAACTAAGGTTAAGTGTTTTCTTTCAACAAAGGGAATTTATATTCAAATTAAAAGTAATTACAGATGCTTTATCAAAAATAAAGCAAATGGCAGTCGTGTGAATAGACATCTTCTCCACAGTAATAAAATGCAAACTGGGCAACCTCAGAGTTTATGGTTTTGATGATGTTTCTTCCAGAGGAAGAAAACAAATAATAAGTTTTATGTATAGAATATATTTGCCAACAGGGAAATATCTATAGTTCTTCATGGCATCTTTCTTTTTTTCATGAGAGAAAGGTGACTGGCCTTCATATTCATAGTATATCTAGAAAGTAGATTTGAATTATGTAAAGAGTGTAAAATAATGCGTGCATTTTTTTACTCTTTTTACAATGAATTGAGCAGTTTTAAAAATATGTATACACCTAACATGTACTAACTACCTTCTTTTTGTTAGCTACCATGACAAATGCCGGGGCTACAAATATAAATAAAACAGAGTTCTGATCCATCAGGAGTTCAAATTCTAGTGGACAAATTGTGTTGAGGTTCAATGATTAAGAAAATCAACAGAATTGAACAATTGTTCCATTTTCTATTTATTTTTGTTGTTAAGAAGCAGCTACTGTAGTAAATGTAACTTCAGAGATACTTGTTTCCAAGGATAGAGGAACAGTTTATTTGGACATTTAAATATTCACCAGAAATATAAAATTTTAAATTCACATTTAATTTTTTGAGTAATAAAGAAAACAACTTATTTAATGACATTAAAAAAAAGTAAGTATGACCATTCTTTATCTTCTGGCCCTGACGCCCTATTCAAAGTGTTAGGAATCTGAGAAACGGACAAGGAACAGAGCCCTGATCTCACACTGTCATCAAAATTTAACAATGCCTGTACTCCCAAATTCTTAAGTGCAAAACTCTACCGCCATAGCAACTCTAGTCAAATGAAGCTTCAAACCACCAGGAGAAGAAGGACATATAAAAGTCTATGTAATGTGGTATCTTTTGACATGCTCTCAGAACCTTAATTTCCTCACCAGGAAAAATGAGAGGGCCATTCATTTATTTATTCAAAAATATTTCTTGTATATGTGAAGAGATTACACATTGAAGGTACAATTCTAAACAAAAGTAACGCATTTCCTGTTCTTACAAAGCTTGGAGACTTACAGAATCTACCAAAAAGAAGATGGGAAATTGCCATGTGGTATATAACTACTACTCTGAGTGATAATCAGTATGTTAGAGGGTCACATGTGATGGCTATGCAAGCTAGCTTTTATGGTTTAAGGAACATTTCCTGAAAGAAGTGAAATTTAATTGGAGGTCAGAAAGGTGACCAAAAGTGCTATGGTTTCTGGCTAGATGGGTAAGGGAACAGGATTGTTAATGGTATACATAGGAGGGAAAATACCTGTAAAGGTTCAGTGACCATGGCTGGGACCACCAAAGCTGGTGGCGGAGTGTGGGTAATAGGTATGCAGAGGATGAAGCTAGAGAGGTGACCAGGACTTTGAAAGGAAAAGTCATTAGTGGAAATTTTCCTAATTGAGGGAATTACATGATCATAATTAAATTTTAGGAATACAAGTTAGAAATGTAGGGAATGGCTTGTAGCTCCTATGTAAGAAAAAAGATCATTCCTTTCTAAACTGGAGATGGAAGGAAGTTCAGAGATTTAAAAGATAGTTCAAATGTACAACTAACAAGCCTAGTCAATGTTTAGATATGGAGGATGAGGGAAAGAATAGGGTCAAAATGATACCTGAGTTTCTGACTTTAGCAATTGGGAGAGTAGTCTTGCTATTTACTTAAGAAAATAGGAGCATAGGGACATTTAGCAGTCAAGATAATGCACATTCTTTTGGAAAAGTTGTTTGGGGGATATCTTTGTATAGTAGTATATAGGCATATGGTTTATAGGTCTAGATCTCATGAGAAATATCTGGGATGAAAATACAATTTCAAAATCATAAGCTCACAAGAGGTCATCCAGGGAGAATATGTAATGTGATATAGGTACTCCTCTGTCTTTAGCAGAAATTGGAATGAGAGCAAGTTGCAGGAGCAAGGAGAGGAAGAAGAGAACTGCACTTGGAAAAAGCAGTCGGAGAGGTAGAAGAAAACTTGAAGGATAAGTAATAGTAGCCAAAGGACAGAACATTTCAGAAAAAAGAAGTAGTGGTCAACAAAATCAGGGGTTGCCGAGAAATCAAGTTAAATAAGAGATAAAGGATTCCCAAAGGATATAGTAATAGGGGAATATCCAGCTGCCCCAGGGAAGTCAATTTCACCAAGGGCGAGGCTGGTGGGGGGAAGCAAATGTGAGGGAAAGAGAGTGGAAGCAGTGTACCTAAGAAAGTTCTCAGGAAACCTAGATATTCAGAAAAGCTGAGAATCAAGGCTGCAGGATAACATGGAATCAAAATGTTCTTCACTTGTTCAATGAAGAAAATGCTGAACTGTAGCAAAATCCCACATGGAAGAACACAGTAAAAGATCGGCTGAAGATGAAATGCGGAAGTGAAGGGAATTGGTAGAGTACCTGGAGGCAGTTTCCATCTGGTGGCTCCTATATTTGCTATGGCCTTGGGAGATGAGTTTATCTGCTGAGAGGGAAATTAGTTTTCTTGGTTAAAGGATTCAAGAAAAAGATTGAAAAAAAGGCTTAACATATTTGTGGACAATGAGAGAGTAGGTATGAAAGTACTAGATTTCTGTGCAGGATTCAAAACCAGCTGAGGTTGGAAATCATGGGATTAGAGCTGTGATCAAAAACATAAGCAGACAAATGAGTTGGTCCATGGTAAGCATTTTATCTGGAAAGTCAGAAGAAGACCAACAAATCTTGAAGATGAGCATCATAGCAAGGATGGAATTAATGGCAAACGTTGCTTTAAGCTAGGTGTATAAGCAAGGGTTCTGATTTTATTAATTGCCTTGTAACAAACCACCCCCCTATCAATCATTTATTTTGTTGAAAAATCAGCAGTTTGGATGATTTCATCACTTTTTCATAGGTCATTATCTGGTAGGGTTGCCTGGAGATAAAGAATCCACTTGCAAGACATTTTGCCTACAAGTTATTGCTGGAGAGTTAATGCTGGCTGTTATCTGGGAGCTGAGCTGGCTGACAACTGGTGGCCTCATCTTCCTCTGAGTGGGTCTCTTCAAGGGACTGCTTTGGCTTCCTTACAAAATGTTAGCTGGGTTCTAAGTGGAACTATTCCAAGAGACAAGAAGTGGAAGCTGATGGTCTCTGAAGGAATAGGCCTAGAAACTGGCATCATGTAGTGTTTCCCTCATTTTCTTGGTCACTTTTCAAGAGTTTACCAGGGCTTGCAGGAAAGCAGTTGAGTCTGGCTGGATTGTCTAGATTTCTAGAGTGTGTCTGTTGATACCCAATGCTAATATTCATTGACACTCATTTGTGCACCTGTGTGTGTGTGTGTGTGTGTGTGTGTGTGTACATACACACACTTAGACTCCTGTTCAGGGGCTGAAGGGTGAGAAGCCCAGGGTGTGGCGGAGACTTCTGCTCTCTGAGTGTTGCCAACTCCCTGTCCCAGGCAGGTCCTGCTGAGTACAGTTGTCGCTAATCATGAGCACCTCCTTGCCAGCTACCCTGGGCAGAGATATCTGGAAAATGCGTGGCATAGGGATGTACACTTTAAGAGCAAAGATATAAATCATCATGCTAACAATCATTGCAGCTCAAAAGGACAATGAATGAGTTAATCTTTTATTGAAAACAACTTGGATAATCTTAGATCCCCATTTTTTTAAATTAGAGTATAGTTGAAATACAAGGTTATATTAGTTTTTAGTATATAACATAGTGATTCAACAATTCTCTCTCTCTCTCTGTATATATATATATATATATATATATATATATATATATATATATTAAACAATTTATTCACTATATTCCCTATGCTATACTTTTCATCTCCATGACTTATTTGCAACTGGAAGGTTATACCTCCAAATCCCCTTCTCCTATTTCACCCATCCCCCCATCTCCCTTCTCTCTAGGAACCACCAGTTTGCTCTCTATATTTATCAGTATATTTCTGGGGTTTTTTGTGTGTTCATTTGTTTTGTTTTTGTGGTATACACACACATACATGCCCACACACACAATGAAATATTTCTCGGCCATAAAAAAAGAATGAGATTTTCAGGGTGCCTGTGTGGCTCAGTTGGTGGCAACCAACTCTTGATATTGGCTCAGGTTGTAATCTCACTGTTTGTGGGTTCGAGCCACACATCGGGCTCTGCACTGACAGCACAGAGCCTGTGTAGGGTTCTCTCTCTCCCTCTCTCTCTTCCCCAACTCACACACTCTCTCTCAAAAAATAAATAAACTTAAAAAAAGAATGATATCTTGCCATTTGCAACAACATGGATGGACTTAAAATGTATTATGCTATGTGAAATAAGGCAGACAGTAAAAGACAAAGACAAATACAGTATGATTGCACTTACATGTGGAATCTAAATACCATCTTTAACTCATAGAAAAACCCTTGTTAATTCTACATTCTAGGTACATTCCCTGTCCCCCTCAGGGTTCTGAAGTATCCAAAACAAGAAGCTCATATCCCCTTTACTTCTTCTCTCTTTGTCCCCTGTTTTCTCACGTGCTTTCACCAACAGATTCCTTAGATTATGTTTATTATTAGCAGGTTGATAATTTCTAGGAAGATATTTTTTCCTTAACCCAGCAGTTCAAGAGGCAAGAGTACCCTGCAGGTTATGAAAAGTTTTTGAGTGGTACACAGGAATAGATAGTTTTGGGGAGTCAATTTCTAGTTATCCAAATTCTATATAAAGTTTCTTCCAGAAAATTAATTTACCTAAGAATGATTCTATCTTCAGAATAGTTCTTTTAACCATTTTACAGAAGAAATACACATTTCCTACCCATGCTAAATCTCAAGATAATGCATTGTCCTGATGTATAAAATCTAACGCTAGTCAAAGAGAAAATCAGGATACGGGGTTTGAGACAGCTTCCTTTCCAGATTAGTCAAAGCTTTCATTCCTTGTCTTACACATATTTCTATTAAAAATGAAGAAGGGAATTAAAAACAGGTTGTTTGGCCAGTATTGGAATGCCTCACATTCAAACTGCCCAAGTAATATGTTACTGACACTGATTTTTTAAAATGTAACCAGAATGTTTTCCAAAATAATTAAATTTTTCCAGATAACATTGAATAAAGCCAAAGATATAAAATTTTATGTGATTTCTTTCAGATTTACTGTACTTTATTTAATAAGGTATTTAAAATCTATCTTAGCAATATATAGAATTTTTATTCCAATTATAGTCAAACTTCATCATATTTCATTTTCTCAAAGTGTACAATATTTCAATTTTCTATTATCAAAAATCAATCTTATGTAAACCTATAATAAAAAACTTTTACATGTCAACTTACAAACATGCAAAGAGAGGCACATAAATTTCAAATTTATTTTACAAGCGACCTAAGTACAAAAGTTTGAAGTTAACCATTTTTATTTGGCATGAATTTATTTCTTGGAAGCTTAGATCCAGGAGCTCCTGGGAGAGTCCCAAAACGTCTTCATTTCCATCTTAATGAGTGTGTTCTGTTGAATACAGGCACATGGAGATGGTGGCCTCTGGTCTGGGCTCATTCTCCGTGTGTTTCTCTTCGCAGTGGAAATTGTTTCTACTATTCTTTGGTGCAGAGTTATCTAGAAGGCATAGTCTTGCAAGGTCCTATTCTAAGCAATTTGAGTTTACTATAGGGGAGAAATTCTGTGTGGAATAATGAAGTGTCATCCTCAGACCCTTTTGTTTCTATTGTAGTGAAGGCAGGCCGGCTGCAGGCCATCTGCTGGCTCAATCTCCCCCATGATCATAGGCTGCGGGAGAGGGACAATTAACATTGGGGCTGTACCCTCAATTCTGCTAATATTTCTACATTCCAGAAGACAGAGTTCATGCTATCATAAGTCTTTGGGAGAAAAATTGACTCACTAACTCTTTGTCACAAACAGGAAGCATTTATTTGCACTAGCTTCTGGTTCAGATCATCTAGAGAGAATTTCTAAATACTTTTTTTTGTACCAAAACCCATTAAATTAGGGTATGCATTGATGCAAAATTAATTATAAATAGACATGGACTAGACAGAAGCTTACCTTTTTAGAAAACTATAAGAGCAAATGTGGTATATAAGGTTGCATTAGAATCCTTTTAAGAACATTTTCCCATATGGATTTTTATGCGCATATAGTGGTAATAAGAAATGCTTTGTTTCTATTTGTTTTTTAAAGACCCTGGAGAACCTCTCTTTGTAAGCATTTAGATTTATCATATGTACTGACTGTAATTGTCTGAGATGTGGCCTTGTGGCCCTAATTCCTAATAGGAACAAAATTAAATGAATGAAATATTTTTAAATATTCTAAAATTAAGAATTTTTATAACTTCCTCCTACTTAAATATAAAATAAAATTGAAATATTAATGAGTGAGGACACATGCAACTAATAATATTTAATAGCTTGGCTATTGCTTTTATGAGAGGCAGAATCATATAATGATTAAAAGCACGGGCTTTGGAAATATTACTTCTTAGGTGCAAATTCTGGTCCTACTATTTATCAGCTGAAAAATACATTAAAACAGCAATGCATTTTAAAAAAACCTATTGACATATATTATAAACTATACCTACTTTTTCTTCATACTCAGATGGCCTTTCTCTCCTTTGAGCACACAAATGTCTCTCACGTGGCTGATTTTGTGCTGTTCTAGTAACAGCTGCATCTTACCTGGAAACATTGTTCTCCTGCCCTCAAAGCCCTGTTGCTTCCCTCCTGCAATTTCAAGGTGGATTTTTCTCCTACTGATCCCATAATCCTTTCAGACATTCATCTTGGTTTCCACAATTTCATCAGAGATGCAGGTATACATCTGAGCCTCAAAAATTGAAAATGTCTTTATTATTTTCCTAGGAGACTTTTCAACAAGCCCATGTCACTAGATTGAGGAAAAAGAAGAGCTGAAGGGTGGGAGAGAAGGAGTAGTTTCTAGGCTCACAGTCATAATCCCAGTTTATATATAGGGAATGAACTGAACAAAGAGTCCAAAGAAAGAACAGCAGTTGTTTCTATATTATGAGATTATTAGAGATCAGGCATTTTCTATTTTCCAAGCTTTCTAAAATGGTCATAATTTTACCAGTAATTTATTTTTCCTTGACAAGGTATTAAATAACTAATATTCCTATTGCATCCTCTAACTTTTGGCTGTTTCCTGGGTCCCTCTTCTCCCTTTTATTCCACATGCTCATTTATTCTTTTGGTTTTTTTTTTTAATGTTTATTTTTGAGAGAGAATGAGCAAGACAGAGCAGGCGAGTGGGTGAGGGGCAGAGAGACAGGGAGACAGAGGATCCAAAGAGGGCTCTCCACCGACAGCAGAGAGCTAGATGAAGGGCTCGAACCCAAGATCTGTGAGATCATGACCTGAGTGAAGTCTGACGCTTGACCTACTGAGCCACTCAGGTGCCCCATCCTCTTGGTCATTTCTGACAAGAAGTGAGTGGGTCAAAACTGCATCTGAGATGACTATACATATATATCTATCTGAGTAGGACATCCCAAGGCTACACGTTTAGAGTCTGAAGAAACTTCATTTTGGTGAAATATTTTTCCCAAATGGCTGATAATACTTCAGTCTTTTCGGAGTGCCTCAGTGGCTCAGTCAGCTAAACGTCAGACATTGGCTCGGGTCATGACCTCACACTCCGTGAGTTTGAACCCCGCTTAGGGCTCTGTGCTGACTGCTCAGAGCCTGGAGCCTGCTTCAGATTCTGTGTCTCCCCCCCCCCCTCCCCTGCTCATGCTCTGTCTCTCACTGTCTCTCAAAAATAAATGTTCAAAAATTAAAAAAAAACTTCAGTCTTTTCTAAGACCATAATATTGGTATTTTAACTGGGAAAAAAGTTTATATTTCATTGGTCTTGAACTGAGCTACATTATGAGAAGAAAGAGTTAAGAAGAACAAAACCCCAAAGATAATATTATAAAGGCTTTCCACAGTTATCAGACAAATGGAGAACAAGAGAAAAAGAGGACAAGCATGGAGAAAAATGTTCCCTTTCCCAAAAGCTCTTTTTGAAAATTACTTGGAGACTTAGAGACTCTGTTGACTTTAATTAAGTGCTTATTAGATTGACAAACTTTTTAAAAAAGTGATCCAGCTTGCCATGTGGGTTTTCATATGCTCTCCCGGCTTTTCCTCTAAATTACTTTAGAACCCTTTCAGAATAACTTGTTTATGCAAGGGAAATTACTCATAACCCTTTAAAGAATTCAGATAGATTTTTACGTCCTGTGGTTACTGCTTTATTATTTTTACACAGTTTTATAATTTTCACTGAAATCTCTTAACTCCTCCATGCAAAGTCAAAGACTTCTTAAATAGGACTTAATTCCTCTGGTACCAGCAGGGAAATAACTTATAATCTTTGCAATCTCCAGAGTCAGATGTCAACTCAGACGTAATTGAATAGGTAAAGTCCTGGAGGCTGGGGCCATCACCAAATAAACAACTGAACAGTTCTTCTAACCATCCATTGTGACAGGAGACAGGAACAAAATAAGTTAAATTGTTTATTTGTTACTGTGTGGACACATTATTACTACCTTGTGATTGAATGTTTTACTTTTAAAATAATTTCTATAGATTGTCTCAGTCTCAGTTTACCAAGGTGCTAGAAAACCTTAAAAGGAACTTTGGAAGAATCACCCCCTGGGACATCATTCCAGTCAATTGTAAAAATGGCTACTTGTAGACAATACTGTCTTAAAAATATTAACATTCATTAACTATCATAGTGCTTGCCTTCCCTGCTTCTTCTTTTCTTGTGTTATACTTCTCTTCATTTGTTATAGTATTAAAATTTGGCATAATCACTAATATTAAAGGAGGATTACTTAAAAAATAGGATTTAGAAACCAGAAAATATATTCAAGTTATCCTATTTTATACCCCTTGCTTTTAGATCTTTGGCTAATATCAACATCAGTGCATTACTGAAGTGTTTCAACAGACTGAAAATTATGCCCAAACTCATATTGGTTATGACAGATATCATTAGTGGTATAATGGCTTTGACTGGTTACATGGTTATGATTGTTTTTATTATTTATAATTTATGTTTAAATTCAGAACTATGAGCCTCCTAGTAAAGGCAGGAAAAACTACATTGAAACTTAAAAATGAGGAGAATAAATATTCCATAATTCTTAAAACATGTATAAAATGTTCTATACTATATCTGTAACTTATATTAATGAATCTGATTGAAATTCCTCAGGTAAATGTGAAACTATGTTTAGCATTTCAGCAAAAACAATGCTAATGAAGCTAGAATGAGATACCATTTCACATCAGCTAGAACGGCTAACGAATAAAACACCGACAACAACAAAGGTTGGCGAGGACGTGGAACGAATAAAGCTTTTATATATTATTGATAGTGTAAGATGCTACAAACACTTAGGAAAAGTGAATGTAGATTCTCATAGTTAGGCATGTATCTGCTTTACGAACCAGCAGTTCCACTCCTAGGTATTTACTAAGAGAAATGAAAGCATATATCCTCAAATAGATTTGTTCCAAGAATGGATTATAACAGCTGTATTCACAATAGTTCTGAACTGGAAACAACAAAAATGTTGTATTTTGTTAAATAGATCTGAGTCAGTTCATATAATTAGACCCTGTACAGCAATAATTCTCTACCCTCTCCTCTCAAAAATAAATAAACATTAAAAAATAAAATAAAATATTTATAAATAGGTAATTTTAAAGAAGTATTTGAGAATTCTAAATATAAGATCATGGAAGCTTTTTTGTTTGTTTGTTTGTTTGTTTGCTTTAAATGATGGCATAACACAGAGTTAAATTCCAGTCTTATTCTATTACTCAGTCCTAACACCAAACAAGACATAATATATCATTTTAATACAGTTTTCAGCAATCATGCATCTTGTTATATGATTGACTTAACATTAATTTAATTGTATATGGCATGTATTAATTTGTTGAGTGACATAAAATATCTTTATATATTATAAATACAATAAAATGGGTCTTTATACTTAAAACACTTCCTAAACCATAGTCTAAATGATACATAAATTCAAAATTAGTTATTATGTCCTATTCTGAACTGAATTCATGATTTAAAAGGCTTTACTGTTTGGATATATGGTGTTTTGAGACTAAAAAATTGGGTAACTGTGGTTTAGTAGATGGGATTAATTTCTTTTTTGATTTTGTTCATTATCTCTGCTCAATCACTATGCCTTAAATTTCCATTTCCTAAAGGACCCCTGGTGATTTAGTGAGCAGTGCATGTAATATTCTACAGCTATGGCCAGAAAACTCAGCATCAGGTGCCTAACTTTTGAGACTCCCAATTCCTCATCAAAGATGTTGAAATTTCATTGTCCTGAACTCATGGCAGTGAGGCAGAACTTCCAACCACAGATCAGATTAGATGTTCATGTGTGTTGCCCCTCCCCTCCTTTCTTGACGGAGGCCATCATTGCTTTGGCTCTGGGCATGAACGTATTGGAAATGTTTTTAGAGGAATTTTCCTTGGTTGGAGATTCTCAAAACATAATGCACAGATTGCAGTCTTCTATCTATTTCACAGTGTAAGTGAAACCACCTAAAGTTTACTTTAACAATACATAGCAGCCATAAGGTTGTTTCTGTGATTCTCCGATGTCCCTGGTTGTTGGTACCTCCAAGATAATCTCTCTAAAGACCAGCAATCACCCATCCATGTTCCTGCTTGCTTGGTTTATCTTTGCCAATTCAATTAAGGTCATCTCAGCTTTCAGTTGATTAGGTCCTTAATGTTTAAGTCCTAAAGCTTCAGCTGAGCCTGCACTTGCGTGCAACTTAGATATGTTCATGCAAAACTGTAAGTATATTAGAAACTAAAAAAACAAAATATTTAAACAAAATGTGAAATTATCAAATATTGTGCTTTTCATTCTTTTTTTAAATGTTTATTCATTTTTGAGACAGAGAGAGACAGAGCTTGAGGCAGGGAGTGGCATACAGAGAGGAAGACAAAGAATCCAAAGCAGGCTCCAGGCTCTGAGCTGTCAGCACAGAGTCCGATGGGGGGCTTGAACCCATGAACCATGAAATCATGACCTAAGCCGAAGTTGGATGCTTAACCGACTGAGCCACCCAGGTGCTCCGAATATTGTGCTTTACTCCAATGAACTCACGTTAGTTGAAGGCAGCTCACATTTACTTAATATTTAGTTTTTGCTCACATTTTGCTACCAAATAAGTGATTTGACATCGTGATTATCCGAATTGGAAACTAATTATTACTGGGTTACCCGGCTTTATAGTTCAACGCCTCAAGTCAGCTATCAGGATGGCCAAAATAGCCAAATTAACTTTTTGTGGCCCATTCTGTTCAACATGGAGCCATGGTCTGCAGGACATGCCAAGTTTGTGTTTCCTTGTTTTAGATGCCAACTGACAAAAATTTAGATGAGATTTCTGTACTGACAGCTACCACTGTAGGGAGCGTGGTAGAAGGTAGGTAATAGCTTATACTAACATGCCTGGTAGACAAAAAAGGGCCCGTTTTCCATAATTCGCTCAAACTCCAAACAGCAACTTAATTTTCTTTCAGTTTTCAGTTTGAGATGCACGGCAGGGATCTCCTCCCCAAGCAAAAGGCAATATGAGGTGAGAAGCAGAGCATGCTGCCAGCACAGGTATAGGCCTGCATAATGGAGCCGTGGCACTCAGAAAGAGGCTTTTCATTTTAACAACTGTGATAGTGAGGAAGGGAGCATAATGAAGACGGTATAATTGAAGCAGGAGAAAGAAATATTAAACATGCATCACAGAGAAGACTTTGGGGCTTATCTAATTTGGACTTTTTCATTTGATCAAGCATTAAAATTGGTTGAGAGGTCAAGAGACTCCAAGAGGTTAGCACCTGAACCATGGCAAACCACTGGCTGGATTCTACAGTTTGTAGGCTTTTTCTTTTCTTTTTTTTTTTTTAATTATGTGAAGCCAAATCGTTATGTTCTGTACTGTTCTGTGTTTTCTCATTTTTGTACGCATGTTGACTGTGGGATCTAGACACCTTTGACAAGGATTTAAGTTATACATGGTCTGATAATGCCCAAACATCTCTCTTTTCTGATGCGGGTGTCTCTTCGCCACCACAAAATTCCATGTCCTGCAAAGAGAAAGAGAACGATGAAAACATTTGAAAATATACAACAGAACACAAGGAAATTGAGGACGTGAGAAAGGATGGAAGCAAAATTAAAATATACCAAGGTCTAAAGAAAAGAAGACACACCAATGGTTCCAAAGGAGATTCAATTCAAAGGGCTTAGAGAATCTTACAATCAGATTTACAAAGGTGATACATGAAGTTAAAACCATGGGAAGTTATATTTAATTGGTGAGGTCAAATAATTTCTCATTCAGACAAAAGTTGTGATCACGAATATGCTTATGATCAAAATTATAAAACAAAATTACATTTTAAAGGTATCTGTTAAATTCTTAGGAGAAACGCACATAAAAATATGTCTGACAGTTTTCTACCAAAGAGTTTAGCTAATTATTTAGATTTCCAACCGATAGGTTTTCTGAACTTGCCAAACCTTCAACGAGTCTTTGGAAAAACAACCAACACACTCGAATGCACTGTGGACTTTACCCACGTAAGAGAACTCCTGAGGCATGTTTAATAGGAATAAACAAGAGATCTCTAAAGGAAAATCATATTTGTGTTTTTACCTACAGAAAACTCATGAAGAATCCAGGGAGGATAAGAAAGTCACTGTTTATTGTAGTTAGATTCTTATGTCTTTGACTCTATTGATCAATATCACCCCTGAATAGGTTACTATAGGATTGAGGCTTTGCTTGATTCAATAAACCCCAAGTTTCTTAACCCCTCCCATTTTTTTAAAGAAAGGTGAGCAAAACACTTTTAAAAGAAGACTTTATCTTTTTTTAATGCCTTGAGAGATTCTTCAGCCATCACTTTAAAGGTATGTGGATGTTTTTGAAATGCATCTTATTTGGGTCTAGCCATAGGCTAGAAAGAACTTAAAATCATTTGTTTAGCCCTAAAAATCAATGTAGAAAAAAGTATGACACTCATGTAGGTACCAAATAAACAAATGCTATTTTATGTTGCAACACATATTTAGAAACTAATATTTTAAATAAAAAACAGATCACATGTATAATAACTGAAACTCTGCCCACCTGCAAGTTGGCTAATATCTCTATTTGCATGCATTCATCTATATGTTAATACATTCAATCAACTTTTAAGCATCTATTGTGCCAGGCCCTGTGTTAGGTGTCAGAAATATGTGTTCTTCATATGAGATCGATGCCTGCCATTCTTGGTACTTTATATATAATTCAATAGGTCTCATGAGATAGAACACCTGAGGACTGAGGATGAGATGATTTTACTTAAAACTCAAAGTCATGAACATGCAATTTGTATTTTAAATTATAGAATTAATTAATCAAACTGTTAATTATAACATTAAGAATATTTTTATTGTATTCTAGTCCTGGGAATTTGGTGAGCCATGTAGGTGATATAGAATAACAGGAATGTTTAGTCAGAACATCTTTTTTCCCAAATTGTTGTGGACTAAAACTGACTAACATAATTTTTCCATTTGTTGAGTACTCCCTATGTACTAAACAGTATAATATATCTTATTATATTTATGCAACACTTCCCCTTAGCATCTCCAGGCCAGTAGAGAGATCATGCTCACTATTTTGAACATTCCTAATTTTATCATTTGTTATAGTTTGTTGATTGCACATACATCATTAATTGACTGTAAAGAACACCTATCTATAAAGTAAGGCTGTTCTCAGTTATTTAAGTGGATGGAAATGACACTACAGCACAGTGGACGTTGCCATATTGCACTTATCATGTAATCTTTCTTTGAGTTCATAAATAATGTTCAGAAATGGTTCATACATATGGAAGCCCTGATCAAAATCCCCCCCTCCAACACCCCCCATCTGTGCAAACTATCTCAATAGATGTCTAACAGGTGGGACTTAGTGTTTAACTCTCAATAATTTTTTAAATATTTATTTATTTATTTTGAGAGAGAGAGATGGTGAGTGGGGAGGGGCAGAGAGAGAGAGAGAGAGGAATAGAGAGAGAATCTCTAGCGGTCTCCACGCTGTCAGCACAAAGCCAGACATGGAGCTCGAACTCACAAACCATGTGGTCATGACCTGAGCTAAAATCAAGAGTCAGATGCTTAGCTGACTGAGCCACCCTGGTGCCCCAATAATTTCTGAGTAATTGGGATGTTTCATGTATTTTTATTGGAAACAAATTTTGCACTGTATCTGACTCTAAAGACTGGAATACTTAAGGTAATTAGTTTATGTAAACAAATCACATGATGACAATGACTCATGTCTTATACCATTGATGAGAATAATATAAGATGATCTAATACATATGTGACAGGCCTTATTTCTGGGCCCAGTATGCACCATTGCAAAGTTTTGCGTTCCCAAGTGTTATAATACTTTCCCAGAAGCTAACTAGAAAATGCTCTTCAGTTTCCCTCTCGGCATATATCATCTCTCACCTCTCATCTCTCATCTCTCTTTCTCTCTTTTTTTTTGCTTTGTTTGTTTCATTACTGAGATCATAATCCCCCCAAGTGACCTTTGTTTTTTTTCCTTATTTTTTTGGCCCTCCTTTTCTGTACTCTTACCATGTTACCAAATTTTTATCCATTAGATATTGTCTCTCTTGTGCCCTACCCCTGCCCACCTCCCATCCCATGACATTAGCCTGTGTCAGCATCACATTACCTCTACCTGAAATATGGCACTAGCCTCTTGTTAGCCATGTCTAGCTTCTCTTTTCCCATATTCAATGCATTGTACACACTGCTATTTGGTCAGTGTTCTAGATGCCTACTTGTATGCATTTAAATTCCCTGCAAGTTTAAGCCTTATTTAGGCAATAAAGACCCTTTTATGCTTAATCTCCTTCTACCTTTCTAATCTAAAATTTTATACAAACTGTTCATTTATTCATTCAACAAATATTGGACATATCTCATGCAACAAGCTGGTTAAGGCATGGGTGGCTAAAGGATTAAACACCTTCTTGGGCATCTTCTTTTAGATGCTATGGCCCTCTGCCAAGATTTCCTGGTCAGAGCAGATACGCTCCCCCTGCCAATTTAAGCCAACTGACTCTTCCTACTTGTGCCTTGGCCAGCAATTGTGCTCTATGGCGGAGAGCTCCCTTGAGCAATGTCCTACTTCATTTTAGGAAGATGCTTGAAACCAATGACCATCAGATATGGAAATACAAAGGCCTGCCCTACTAACCTCAATTTGAGACAACCCCAAAGGGCCTGCCAAGCTCCAGGACTCCTTATGGGCAAAGGGCCTGCCAGGCTCCAGGATTGAGGCTTCAGTTGCAACCATACTAGGTTGCATACGTCAGTATTTCCCTCTCCCCAATCTTGCCTTCCTCACTTCTACACAGGTGTATTTCCAAAGAACACTCCCTTTCTAGACACAGTCTCTGTTTCAGAGTACGTTTCCAGGGAACCATATCTAAGATATGAAGTGGAACAGGTAATAACCAAGCAAATAACATAGATAATGGCACATAATGTGGTGAATCATATAACTGGTTGCAAATATTCGAATGCCATGCCCCTTCCTGAGGGACATGAGAATTATATTTTATCACCTCATCGATACCAGATTTGCTTTGAACACTATGAAATGTAAGTAGAAAAGAGATGTGTCACTTCTGGGAAAAAGCTTTAATAGTCAGCTTATGGTTCACCAATGTTTTCATTTTCCTTTGCCAAAACAATGAGCAGTGTTCCATATAGATGTTATTTATTATCCTGGGTCCCAGGGAAAAAATTACATACAGTGGAGCCACAAGTGATCTGTACGGACTTTCAGCATGTTGTTGTAAGATGCTGAGGTTCAAGAGTCTCTAGTTGCCACAGCAGAGTCTAGTCTAGCCTGTTGGAAAGAGCTAGTGTAGGTATTCTCAGTAAAATAAAGCAAGCAAGAGAAATAAGGGAGTATGGAGTTAGGATGGGGCCCAGAGCTGCAGATTTAAGTAGTGTTGTCAGGGATGACCTTATGGATAGGGTGAGATTTGGTCAGAGTCCTAAACTGGACAAGAGAGGAAGACATTGAAAATCTTGAGAGAGGAGTGTCCTAAGCAAAGAGAGCTGCAATGTGAAGGTCCTGGGGCCACTGCCTGATTGACATAAATAAAACGAAAAGTGTGGCTAGAATTCCAAGAGAAGGGGACATTCAACAAAGATGAACTGGAGCAATAACAGAATCCAAAATATGCAGAGCCTTGCTGGTCATTTAAAATTTGTCATTTTTCTCTGAGTAAGCAGGGAAGCCTTTGGGGCTGTAAGCTAGTAGAGCCTGAGAAAGAGTTGGATTCTGGATTCATTTTTGAAGTTAGAATGGACATATTTTACTGACAGGTTGGATGTGGGTTAGATGAGAAAAAAAATCAAGGATGATTCTTTTTTTTTTTGACCTGAACAAATGGCAGGAAAGACTTACATTTCCTGAGAGACCAACACTGCTGAAGCGAATTTTACAAAACCAGTCTTGTCAAATTTCTTTGCTTGTTCTCCTTATATTTCCTGCACATTCTTTGTGTTTTTATCCTTATCATTCACCAATCTCCATTATGTCTGCATTCTGTCTACTCTTCCAGGTTCAGCTCAGATGCTACTTCCTCCATGAAGCTGCCTATGAATATCTCCATTTGAAGTAAGGTATCTTTTCCTTTTTCTTTTTTTTTATTTTTTTAATGTTTATTCATTTTTGAGAGACAGAGAGTGAGTGGGGGAGGTGGAGAGAGAGGGAGACACAGAATCTGAAGCAGACTTCAGGCTCTGAGCTGTCAGCACAGAGCCCTACAGGGGCTCGAACTCATGAATGATGAGATCTTGACCTGAGCTGAAGTCGGACACTTAACTGACTGAGTCGCCCAGGCTCCCCTAAGATATCTTTTTCTATCACCATAATCTTTTATTTATGACTCTTTATATTAATAACATTTCCTTTTGTTTTATATTGTTTTTATATTTTTTGAGGTTCAGTCAATTAGAGATGAAATTATCATTTATATTACTAATTAAAGATAACTGCTCTGGTGAGATTATTATTTCAGTTCTGTTTTAAATTCACCACAGCACATTCACAAGCATGCTCCACCTGCCCCTCCCCCCCACTCCTTCTCACAGTAGGTGCTTTCCCCTGCATAATTATTATATCCCAAAGTAAGGAGACAGTTGGAATTAAGGTGGGTAGGTTTATAGCTTCTTTTCAATTTCCAGTTCGCTATTTAGATAAACCAGCCTTCCTCACCTAAGGAGGTATCCTAGTCCACTCAGAATTTTATGACAAAATACCATAGACTGATGGCTTAAACAACAAACATTTATTTCTCATAGCTCTGGAGGCTGGGAAGGCCAAGGTCAAGGCACTAGCAGACTATATCTGATGATAGCCTCACATGGAAGAAAGTGCAAGGGAACATTTGGAACTTTATAAAGGCACTAACCTCATTTATGAGGGCTCCACGCCCATGACCTAACCATCTCCCCAAGGTCATAACTCCAAATGCCATCACTTTGGGAATTAGGTTTCCACATATGAATTTTGAGGGAACACAAACATTCAGTCTATGGAAGGAGGAGTGAGCAAGGACATGGGCCAAGTGGCCAAATCTTTATTCTTTTGAAGGATAAATATCTGTCCACCATGCACACAGTACTTCCTGTCAGTCTTACTCTGGTCTTAAATAAAATATACTTATGTTTCCATTGCATATCCTCATAGATCCCAGTATGATATCTGTGCATATAAGGCATCCTAAATGTTTCTGAATGAATGCATCTCTTAACATCATCAAGAATACATGGAATAAAGTAATGGTGATGATGGGACCATGAAATACCATGAAATCAGATTTTTAAAACTTTAAATATAGGGTGCCTGGTGGCTTAGTTGGTTAAACATCTGACTTCAGCTCAGGTCATGATCTCATGGTTCATGGTTTGAGCCCCACATCAGGCTTTGTGCTGACAGCTCAGAGCCTGGAGTCTGTTTCAGTTTCTGTATCTCCCTCTCTCTCTGCCTCTCCCCCACTCATTCTCTCTCTCTCTCTCTCTCTCTCTCTCTCTCTCTCTCAAATAAACATTTAAAACATTTTTAAACTTTAAATATAAACAAATTCAGCTCCTAGATTTATTTTTGCATATCTATATTGCAACATGAAACTTTAAATATCATTTACCCACTTACTTATGCACATGACCTTATGCTAATTATAAATTTCGTACTAAAGAAAAATCACTATACATATGTTATTAGTTTTTAAAGTGTTTAAAGCCAAAAGATGTTCATATAATGTTATTTTAAAATCATGGTTGCAATTCCAACCATCTTTTATCAACCATTAGCTTTTGAACTTAGAAATAAACTTGCTTTGACAATTTTAGAAGTGAATGAAGAGACCTTATTGGCCAAACATCCTCTCGCTGTAGACTGGTCACTAGACTATCATTGGAATTTAACCAGTTTGTTTCATGAACGTATACATAGAGAAGAGGGGAAGGCAGTGGAGAAATATTAATATGAGTGATTTAAAAAAACAGTGGACAAGAGAAAGATTTTCTGAATCAATTGAAATAGGGGAGAACTAGGTAATTCACAACTAAGAACCCACTGGTAGTGCTAGAAACCTGGCTTACAGTCTAAATACACAGACTCCATGCTTCATTTTAAAAGATCTCTCTTTTACCCCTATTTTACAACCATGCCTTCTATAAACTTCCAAGTTAATCAGCTTTAAGAAACCTGGAAATTAAGTTAGTGCTTAAAAGTTAATAACAAAAGTTGACAAACCGAAATGAATGGTTCCTCATATAAAGAACACTTAGTGAAAGCTATCTATTATGCTGATATGTCAAAATCAGTAGTTAAAAGCCACAGTGACTTTTAGGTTATTTGCAAGCACTGAATAGAAAGACCACTTAGCCAGGACCCTAGAGCCTTTCCTTACACCGCCAGCATTGTGTGAGTTTGAAGTTCCTTGATCTCCCTGAGTCTCAGTGTTGCAAAAACAAGAGGAGGGTCATATTAAAAAATTTACCTGGGTTCCTCAATGGTCAGGAATTCAGATTTCCTGATTTTATGTCCATAGATAGTCTAGTATGTTACAAGCTTTATCTTTAGATGTGTAATGCTTATCAATATGTAATCACTGATATATAGGAATGCATTTTTATGAAATTATCTGAGATTAGAAGAAAGTGCCCTTTGCCAATTGAAGACTATGTTTAGCATACACCATATCCAGTGCTATCTTCCTAAGTCTGCTTGATGCCATTAATAATTCTATCCCCACCTAAGGACAAGGTAGATATGGCCAGCTAAGGCTGTCTTTCTCTGCAAATCATCTGTCCTTGAACTTGAATCATCTTATTCTAACTTGCTTGACTCAGGAACAAGCGTGACTCTTGTTTTTTTTTATCGAGTTACTTCTTTAAATTTGTTTCTTTTAGCCTAGAAGATTTAGAGCCCCTTTCTTTTCTGAGATTACTTCAAATATGTACCATTTAAAACAAATTGAAGTCACCTCTGGTGTGTGTTTTCCTTTATGGCCCTGTGTTTCATAGGACACTGCTATTCCTATCCTCAGTCCATGTCACTCTCCTCAAGTGCTGTATTTCAAAGAGTATTTGTTATCATCCAACTTATTTTATGCCAGGTTGTTTACTAGAAAGAAAAATAAAATTTGTCCAGATACAGTAATTTTGTACAAATGCATGCAGTACCAAATTTTATGCAATCTTCTGTTTCATAGACTAGAATACTTCATCCAGTCATAAAATTAGCGATGAGGATATGGCTTAAGTTTTAAAGGTAAATATTTTTTTAAATCAAAGAAACAAAGTTCTTATGATTGGTTAGATCTTGAAAAGTCAACAGATTTATTGTAAAATGTATCTAATCCTACGTTTCAAATTGTAGCCTGACTGGAATCTGAGCATCTTTGGAATCTGTAATGACTCATGCAGGGCGCTTGTGTGTGATTCAGTCTTGACATGGTGCCAAAACAACTGGTCACATCAATCAAGAACAATTAGTTGAGCAGTTCTTCCATGCCAGGAAGACAATGGTCCAGTTGGTTGTATTTTTCATCCTTTTACTAATGTCTACATGATGGCAATTTGGCTGTGCTTCTGGTGAGTGTGATGCTGTGCATGTGATATATAGGACCTAGGGCTCAATTCTTTGATGAAGCCTTTCCACAGAAGCTCTGAAGACTCCCAGGTATTCAAACTTCATGGCCCTTGGAACTCTAAGATTTTTGTATATTCCTCTAGAAAGCTCTGGTTCAACAAATCATGAGATCATATAGCACAAAGAGGCCCTTGAGAGAGCCTTTGGTCCAGCAGTTGATTGTGTATATTTATTTCTTGGAGTCACTTGTGTTTATATCCATATATTTATGTTGGTGCTGTGTTCCCATTATATCAGAAGGTCTTTAAGGACTTGCCCTGTTTCCTTCATTCTTTCTTTCCTTTCTTTTTTTTTTTTTTTTCAAACTCCCCACGGTCCAATAGAGTACTCTAAAATAGTGTTGGACTTCTTTCTCTGAGCAGTCTGTGAAAAATTCCTATCATGCCAGATAACTAGGCAGAATTTACAAGGGCGGCAAAAATGTGGGTCCTCTCCTCTCCAATAAATATATCTCCAAAGTATAGTTCACTTCACAAGCCACAAGATATTTTTTATCACAAGATATTTTTTAATGTCTCAAAATGTTCTAATTTTGCTTTCAACACAGGTTTCACACTTATTGGCCAATTCATCTAGCTGTATGAATTTACATTTTTAAAGTAATAGAAGCATGGGTGGGAGCTCATTGTTTGACTACTTTAGGACAATAATTAAAGCTAGACCTCAAGTGGCATGGGACAGGAACCAGGTCTGTCTTGCTGAATAGAATGACACATGGCAGGTATTCAGGTAATATTGATTGAATAATTACACAAGTAAAAGAAAAGAGTGAAAATAAATTTACTATTATTTCTTCTAGAATTACTCTTTGATTAAAAAATAGAAATACTGGCTTACTTTAAGAAAGAAAAGCTACTGATTTTTTCTTATATGTGTTTTATAGTTGACTCTCAAGGTTTCTTTAAATTCCTATTTTATTTCAAAATAATCTTAATTATCATTGCTCCTAAGCAATGGTTTTATTTATTATACAGTCAGAGAGTGAGTAACTTACTATATTTTCCCTCATTGAATTTTGTTTACTTTTTATGGATTCAAAAAATCTATAATAATAGAATTGCTACAATTTCATGATGATATAAACAGTGTTGTATATGTGCTTTAAAATATTCATTTTAATTTGCGATATTTGCAGTTTGTTAAGCTGTCAAGAATCCAACAACAACAACAACAACAACAACAACAACAAAAAGAAGAACAAAGAAATAATGCTATTCAAAGCTGTTTAAGATACCAACTAAAATAATACCTGGTATAAAACCAACATATTCTCTTTTAATACAGTATGTTCCTTCTGATTAAATCTAAATAATCTTCAAACCACCATTTCAGATAAAGAAGTACACTGATAGAGAAAAAAAAGATTATATCTCTTAATATTTGTCAATATTATTTTTTTCCTCTGGTCAATGCCTCCTTAAGGAGAAAGAAAAATTTTAATTTGTAAAAAAGTATCTTTTATGGTTGCCTAGAAATTACCAGCTTGTTGAACTCACCTTTTCTGGACAGATGGCAGGTGACAAACTGATCTCAGCCAATATAATCTGTCAAAACAATCTGCCATGAGCAGGTGTCAGATAATTATCTAAATGAACAGATATGTAAAGTAATAAACAAACTAGAAATAGGTACTAAACAGGGAACTTAAGCCCCTACATTTCTGACCTAACCTTCAGTCATACATACGATGCAAAAATTAAGTGGTACTTAGAGAGCAACGTGTAAGTATGAACAACAGCGTCTGTTTTCTTCACCTAAATTTTGCTTTGTGAAAACAAATTTAAGATTTCTATTCACATGGAACTCTGGTTGCATCACTGTGATATATCAATGAAACAGAATTTTTTTGTTTGTCCAGTATTTTTTTAATGTTTATTTTTGAGAGAGAGACAGAGACAGAGACAGAGACAGAGTACGTGCAGGGGAGGGGACCAGAAAGAGGGAGACACAGAGCCTGAAGCAGGCTCCAGGCTCTGAGCTGTCTGCACAGAGCCTGATGTGGGGCTCGAACTCACAGGCCATGAGATCATGGCCTAAACCGAAGTAGGGCACCCAACTGATGGAGCCACCCAGGCTCCCCTGTTTGTAAAGTATCTTTAATGCCATATCTGAAGTCAAAGCAATAACTTGTATTCAAAGTTATTGTTGTAAAACATTATAGAGGTCTATATATGATGTAAAACATTAAATACATAAAACTTGTACAATCAAATGGTCAAAACATATACAACCAAATATATAAATCTTTAATTTCTTATTAAGTGACTAGTTCTACAAATTATGAGTGATATCCATATATATTGAATTATGGATATTTTTGTAAAAGTGGAAATCACCAGGCTTACTTCAACTGAAAGGTAACAACTGATCAATATGTATTTGGAAAATTATTATTTGCCTGCATAGTTAGACATTAATCTTGCCATTCTTTTTTTAAAAAACATTTATTTATTTTGAAAGGAGGGGAGGGGCAAAGAGAGAGAGGGAGAGAGAGAATCCCAAGCAGGCTCTGTGCTGACAGTGCAGATCCTGACATGGGGTTCCATCTCACGAACTGTGAGATCATGACCTGAGCTGAAATCAAGAGTCAGGCTCTTAACCAACTAAGCCACCCAGGAGCCCCAGCTCTGCCATTCTTAACAGAGAAATATTCTCTGCTGACCTGGTTAGTCATTTTGATTTGAGTTTAGTTTATCTTGGTAACTTATCTTGTCATTAGCAAGTCTGATGAGTAGCAGGGGCAGGCGGTGGGAGGCAGTTTGATGAAACTTCATGGAGAGAAGCTGCCATTTACAAGTTTTCTCTATTTAGAGTAGGATATTTTTTTGGCTCTGAAAAATCACTTGCTGTGGCATCTTGCTTATGCAAATATAAGTAACCTCAGCCAGCCACTCCCAGGCGGGAGAGATGTGTTATAAAAAAGCCTGTGACTGCATCCTAATACCTCTTCCAGAGCTCATAACTCAGGAGTGGCCACGGTTGCACAGAAGCAAGGATTTTCTGGAGAAAGTGTTCCATGGAGCTGTGACTCCATCCTCTTGATTATCTGCGGTGGCTCTGAGTCATGAATGAGAAATGCCAAGACGCGGTGGTTCTCAAACATTTAGCCTCAGGATCCTTTTACACTTTTAAGTTTATCTGTGCCCCTTAAAGAGCTTTTGATGATACGAATTATGTCTCTCAACATTTATCATATTGGTTGTAAATATAAAGATATTTTAAAGTATTTATTTACTAATCAATTTAAAAATAATAATAACTTAAACCTGTTAACATAAATTGCATCTTATTAAAAATGTATTTTTCAAAATAAAGAAAATTGAGATGCATGACATCCTTTACATTTAGCAAATATTTTTAGTATCTGACAAAAGACAGATAAAGTCTCATCTTGGCTCTGCATTTGGTCTCAGGAGTGTTATTTTAGTTGAATTATATGAAGAAAATTCAACCTTTCACAGCTAGGTAGTTGGAAAACAGAGATGTAATTTCAAAGTTTATATACATATTCTGGATATATTTTGAAATAACAAAACCCAACAAGTCGTAGTTTCTTAAAAAGGAGTTGTAATGTGGACTCTAAACCAATATCAATTGTACTCTCTCATGTTAATACCAATTGATCTATCATGCATTTTGAATGAAAAGTTGACCCATGACTTTGTAACATCGAGTATCAGTCATCTGGAAAATATTGGTTCACTGAGTCATGTAGGTCTCCACAATGCATGTAGAAAACTATACAGTACTGGAGTAAGAGAATGAAAGTTAAAAAGTCAAGTAATGTCTTAGTATCATTACAAAAATAGTTTTTGCCTCACAGACAACCCAGAAAAGATCTCAGGGCCGCCAAACTTTTAGAATCATTGCCATGAAGGAAAGAACAAATGTGACTTAGAGACCAACCCTCAACATCAGAGACCAGATCACTGGCAATCGTAAGTAGGTGGATAATAAAAACTAGTGAAGAGGGTGAGTGTGCAAAACTCCCAGTGAGAAGACAGCTGCTTCTCAGTTGCCTTGTAGGAATGGGGATCAAATATTGTCTCATCTAATTGTTAAAGTAAACTGGAACCCTGAACTTCTATGAGAAATCTGATTTTTAAAAGTTGTCTAATGAATGGACTAACACTTAATGAGCCAAGTAGATCCCCCTGTGGATTTAGACCATCAGTTAGTCAGGGACATGTAGTGGACAGTGCTGTCTTTACACTGCATGTGCCTAAAGCCTGAAGTCATCTATGAAAGCTATGACAGAGCCGGAGAAAACACCTAAGAGCTGTAAACTTCCATGAACTTGGTACCCCTAATCTGGATATTTCTTAGTCGATGTAGGAAATGTGCAGGAATCGTGAGATGGTGGAATCAAGCTCCTAAGTCTGAAAAGGCATCATGATGGCAGTGGACAAGGGGACTGCAAATTAACGTGGGACCAATTTCTGATAGGGATGTGTATGCTGTAGTCAAAATAAGCATGGCAGAACCCATGAACCATGAGATCATGACCTGAGCCGAAGTCAGATGCTTAACCAACTAAGCCACCCAGGTGTCCCACAAAGAGATGAATCCTTAACTATTACTCAAGCTTGTGAAGCAGGTTATACTGGTATAATTCATATTTATATTATTTTTATGTATAATATAAATATAGAAATATATTACATTCAGTATAATAATAAACTATTATGTATTAATAATTATGTATTTCAGTTTGTTTACATTTCTTATTTAAATGTATTTAATAATTTGTATACAGTAATTATTTTATAAAATATATATTAGCTAAAGCTTATATGTGAATATATATGCTGTCAGCCCAAAGCCTGAGTTGGGACTTGATCCCATTAACCGTGAGATCATGACCTGAGCCAAAATCAGGAGCTGGACCCTTAACTGACAGAGCCACCCAGGTGCCCTAAAATAATTTACATTTAACAAATTTCTTGAGATGTTCTTAATCTAAGAATTTTGCATTTCTGTCAGTCTGATCCATTCGATGCACTCACATTTTCTGATCCATGCAGTGCCACTTTACTGCAGGTAAACTTCTGGAACTCTTACATTCCTCTGTCTATGAAGTCTAGCATGCCATGCCCACCTCCCTGCCCCCAAACACAGTACTTTCATTTCTCCAATAATTGCTCTATCAAATAGAGCCCTAAAGTTTCTTGTTCTGCCATTTCTTTGGTTGATCTTTCCTTTTCTCCGTGGATTTCATAACTAGACTCCATGGTGCCAAACTGGAAAAACCTTCTCACCATTTTTAATGGCTATTGATTCTTTATTATTCTATATTTATTCCTTTATAGTGCCCGTGAAATAAATCCTGAACATGAATTCATTCTAAAGTCAGCATATCTTCTTCCTACACTTGCATGATGAGCTCTGCTACAGGAAACCCCAGAACTCCTAAACTGGTCCTAAACAAATTCACTGGTCTTGATCTTAGTTGATCTCTTAGCACTTTCAAGACTCTTGTTCTTGGTCTTGATCAACTTCTACTTTCCTGACCAGATACTCTAAATCTTTATATCTTTCTTCAACCCTCTGGTCAACACTTTCTCCATAAATCTCAGAGTCATATATTTGATAAATTTGAGGCCATGATATGTGAACTACCTCATCGTATGCACCCCTCCCACATTTACAAATGTTTGTATTTCTGTTCTGTGAGGGGTTACTTCTGAGATGCTTCCTAATGATGCCTGCCTCATGGTATTCAGGCCATTGTGCGACCTCCTCCTGTTGTGTGTGAAATGGGCCTAATAACACCTCTATAGTAGAGAATATGACAAAAGTGATAGAGTGATTATTATTTCTTATATTATATAAACCTGAGAATTCTCATAAAATTCATAAATATTAAAATTAATAAATTAATGCATATACATGTTATATATAATAATGTGTGATATGATTATATATTAATAGATCACATAAATGCATACTTATATATTAACATATAACCTATATATATTATATAATATATATGAGCCCAATATATATTAATATATAACCAATATATAACATATACCAATATATGTTGGTATAAATAAAATGCAATAAAATATATCAACTTTAATGTTTGAAGGACAAAAGTTACAGAACTAAAACATTTTAAGAAAGAACACTTTTTTTTCTTTTCAATGTGCAAGACACTCGTATGTATGTGTCAAATATTCTCTGGGTCTAGTTTGTGGAGCTGAGGTGGAAGGGTTTCAGAATCCAGACAAATTAGTGATAGGTCAATGAAAACAGCAGGAATATTTGCAGATTTAGATAGAGTTTTGATTTTGCTACCAAAAATAAAGCACAGAAGTGTTCTAAGAACACCCGTGACCAACAGAATATGTCCTTGCTGAAGCAGGTGGTCCGAGCCAGGATCCGCCACAGCGTCCAAGGGCATGGATACGGGGCACACAAATGTTCAGGCTGCACCTAAAGGCAATGATCACACTGCTCCATCCCAGGCCCCAGGCAGACCAGTGTTTCAATCATTTCAACTCTTCCCATGCCATTCTTCAAGGGTGACTTTTACCACCTTAAAATAAACTATAAATGCTGCTTCTTTTATTAGGTGGCATTAAAACAAAAACAATTCCCCACTGTTTGGAGAAGCTCATTTGGAGGCAAGAGGAAGAATATGTCCAAGTTATTTCAGCTAGTGCCTCACACCTGTGTCCTTATAATCTGAAGCAGAAAAACTGGCCTATTAAAGAAATATTTTCCGTCACCTCTTTAACCTCTTTTTAAATAATTAGGATGCCATGTATGATTTGTCTCCTCTTTTACTATTTGTTCCTGTTTGTTGGCTAGTTCTCTCAAGTGTGTGAGCAGTTTGATAAATGACTGATGCTCACAAAACATATTGGGCACCTTTCCCTGGAGACATCGATGGCCATAAAACAGTCTTGAAATAATTCAGTTAATGCCTGCTGCCTACGTATGGTCCAGACAGAGGACCTTTAGGCTTAGAGATAGAGAGACTGTCCCTGGAAGCTGATGAACAGAAGCACCTGGTTGCAAATCCATAAACTGCAATAGCATAGGATGGTTTATCATTTCTCTCTTGCTTCTCCTTAGTTATTAAGCACAAAACCTGAAGAAAGGTAATATAACTTAAAGGCAAGAATATTGGCGACAGCTATAGACAAACTGAGTTCTTTCCTCTATGGTTTTGAACATTTCAATGGTTGAATCTGTAAAATGGGGGCAACAACACCTATTTTGCAAAGGATTCACAAACAATATATAAAATATGCACAGTGGCCATTAATGATGTGTTCTCTTTAAATCAAAGCTATTTATTTCCTTGACACGATTGCATTTTTAGATAGGAAAAGTAGAAAAATTCCAAAGTGGCGACATGTCCTTAACTGTAAACTAGGAAAGCTTTTGTTATCTAAGTATTCATCATTTGTAACACTAACCCATTAGGATGTTCTTACAAATAGATGTATTAACTGAGTGCGAGATGGATCCTAGATACTTAATCATGGCTTACAACTGACGAATAAAAACTGACGAATATGTGCTCTGCCTTTCCCCTTGGAGTCACTTCTGCATTATTTAGGGGTCAGAGGAGAGGCTACCAGGCCACAGGATGCTCTGGGCCTTCTCTGTTCTGGGTTTTGTCAGGACTAAAATTGTTATGGCACGAAAAGCATATTCCTCCTGAACTCACAGTCCTTTTTTATGAAAAAAAGGAGAAAAAAAGAAATAACCTAGTTCCTTTGATGATTGTGAAAAATAATGCATTTTGTTGCAGAAAGTTTGACTATAAGAAGCTATAAAGAATAAAATAAACATCACCAACCAGAGAAAAATATTGGTTAAAATCTGTCTTTTGTTAATGTTTTCTTCCTCCATGTGGAGATATATATATATAACACTATATATGGCTATCTATCTATCCATACATACATATGCATAATACATGTATTACAAATATATATACGTATACATGCATTATAAACATACATGTATTTATACATTTAATAGAATTTGATAATTTTACATTTAAAAGTAAACAATGAGAATGCCCTATAATATTTAATGCTTTTAAAAACTATCACTCACTATTTTTATAATATTTCATTGTCTAGGTATGTTAGCTCATTCCTGATTGTTTAACTTGGATATTTTTGTTCTTTAACACTACTATAATTCATTCTGTGATCAATATCTATATGAAAACACCTCTGTGCTTATCTCAATATTTCCTACAACAAGTATAATTACTGGATCATAAAATAAAATATAATTAAAAATAAATATTTACTAGGGATGTAATGCTTTGCAAATTATCCATAACTTATTTATATTTTAATTATTTTAATATAAAAATTTACATGCACGTTGTTAAATATATTAATTATTTCCCCTTTAGTATTCTCCCTCTGTTTTATACTTCAACTGAACTTTCCTACTTGAATTTATACTTATTTTATAGTTTTATAAGTTGATTTATTTTATAGTATTGAATTTTACACAAAATTTCTCAATACACCTGGCTATGACTTTCGTATTGCTGGGACACAGTAATACAATATTCTGTGCATCAAAGACTAATGAATTTCCTCAACACTAATGATGGACTAGATCCTTTTTTTATTGATTTAAACATCCACCTTTATAACTTACTGACTTTCTATTAGGACTTCTTTTTTTCTCACTGTAGTGTGTTCAGTTGCTCTATGGAGTTAACTTTCTAATTATTAACTTTTTGTTCACTTGTATGGACCTCGCTACCCAAGAATGATCTGCTGACTAACTTCATTGCCATCATGGGAGCTTGTTAGAAATGCAGAATCACAAAACCACTCGGTAGAATCTCTACATTATTCATATATACCTCCAAGTTTGAGAAGAACTGGCGCACAGCAGTTTCTTTTAGCCATTGAGCTGAGTCTTGTCTTTGCTGGCTGAACGAGGAGAGTGTAGGGAGGTCAGGGGGACTTGCTAAGCTAACTTCCCATTGGTTTGCCGCATTTTGAAAAATGTCACTCACAAAAGGAGAGGGTGCCTTTGCGCATCCCTGCTGTCATTCTGGCAAGTTCTCACGTACTGTAAGACCACTTTTTTACAGTAAACCTTTGATCTTTGCTTTACTTACAGCCAACTCAAACAGAAAAGAATAAAAGAAAATCATAATTGAAGAAATCAAAAGGGTTCCAACCCAGGTACTTAAACTTCTAAAACGTCAGCTCTTGATGAAATAAAATACTAAAATAAGATAAAAGTAAAGGCAAATGGAAATTCCAGTCCAGGCTATAAACCAAAGTTTCTCAGGACTCCGCAGAATTTAACAGTGTGTCAGTGAACCATTTTGTCTGCCACTGTTGAGATGTAAGCATTAAAGCAATGAAAAACTAACTAAGCCCTTACAAAAAAAGGAAAAAAAAAACCCTCCTTTCTTGTCTTACCAACACTGCTATTATCACATAGTGTGTTTCACATGATAAGCCATTCATTAAAGCATCACCTACTGTTTTTTTCCTCTTCGGTACCAGCTAGAACATGATCTGTCTCTGCATGAAGACATTGGACCTCTGACCTTTTCTGTAGCTATTCCAGGCAAGTATAATAAACAGAGTTCACTAGGTTTCTGTAAATCTCTGATTATGTTTACTGTGAAATCCAAGTGTTCTTCTCAGGCAGAAAAATTAAGGTTGATTTTCAAATATTATGTACAAACTCTAGCTACTAAGCATTCCATAATGAGCACTTTGGCAATTTAGAGCAAATTAGGGTTCCCACTAGGCAAGGATGACAGGCACTGCAGTCCAAGGAAGGTGGCATGTTGCTAATGGAGAATATTCACCAAGAATTTAAGATAAATCCAGAGGGCTCTACTCATTGTAAATTTGGGGAAAAAAATAGTACTGTCCTTCATTCATTACTGAGACATGTAAGTTAAGACATGACAGTCTTAAACTCTCCTCCTCTTCAAACTTCACCTTACTGAAGAAGGCTAATGAATCATAGCCCAGTATCAATAGGTGGTTCTTTAAGGACATGCCAATTGTGGGAAGCCAGTTACCTTCCACACGTTCAACACTGACAGGATAGTTCAACATACACAACTATTGCCAGAGATTAATGCAAGGGTTGATTAAAATGAGGAATGAACTTTTATTTTCACCCAAGCACAAAATCAAATCAGAATTGCACTGATTACATATGTCGGAGAACCAAGATGTTAGTTACAAGCTCATGATAGGCAAATTATTTGCATTATATATTTAATTACACAGCAATATGCATGATATGGGAAAGTTTAACTATATAGATAAACATAAAGAAAATATAAAAATCATCATTATTCCTACCACACTTACATAAGCATGGCTTATGTAAGTAGCCTGTATCATTTAAGAATATATACACACATATATATGGATGTTATTATATATGATGTGAATATATATGATACAGCTACAGTATGTGTGTATATAAATACACACTATGTATTTATATATATGTTGATTTATGTGTCTATTTCAGGTTTAAACATGTCATATATCTGGAAATATGGATGCATATATGCAGGTGCACATATGCGCATTGATTTTTCTCTGTGTATCTATGTGTGCATATATAATGTTTGTAAGTTGTTTTTAAAGTAATAGTATAGTACACAAATTTATGTGTCAAAAGATCAATATCACTTTTAGTGATACTCCATTTTATAAATTTTACTATCATTTGTTTTACTACTGTTGGATATTTAGGTTGTTTCTAAGTTTTTTTTACTATCATTAACAACATTGTAATGAAAATCATTTATATAACTGTCTGATTATTTCCTTAAAAATAATGGAATTACTGGGTCACTAACTGTGTTCTTTTCTGCCTCATGAAATATATTACTACATTATCCTCCACAAAGTTTGTATTAATTTACTTTGCTCTTGGCAATGTATTAAAGTAAACCTCCTCATCCTAACACCAAAATAGATGTTACCATTAAAAATTATTAATTTGATAAACCGAAACCAATATATCCCTTACTAAGAAAGTTGAACTTTTTTTCATGTGTTTTCTCTTACTTTTCCATTATTGTATTCATTTTGTCATGATTTGATTGTAGGACATTTTATACATTAAAAACATTACTCAACAGATATTAAATATATAATAAATATTTTTTTTCCATTTTGCCACTTGCCTTTCAATGGAAATTTTGTGTCGTGTTCTGGCAATCAGAAAAAAATTACAATTTATATGGTCAAATATATCAATTTATTAATTTGATATCATACTAACAATGTTTTTATTTTGCAATTCTAAAATCATCAGCCTGTTCTTGTTGCTTCTTTCGGGCATTATTTTTTGATCTTTAACTCTCATGTCCATCTCAAAACAACTGTGATGCTAAGAGTAAAGTAGGGATCCAATTTTTTTCTTTCAGATAGTTAATCATTATCTGACCACTCTCTGTTAAATCTCTTTATACCACTGATTTGAAATGATAATGTCATCTATGATACAGACATATGTTACACACACACACACACACACACACACACACACACACACACACACAAGTTTGTTCTCCAGATTTCTTCTACATTACATGAGCAATGCTTTTTTATTCTGGAAACAGTCTTTACTATGATAACTGTTGTTATCATTTAGTATATTTCAACTGTTTGCATTAGGATCCTCCCACTCATCTTTTATTTTCAGAATTGCATTGATTTCAGTACATGATTAGTTTTCAAATAATATTTAGAGCATTTTCCCAGATGGACACAAATTATTTCTAACTTGAATGGCATTGCATTAAATTAAAAAGATTTGAATTTATGGTCTTTCTATACAAAAGCAGAGACTTTTCTTCCATTTATTTAACTTTCAGTGTTTCAATAAAGTGCATGGTTTTCTTCATATGAGCCCTGCATTCCTTGATTAGTTTCATCTGTAGGTACACCATGTATTTTTGCTAACTAAAATTAATAGGTTTCTGGGTTGTTGTTTTTTTACTTAGTATATAGGAACAATAATTATTTTGCAAGTAAATTTTATAATATGTCATGCACAAAACTCTCATCTTTAGACATAATAATTTCATACTTTATTTACTCAGGTTTTCAGTGACACTAAGATAGATGTTATTTCTAAGGGATTTATAATTAGACATGTCAAGAATATAAGTTTTAAGATCCATGCAACCTGATGGGAGATTATCTAACCAAATCAGATTCTGGTAAATTCAATCATGTCTGTGTTTTCTCTTCACTTAGGTTTAAACTCTTTCGGCTCATGTTTTGCCCATTTCTCCACTGTAGCATCTAGTTTTGAGAGTCCCATATGGCATCAAGTAGAGGGGTGGTCACTGGTCTGAGACATCTGTTCTCTACTGCCTTTTTTTTTTTTTTTTGCAACTCCCATGTCCCATTCACTAGTGCTTTAGCTTTTGCTTGAGGGTTCCATGTCCCCTTTGTCCTGAATCACATGGTGCATCTTGCAAAGCTGTGTATGTATTCCATCATGATAAATTTGGGATGTCTTCCGTCTATAGCTCTAATTCCCTCCCTCTCTTTCAACCTCTTTTCCCTCTCCATCTCTCTCTCTCTCTCTCTCTCTCTCTGTCTGTCTCTCTCTCTCTCTCTCTCTCTCTCTCTAACTTTCTACTCTTCCTTCGATTTCTGTATCTGCACAGAGACATGAAGAAAGTTGTCCTATTTTCTGTGGCTCTCCATCATCAATTTTACCCCCAATATCCTGCCCAGTTTTTCATACTCTGCTTTTGCAGCATGGGACCAATCTGAAAGGCCAGTGTCATCATGTACAACTGGACAAGGTTTATGCCATAATTAATGTGTCTTAATTTGTACTTAGGGAAAATTAATTTAATTGCATTAAGTGTTTTATGATTGTGAAAATGACTATAAAATAATTATTCAAATAAAATATGTATTTTTTAAAAATTTTATTTATTTATTTTAGGGCGGGAAGAGCAGAGAGAGAGAGAGGGAGAGAGAGAATCCCGAACATGATCCACCTCAGCGGGAGGCCCAGTGGGGTTTGGACCCCACGACCATGAGATCATAACTGGAGCTGAAATCAAGAGTCCAATGCTTAACTAACTAACTGAGCCACCTAGCCATCTCTAAAATGTTAGTTTAGTTTTTAGAGGGCTATGTCTGAAAGACTAGTAGCCATATTTTGTTCAACTACCAAAAACTGCATTGGCCAGTATTTTATGTAGGCTCTTTCTTTCTTTCTTTCTTTCTTTCTTTCTTTCTTTCTTTTCTTTTGGCAGTAAAAGCAAGATCTTATAGGTAAGAAGGGTGCGGACATCTGCCTATGCTTTTTTATAAAAGTGAACAATCTTTTCATTTGTATCATTACACTAAGTGTCAACCAATGACCATGGTTATTAATAACTATGTTAACATTTAATAAACTATAATAGTAAAAATAGATGCCCTCTTATTCTGGAGTGCCTAGGCCTATAACCACTGCTACATGGCTTCTATATGTTAACTTAATATTTATTGCAAACGTATGCACTTCCTTTTATTGTCTGTAAAGAACAAGCTTTGATGTACAAATCTTAAAAAGTTTGCCAAAGCACACTCTTTGAGGGAGGCAGAACATGGATTTATCATCATAGTGAATCATTGTCTCCTGCCCGGAGATTTTCCACTTAATTGAGATAGGCTTTTGAGCCAGATTGGGTAGGTTCAAACCCCAGCTTTGCCACTCTGTGATCTCAGAAAAGTTACTTAACCTCAGTTTCCCTTTCTTTAAAATGCAAATAATAGTTTCAAATTCCTAGGCTTTATTGAGGATTAAATTAGTTAATACATGTGAAGTACTTACTGGTGCATAGCTAGCACTCAAGAACTGTTAGCTGTTAGAAATACAGTTCTATAACTGAAAGTATAACTGTAATAATTATGCAAATTGCTATTATGAGCATATAATTATATTTATTAATATTGCTGCTAATTCAAAATTTTGTCATAGTATGGGTTCAATTATTTCTCCCATGTGATGAAATATTTACTGATCTTTCTCTTGCAATCCACTTTAATTCTGTAAGATAGATGTTAATCATGGCATGCAGAAGTCACAACAGGGCCCAGCTGTGTGCCAGGAACGTGAAGAATTTTTAAATAGAGCTTTACAGTTTACAACGCACTTTCACATCCTTGCAGCCATTTACCTATATATTCCCACAAGAAAATGTTGCAATAAAATGCTTCATGAGTGTGTTCATTTAAAGTGAAAATGTACTTGAGACTTTGGGGCTTGAGAATTGCCTTTTATTTATTGGTCCAATAAAAAATATCATATTATCTACTTCATCTACTTTTTCCGCAAGGTGCAATATTGTTATGAATATATTCTGCATGCATTTATGGATTTTATCTTTATCAAATTCAACTTAAATAGCAATTTAATCCAAGAAATCTGGTTCAAATGGGAAAAAATAACGTGTGATCATTTTATATTTCTAAAAATCTGCTTTATTTTATTTAGAGATGGTATTGGAGCAGTTTTTAAATCTATGCTACGTGTTTGAGACAATTCTGTCTAGTGTTTGATATAGGTGCTTTTAAACATTTATTTTACTAAGATGTTTTCTTTGTTTACATCTCACCATTTCTAATAGCTCCTCGTTTCTTATGACAAAGTGAACCTTTTCCTTACTGCCAAGTACTGATCTTGAATTTCAACTTTGTGTTTTAGTCCTTTAAGTCAATACAAATAGTCTTACATTAAAGAATCTGGATGAACGTCCTGCTTTCAGCTTCAGGAATAACTCTATTGATATGATTGAAATACCAAGTCAGTCTTTTGGTGGGGGTACCGATTACAATCAATACGTTAAAATTTGGCTCTTCTCTCTGCAGCCGCACTGAGCCCTTGTATGGTACCAACCAAATTTTAACGAGGCAACATGAGGTGCGAAGTAAAGTTTTGTCAAAGGTGATCAGGACCCCACTGAGGGTGGAGTGTCAAATGTATGCCGATAGGTGCCAGTCAGGGAACTTGAATGAGCGAAGTCAACACGTTCCAGGACCAACAGGGAGTGGGGAAGACGTCAGGGAACCAGAGAATGGATACCTTCTTGAAAGCCAGGCTCCTGTGAAACCCACTTACTTGCTGCCAAGTAACCATGTGCGTTCACTGTCTGCAGCTCTGAAAACATTTTTTTTCTAGAAATTTAGATTTTTTTAAATGGGAAATCTCCCAATTTGTAAATGTTTGTAATCATTGCAATATTTTTTGAAATGCGACGGTTAACAAATGTGCCATTGCTGCGGTCATGTATGGCACACAGGCATCTAGTCAGTAACTTTTGTTTGGAGGCAATCTCATTTATAAGGTAGAGTCACAGCATAGGGTCTAGCAAAAGTTCCATGTGTTTGTAATTGAAAATCTCTCTACTTACAGGTTCTCTGCCCCTTACATCAAATCACGTCAAATTCTCTGAAGATTTCACGCAAGAAAATAAATGTATTTTAAAAACTGCGTGTGTCTGTGATTTCAAACTTGAATATTTTCTTCTATTGACTCCCTCTGAACATAATTACCTAATGAGAACCAGCCCCTTTAAATATTTCACTTGTTATATTTGTCTCTTCTTATCCGTATTAAATGTTTTATTTAGTTCCAAAAAGAAAGCAGTATTCCTTCTCTCTGGCTTTACAAACACTTATTTTCAGATGTATGCCACATCGAAGAGGAATTAAAAGACTTTAGGTTGGAAATGCAACATGCCAGACACATAATCAAGAATCTCACTCAAATATATGTCAGCCAGAGTGAGAAGTCCCCAAACAATTAGACTATAGGTTCAAAACTATGGTTGGTCACAGCTCTTTCAACTAGCACACAAAAGTTTAGCCTACAATCACCACACATAACATCCTAATGATGAGTCGGCTGATGGAAGCCACACAGGCTGACTGGACGTTTTTCAGTTTCCTCTATATTTTTTTCAACCTTGCAGGCCCAGAGTCCTGAATGAATTTGCTTGGGCAATTTAGTTCATTTGTCTCTTCCTCTTTCCTATCAATTCTCCAGCTTTTGAAAAATGTCCTTTTACTTTCCCTGCACCTCTTTTCGCTTGCTTTCTTCCTGGTTTAGATTTTACTTGGGTGATTTCATTCTATGTTATAACCTAATTTCTTTCAAAGCCTAAACTCTCCTTTACTTGAGAAAAGTTTTCAGTATATTGTTCTCTCACTGTTCCGTATACAATTAAAAAAAAGAAAGAAAGAAAAGAAAAGACTGTGATCGTGGGAACTTTCCAATCATTAGTACTTTTACCAGATTTTCCATAGCTATTCAATATCTTAAGCTTAAAATTATTAATTTCCCTCTGAGTGCATTTTTTGCACTAAAGTAAAAGATTTGATATAAATATTTACTTTTCCCATTAAAGTTGTGATCATTTACAAACAAAGTAAAGCCAATCCATACCTAAGTTTCCATTTCTCACAACACAACTAATGTTTCAGATACTTTTTCTAATTTCAAGAAAATAATGCTTTGCATTTGTCTAGCACTTTCATAGACATCCATATCCATGACCTTACTTATGTTCCCCAACTACTGTAGGTACAAAAAACCCTCACCCTCGCTTTTCTGAAGGGAATTTGATGAGCAGTGGATCGGAGACACTATAGTAACAGAAACTTTAAGTGTTGCTGGGTGAACACTCAGCCACACACATGCTCAATGACAAGGTATCTGAAAGTTAAAACAACCTGGGAAAATTTCACATATCCCACTGAATGGGGGGCCTTACGGCAATTTCCAGTGGTAGTAGCTGCAAAAGGCTGGGTTCCTAAGCCAGAGGCATGGTTCTCCACTAACTGCTCAGGTCTGTGTTTGTTTCTTCTAGAGTCAACATGCATGCTTCCCCTTTTGCCTCTGAGATACCATGGCCCAAACTTCTCAAAACAGAATGGCCATATTTTTACCTTATATTTCATATTTCCTTTTTGGAGAAAGACCTGCATCTACCATATTAAATGTAAACCCCTCCATTTTCTACCAGAGTTAGGGGGACATTTGGAATTACTGTACGTTCCCATTTCAGTTTGTTCATGTGTTCATTCATAAAAATGCCTACTGATCACTAGAATCCAGGATTTATTTGAGTAACTGTAATGGAAAATATAAATAATATCCATTCCATAACTTAAAAAGTTATCACTTCTAGGGATTTAGGCATGTCAATAATCAGTTACAGTATAAAGTTAGTGTCCTAAAGAGTGTTAGCCACTTGCAATGGAAATAAAACAAGCAGAATTACTTGTGCCTCGAAATAAAATGAGAAAAGTTTTACAAAGCGTGAAATTTCTTTGGGTTTTCCTGGATGCTTATGGGGCTAAAAGCATGAAAACAAGACATTTCCAGTACAGAGACCAATGGAGCAAAAGACTATGTTTGAAAGAACTTGCCAGAACTGGGTGATGATGAGAATGGAATAGGGTAGAGGGATGTGAAGGGCAAGCTGAAGCTGGAGTTTAATGCCATGTGGAGACATTTATACTTTCTCCTAAGGACAGCCTTTGAAGGCTACTAAGAAAAAGAGAGGGATGAACCATTCGGTACTAAGTAGTACAGATAACTTGTGGGAGCAAAGAGGACAGAGAGGAAGGGGAAAAAGCATCCAAGCACACTACCTAGGAAGATGTTACAAGAAATCTTCACCAGTTCTTACCAGCTTGATTTCCAAAGTCGATCAGAACAATCATTCCCTTGCTTACAAGCGCAACTCCCTTGCCTCTCTCGCTGCTTTGCTGTACTCTCTGGGGAACCACCGCAGTGGGTCAATTCAATTCTCTTCCTGCTCTACGCCTGCCCATGGCTGGAAAAAAAGTACAACCTGCTGCTTGTTCTTGCCTTAAATTCATAAACAAGAACCCAAATGTGTCAGACACACATGCTGTGCTTTCCTCATTTCATTTTCTTAGATTACTGCATTATTTTCTCTACCCTGAACCCCACCCCCTACAATCCTACCATACACCAGGCTTCCCGCTCCATGGAGAAATATGAAGTGGCAAAAAGGGAATTTTCACAAATTCCAAATACTACATCTACCCACCTACCAGCACCTGAACCATACAGTTCCATTACCAATAATATATGTGTGTGATAGATATTGTATGTAGACACATAGAACGACATAGGTGTAACATAGACATAAACATAGATATAACTGGTGTTTCTATCTTAAGTGAACCCCTCCCTCTGTATACTAGATCCGATCCTCTCTCACTCCAATATATCATATCATCGATTCTCTCCTGCATCGATTCATTGGTTTTTCCCTCCCTACATACTTCCACCATTACACAAACATGTTCTATTTATCCCATCTTAATCTCTCTCTAAGCCCTTCTTCCCTTTCCAGTTACTACTCCAGTTACTACTCTGCTGCTCTTCACAGGAAATTTTCTCTTAAAGTGTTGTTGAACCTTGCTGTCACCGTTTGCTCTACTCCCATTCTTTCTGAAGCCCACTTGAGTAAGGTGTTTTATTAGAAACACCATACACGTTGTTTTGTCGAGGTCATCTATTATCTCCACATTGCTGTCTCTAATGGTTGGTTCCCAATTTCTATCTGTCTGGATCTAGAACTTTCCCCAATCTGTGGCTTCCAAGATACTACACATCCTTGATTTCCAGCCTACCTCACTGTTTCCTTCTTCCCAGGCCCAGAGTTTCTCTTCTTCTCCCCAACCTCAGAATGCTGGATGCCATTGGACTTGATCATAGTATCTATTCTCCTTTTGGCCTATATTCCCCTGCCCCCGATTGAAGGCCACATTCAGGATCATGGCTTTAAATATCATCTATATGTCTGTAACTCTAAAATGTTGCTCCTAAATTTGAGATTCTATGTTTCAGAGATTTAGCTTCAGCCTTCTACACCTACAGATATTTATATAAATAAAAGCTGGCGGTAACTTGAGATGAATATAAACTCAAATGCTGACTAGATATTTTCAACATATACAAAATAATTCCTAGTAAACCAAATTTTCACACCAGAGATGTTATCCTATATTTTTCTCTCCTCCAGATTCAACTATGAAGGAGAGAGGAGATAGGAAAAAGAAAGGGTTAAACTTCCGAGGGGGAAAAAACAACTCCTTTCATATGGTGCACTATTTTCCCCATTCCTGAAGGGGTCCTATAGGAAATAGAGTTAGAGTTCTATACAAAACAACTTAAAAAAATAAAAAAAGAAAAAGAAAGAAGCATTCTCACTAGATACTTATCTGCTGACAATCAAAATACAAACCAAAACAAAAAAAGAATTAATTGATTGGTTGAGAATTCTTTGGCGCAACATTTATAAAGCATGAGAAATTTGCATAGTTGCTATTTAAAAAGGCTAGATAATAACATTTTCCAGGAAAATAAATGAGGAAGAAAAAGCCTTTTTAACCCTACGGCTGTGTACACTTACATAATCTTCAAACTGCAAATCAACTATGAATTACTCATTATTTCAGTATCTATATATTCCTACAGATATTTTCTATTGCCCAAATGTCTTTTTCATACAGTTGAAGTTCAACAGTATTTGTATTTCATACAGTTTTGCAGTCCACATAGATACCAAATGAAAAGTGATGACAATTTAGAAATTTTGAAGAGTTTTTTTTCTAATTTGGCTGACCAAGTTAACAGATGTCTCATGTAAGGCTTTTTATACTAATTCTTCCTGATGTTAGCAACATTTCAAGTTAAAGACCAAATTACACTCTGCCACCTCTTACCCTACAAAGCTGCTAATCCCTTTTGACTCAGTTTCTGTATTTGAGATTATTTAGATCTTCATAACCTTCTCTGTTTCCTGATTAAGAAATGTCTGATCTGTTGTCAGTTTTAACTAACTAATTCATATATTGTGGGATTGATCCACACTTTAATAGATAAGACTCAAACAGTTAAAAACTTTAGCTGTTGGGAAGGGGAAAAGGTAAAGGGGGGTGATGGTCTTGGTGGAGGTCACTTGTGGGGAAGAGCACTGGGTGTTATATGGAAACTAACCTGACAATAAACTATAAAGTTAAAAAAAAAAAAACTTTAGCTGTTATCTTGGTATTAAGTGTCATTTCTAATAAATTAACTGTGGGTATGTGTATGAGGAGAGATGGAGGCTTCTCGATTATTTAGGTATTGTTTTTTTCTGAGTTTGTAGATCATAAAACCTGATAAGGTCTTTTTTGTCTGTCCGTTTATCCTCATTTTCTGTCACCTTTTGTTAATGTCACTAATATAACTAATCAAAGAAAAAAATATATAACAAAGTTACTATTTCCATGGAGATGTTTACTAGCAGCTGATTCAAAACCTTCACAATAGGAAGGAGGTGAAAATTGCTAAATGAAATGTTAGGACTATAAAACATTTAATTACATGCACTTAAAAATTTCTATTCAGAATTATCTGAGGTCTTCTGCCTCTCTTGAATCTAGGTCTGGTCTATGTTTTCGTAGAATTCTCTCATTTCCTTAAGGTCAAATTTCAACAATAACAAACCATGAGATAAGGTGTTAAATGCTTCATCAAGCATGTGTTTTAATTTGGGCACAGTGCCAGGTCACCAATTTCTTACCCTTGCCCCCACTTAATTGATGGGGATGGAGCCCAAGTGGACTAGTTGATCCAATCTCGATTAAATATTATTTGGGGTAGGAATGGCACCACAATGTCCATGTTTTCAATAAAGCAAGCCAATAACATGAGAAATTATTCTGGTCTAATCCTACCAAAAAACCACTGCATCCTTCAACTATGGAACTCAAGGAGCACCCATTCCTCTGTATTAGAGAAATAGTTAATTAGCCTTTGGGAAGTCTCACCTATGATGTTCAGGAATTCTGAACAACAACAACAACAACAACAGAAGACAAAACAAAGAGCAAAACAAACACTAGATGATTAGTAAGTGAAAGCAAACCCATAAAGCCATGTCCTCAGTGTCAGGAAGGAAAAATGCAAGCAAATCCTAAGAGATGCTGTTGCAGATCTGTCCACAGCGAGCCTCTGTGTTGAGATGTTCTTAGTACAGACTCCTATGGGGTTCCATGCTAACCAGCATGAGGGTCAACCCAAAAACAAACTTTGACCTCAAGATTTTTGATAGGGTCCTCTTTATGGAAGGAGAAGTTAAATTTACTAAGATTATGAAAGATTAAGGGGCTGACCAAGATGGTAGGGAATGAGGCATAGTAACCAGGAGGGGCTCTAGAGTAGGGCAGCTGGGTTATGATGGCGGGTCCTTATTAACTAGCTCTGTGACTTTGGGCAGGTGCCATGTACACATAATTGGAATGACAATAGTAAAATATATATCTTATTTTTCTGAATATTAAATAAGATCTAGTTTATAAAGCATATATCACAGCACCTGGCATATACTACACCATCAATAAATAGTTAATATAATTATTATTGAGCAAAGACTAAACAAACATTTGAGCTTCAACTCTATGCCAGTCAGCTCTCTCCTTTAATCATAGATATGGAATGTTAAATATGACTCAGTTCTGACCTCAAAAAAAGATGAGTAAACAGATAATTATAATGCGCTAGAGGTTAGTGCAGATTCTTCTGGGAATGGAGGGGTGTAAGGGAATACTTTCTGGATAAATGAAAATTGTGCCCCAAGATTCTGTGAAAACACATCACAAATACGACTCTGCCTCTTATGGTTGTGGTGTAGCCTAGGTCAACTCAAACATCAGCTCTGGCCTTCCGATTCCCAGGTCAGTAGGGTTTGCCGAAAAAAAATGCCTAAATCACATGCACTTCCTTCAGTTCTTTCACCATTCCCTCATTTCTGTCTAAATCCTAATTGCCACAAAAAATCAAAACAGTAAGTAATTAAAGTAAAAGTAGGTATTTGAACTCTTCATTCTTCAATAGGATCTTCTTAATGTAGGTATACATAGTAGTTAAAATGTGGACCCAGTGACATCTGGAAGGAAATCCCAGGCATATAATTTACTCTCTGGCTCTAAAATTATTCTCTCTATATTTCTGATATCATTAATATATTAACCATAATTAAATTCTTATGAGTGTGAAGTAGATTTTTACACCTTGGTGCCTCCCAAAACTATATTTGATGAGTAATGTGAAAAATATATCCCCCCCAACACCTGCTGAGTTCCAACTATAAAATAAGACCGGTAGTAGCAATTTTAGATTAGCATTCAACAATTACCTTACATTTATTAGTTCTTTTAAATGTTTTATTGGAATTGAAACAACCAATATTTGCTCATGTTTCATTAAATCCCATTTTCAATGTTCGGCTCAAACCTAGTGATAAAGGAGGGTCCTTTGAGCTTAGTGGTAATATCATCTAAGCCTGAAAATAACAGAAAAGACTTCAGAGTCAACATCTCTTTGGTCTAAGGTAACAAGAATACCTGAATAATTACTCAAAATTATAATACTAATAAAACATGAATAAAGAACCACTTACAGTTCATCCGGTATGAATTATTTTAAGCATGTCTAATAAAAGAAAGCTTTAAAAGAGCATTAGCCGAATTTATTTAATTGCAACGTGTGCAGGGCAGTGTTATATTATGTACCTGTGGCTTTTCAGAATCACACACAGCCTTGTACTTAATGTGTATAATCAAACAAGAAAATAATAAAACTGGAAACTATTCTTCAATGGTAAATTTTTGCCCACTGAGCTGTCAATTGTGGATGGATTTATGATTGATCAGAATAATACACAATGGCACGGTGTAATTCTTTAGTGTGATGTTGTAAAATGGAGTATTGCTTCTGTTATTTTATCCAGTTTGCTTTTATATGACAGGGTTTATTGCGCGTTATGTTGTAGCTCATTCCTCTGTTCACAATGCCTACTGATGTGTAATTATGACTTGTCTGAACTGTAAGAAGGAGCAGTAAGCGAAAGGAAATCTGCAAGCACACTTGATTTATGAGTCCTGATACTATATTACAGTCCTAATCTGCCTGCTTAACTTCCCTTCAGGCTAACTTACTGTATAACATGCTTACGATTAGCACTGTAGCAAGTTGTGGAAGATTTACTCTGAAGGAGCTACTAGACTTTTTTTTTTTTAATGATTTAGTCATTATTTCAGTTACAGGTAAGGCAATAAATTATTTCTTTTATAAAGACTTCATGTCAAGGAATGACACCATTTTTATGTGGTAACAAAGAATGGTGTCTGGAATGTTTTCTCGGTGTTAAATATCATAATGCTCTTGGTAATGTTTTACGATGAAACCAGCCATATTCCTCTTCCTCTCCTTCTTTTTATTTCTCTACATACTATAGCTTTTTCCTGGTGTTACAAATGCACTATGAGAATATCTATTTTGATCCAGGGCATCTGATTTTTTGCAAGATAGCCAAAAATAGAAATTACTATGGATGAGCAAATGAAAGCAAACCCATAAAGCAATGACCTCCGTGTCAGCAAGGAAAGATGTAAGCAAATTTGCCTTTTTTAATCACCATTCACAAAGACAGATACATCTGGAGTTAAGCATCACAGTAGCATTATTGAATCCTAGCATATTCAATTCACATGCTTTTAGAAAATTAAAGTTATAAATTACCCTTTGTTTCCTCAGATCCAATCTAAATCACCAATAAGAAAAATAGTCTTCTCCCAAGCTTTTTTGTGACCAGGTTTTGCTAAATGTCTAGGAGGGAAAAAACTTGAAAAATTATCTGTAGCTCATAATTTGGTATGAAACAAACAGCTTTGTGCATAACGACATGCAGGCATCTCTGAGTCATTACAGAAATATCCTTAAACACTATCAATGGATGGAAATTCCAGAATTTTTAAAAATCCTATCATTTATATCATCTTATTTTTTAATTGTCTTTTGTTCAGATTGAATTCTATTTCCCTATGTGTGATTTCTCCTGAATATTGCTTCTGTAATCAGCAACACATCAGTTTTGGGATCCAATGAACTGAAATATAAATTATTAACTGATTACCTCATGATAAAAAACAAAGTTCCAGAAGAGTAACATAGAATTACACTCATTGTGGACAATAGAAGGCTGTGACTATGAACACAAGTATTCTCAAGCTTATACAACTTTGGAAAAGTTAGTCAGAACAATGATCTTTTATAATGAACAATACACTCTATTACATTCTGGAATTGCAAGAAATGCTTTTGCAATAATTTTGGTCATTCCATGTGAATAATTAGTTCATTTTCTATCTCTCGGCACAAAAAGTCAGCCTAATTTTGGGCTTCTTGATGTGAATTCATGCTAAGGACCCTTTGACTGCCATAATATCATTTAGTAAATGTGTGACTGACTAGGACGATTTTTCTCATTTGGGCATCGTTGCAGATAGTGTCTGCCAGAATGTGCAGATGATATTTACTGAACTAAAGGTCTAACTTGTGGGAGATAGCCCCAAATATGTACTTCCTTTAGCAATTATCAAATTAAATCTGATTCTTCACCATTTGGATGGATTGTGGTTGGAAATCAGGATGGTTTATATGCACTGTGGATTCAAGTCGACTTCTTTTAATTTGGTACTTGTGAACTGCTTCTTTAATGGTTTAACTATCAATGGAAAATGAGGGATGGAACTGCATACCATTAGAGTGAGCCCATAAACCATGTACTGTTCTCGCTACACCAAATATTTCAAGGCTGGCATAGCTCACACTCAGAATAGACAACAACAAATCTCCTCTATGCAACCATCCTAATCAGTAAGAACATCATTCTCTTGAATGGATGGGTCTAAAAGCAGAGTTATCAGTTATTCTGATGATAAAATCATGAACTAAAAATAGAAGTAAAAGTGTTCTGGGTAGGAACTGTTGGTTAGCATATTTTAAACAATAATTTCTCTTCTCTTACACCCAGTGACGCTACATTTAGAGAGTCTCAAATGACCATATATTTGACTACAACTCAAGACATATCTTATTTTTCTTGAAATGGTGATATATTTAGGACTCTGAAACCATCGATATTTCCTTGCCTTTCAGGAGCTGAAATGTCCAATTATAGTCTCCGTACTCAAGAGCTTGGGTCTGATTCTCTAGTCTTCACTCAAGCGAACCTCCCATTGGAATCAGTCCCTAACACAATTAGGTTGTCATTATACTGTTTAGGAGACTTTCCATGGTGAAAATTCATAGAGTGTGCATATTTGCAATAGTCATTATACTAATAGGCAAAAACAACAACAACTTCACGAAGTAAAAACTTTGATATTTGCCCTGAATTTTTCTTCCAGAGGACAATTAAGATATTCTTTGGTTTTCTTCTGACCCAGTTTCTAAATAGACACATTTGAAATATCAAGAAGTCTAAAGGCAGCAAGGCATTCTCTGGTTGATAATTATATTATTCAGGAATAAATGAATCGCCAACCTTAGAAAAGTCATCTTACCCAGCTGCTTGATTAGCAAGCATTGCTATTTTCTCTCCAAAAGAGCCTTGCATCAGATGTTAGAAAATCTGGGTTCAGTTCCCTTCTCATTACATATTTCTCTGAATATTTGACATAAGCCGTTCCATATGTATCTGTCTTTTAAAAGGTCTTAATAATTGCCTTAGATCCTGGATTTTGTGAAAATTAAAGGCAAAAAATAAATGGAAGAATTTTATAAACTGAGATCCATTTAATGTGGAGGTATGTGGTATCGTTCCCGACATGCTCATTACCACAGCACTTATCCATTTTATCGGCATCTCATTGGGGTTTCCATCACAACTTGCTCCCCTTAAATACGACCATCATAGCAGCCACCTAGTTTCCTAAACCCTAACCGAATCCACCATTGGTCACAACTCGTACACAGTAATCTTGCTTATAGGCTTCAAGGTCTCCCACAAAACTCCCAAAGTGCATTTCCTCCCCAAAATACCTTTTTTTTCCCTTGCTCCATTATGGAAACAAGCGAACACCTGGATAAATCTCTTCTCCAACATTCTTATTCAATTCCTTTAGAGAGGAATTTAAAAATCTACATCCTTTGAGAAATCTTTCCCAATTAATAGAGATTTGTTAGGCCATTTGCATCATCCCGTGCCACCTAATCAAGTCTAAGCCCTATGTATAAACAAGGATAGCAGTGCAGCTTATGAATCCAATATTATTTATGTTCCTTCCTACTCAATTTGTTATTTGATATGTATCACAGTCAAGCCTGCATTTTTTTGTTAAGTCTCAGAGACTAAATAAAGAACTAAGACTAACCATGCTCAGGGAGCACCTCATATGACAGTGAAGTTGTGCATTGCCAGTAGAGGCTGGTTTCCCTTTGCCTGATAATTACTTGATGGGAAGACACACTTATTTGAAACTAATGAGATAGCAAACATGGATTGACCATCTACTTGAATGAATTCTGCAAATAAAAAAAAGTTCTTGCACCAGAGACCTACAATTTAAGCAATAAGTTATACTGTTGAAAATCTTTACAGAGCCAAATGCGGTAGGTTTTAAAATTTATTTTTCAACAAACAATTGACAGTCACATACTACCAACTGCAAATTTAAGTTTTAGCCACACAGTGTAAAAGTCAAGTTATTCCAGGATGGTGAAGAAAATAAAATAAATCTAGTCACATTCAAAGTAAATACTCTACTATAATGATATATATGTGTCATGGTTCAATACAGAAGCAAAAGAATCATGGCTCAGTTGGTTTAGTGGCCGACTTCAGATCAGGTCATGATTTCACAGCTCATGAGTTCAAGCCCCTCACTGGGCGCTGTGCTGACAGCTCAGAGCCTGGCGCCTGCTTTGGATTCTGTGTCTCCCACTCTCTGTCCCTCCCCTGCTTGTGTTCTCTCTCTCTCTCTCTCTCTCTCTCTCTCTCTCTATCTCTCTCTCTCAAAAATAAACATTAAAAAAAGAATCGTGGCTTTACACTAAGGAAAAGTATATTTATGGTGACACATGTAATTGTCATATTATATTTATAAAGGATGGTGATGTTTACCATCAGTATCTAAGTAATACTGTGAGTAATTCTCAGTATCTAAGTAATATTGAGAGTAATACTGTGCTAAGTACTTACCTTAGTGACTTGCAACACAATATATGTCATTCAGATTTTCAGTGCCTGACCTGAGATAGGCTCTCTGCACCAATTTCTATGCACCTGAGCATCTCACCTGTGTCCTAGACTCCCCTGCTATTGAGAAAAAAGGATATGCAATTATAGTTTCCCCCTCTTATCAGTAAGGGATATGTTCCAAGATGTCCAGAGGATGCTTGAATGGCATATTGTGTCATGCCCTATATATGTTTTGTTTTTTCTAGACATACATACCTATGATAAAGTTTAATTCATGAATTAGGTTAGGCACAGTAAAAGATTAATGACCATAACTCATAATAAAACATAACAATTATAATAATATATGGCAATAAAACATATGTGAATATGGTCTCTGTCTCTCAAACTATCTTATTGTACTTATTGTATCTTACTTAAAAAGCACTCATGCTTTTTCCTGTGATGATGTGAGGTAATACAATACTCACATGACGAGGTTAGTGAGGTGAGTGACATAGGCCTGTGACATAGTGTTAGGCTACTATTGACCTGTGACAACACTCAGAAAGATTATCATCTACTTCCAGACCACAGTTGACTATGACAACTGAGACCATGAAAAGCAAAACTGTGAATAAAGGGACCATAGTACAGTCCTGAAAGGAAAAAAAAAAAAAAAAGCTTTTCTCAGTGTCATTTTTTTTTAACAAATAGCTGTGTCATCATTCTTGTCATCACCTTATGACCAAACTGGAAGAAAATCTTTGCTAGAGGGGGTGTGTGTCTGCACACATGTGTATATGCGTGTAACCAAAATACTTTGAAGATAAGAAATGAGTCTTACTCAAGTATAAATCGACAAAGCCAAATACAAACATACTGCATGTAGCAGGCACAAAGAACATTTTATTAAACAGATGAAGTAATTTAATTAATCTTAAAATTTCTTTCTATTCTATATTATGCTTATTCTGTTCCACACTAACAGTGTAAGAAATCAATAACTGACCGGGGCACCTGGGTGGCTCAGTTGGTAAAGTGTCTGACTCTAGATATGGCTCTGGATTTACGTGTGATGGCTATGTGAAAAGTCTAATTTAATTATACACCCTCTATCATATGTCTTAGCATTATATTTAACCAAGAAGGACATGTCTTTCAATAGCATCTCTTTGGTCTATTGGTTTCAATAATAAGCATGCTGGAAGAATCTTTATATGTTGTGCCATCCAGAATCTTCCCAAAGTCTCCCTTGATCAAAATATAATGCTGCTTAAATATGTTAGGCAACATGTATTCTACCTATTTGCATTTTGTCAAATGAACTGGATCATTCCAATATGGTATCACATGTGCATGGAAGCCTGTAGCATTTTATAACAGGTGTTGAGGAAATGTACTTGACAGAGATATTGACAGTAAGGTCATCTGTAAGCATAAACACTGAAAATATCAAGAAAAGTATGTATTCATTAGTGCTACAAGAGGGAAAGAAAGCAATATATAGTAAGAATCAGCTGTGGTTTCCCCCAAAACAAAAACAACAATGAAACACATGTACACAAATATATACATTTGTTTTTAAAAATGTTTATTTTGCCTCACAATGCCCTCTCTCTGTCTCTGTCTCTTTCTCTCTCTCTCTTCTTCATTCTCAAATATGAAGAAAGACAGAGAGGTCTGAGACAGAGGGAGGTCATGACATGGCAAAAAGTAAAGCCTGCATGACACAGGAAATACATGAAGCAATAGAAAATAATTATTTTCTTAATTTTGTCTTCATGCATTTACCTCCAAGAGAACATTTAGAACATTCTTCTTAACATTTTGGTTGTTGATAAACCTCTTCCTCAGTAGATAATATATTTCTGAATTCTAATTTATTTCTGAATTCTTCAAAAGACCTAAAATAATGCCACTGAATATAGCATGTGTTCAAAAAATAGACTTTATAGTTGAATCCTAAATTGTAACTCTGCTTAGTTAGTTTGCCAAAAACACACTGATTGCCTATAGTTTATTGATGACTAAAGATATGTTCAGGGAAAAGATTTAATTGTGAAATAATTGTGTGACAACCTATAATATCAATATGACAGTTATATTACATTGATAAAGAATTAATAGAAATAGAACTAGTAATAAATTCCAGCATTTATGACCTAAAACTTTTGGCTTTATATAAGATTTTAAATATATAGTCATAAAAAGAACATAAAAAATTTGAAATTTAAAAATATATATAGCTTAGCTCTATAAAATTTGTACAAATTTTAAAATATAGTTGCAAAGTATAACAATACAATATCATAAAATAATGATATGCGTGTGTATAGAAGAGTCTTTTCCATTTTTTGAAATAAACTTCAGAAATGTTTCCAATTCTCAGTGAGGCAAGCATTCCAATTTTCTGCAATATTAGCAGGGGTAACTAATGATGGCTAATTTTTGCCTGTAGTATTTCCTTCAATCTGCTGGTGCACTTTCAGTTTCTCTGGCAGCAGCAGCATTTGTACATTTTCTGGTCACTAAGCACTCAAGTACAATTGTAAGTGATCAGTTTGCAATTGGGCAACAAGGAGAAAATATAGAGGAAAAAAAAGTTTGCAGATATTTACAAATAAATGTCCGTAAAAATCTTGAAAGCTCTATGTGCACAAAATTTTTTCTGCCTACCACATGATTTTATTGTAAAAGTTCAATGAGAGAAAATATCTTTCTTTGATTTAAGAGGAGAAAACCACATATTTTGAATGAGCTTTATTATATTCCGTGGTTGAGAAATATTGTGCAGTCGGTGATTACCCCATTTCCATTTATATTTATTTATTTGTAAATAAAAAGTGCTACTTATGTGTTAGTAATACACAAAATGGCCTCATCTCATTACCTACTTTACAACTCAAGTAGTTCAAATAATACACATCAGAGATTGAAATAATCTTTCTCAAACCTGATAGTTGTGTAATGCATTTATCAAGACAGCAGAGATGATAGGAAAGTGCAATTTTAATGAGAATATGTCTCATGTTCAGAAATTCAAGAAATTAAATGTTTACACAGAGAATATTTAGCAAAGAGTCAAACTGCTGTATTTTAAACTCAAGGAAAGCTGATAGGGAACCATTTTAATCAACACAAAGTCATACCTAATTAAATCATTGCCCAGAAACTCTCCCAGTACCTTTTAGGTAGGCCACTTGGGACAAGCTCAGCTCGGCTCCAAGAGCCATGTCACAGGGCAGATGCAAGCATACCTTCCATGGACACGAGCCACTGCTTCTGCGAGAATGGCTATTGTCAGGCCACCCACTTCACACCAGCACTGAAGGAACTAGATTCCCCTTAGAAAACCTGGGGACTCAAGTACCTGAAAATACAGTACATCCCAGGACAGTCAAGGAGGCCATGCCGTGAATAAATAAGTGAATGAGATGTTCAGTGTCCAGATAAATCACAGATCAGCTTCTATTCAAACCCCTTCAGACTTTTTGAACATGACATTCCATGTGTATGTTTAAACTGGGTATATTTGTCACTTGCTTTTGAATTTCGTTCAACTGGTAAATCGTGAGGGTCCATTATTCGGCTGAGAGGAACTCTAAATGCATAGGGCTTTAGTGAAACTGAGATGCCAAATTAGCTTTAAAAATATCTTATGTTATGGCTTAATTTCATGTTTTCATTGAAGCCCAATCATGTTGGCGGCCATTCAATAGGCTACAGAAATCTGATAGATGATGAATACAGGGATATTACAAATGAAGGAAAACTTGCCAACCAAGGGAAATGCAGTGGTTATTTTTACCTAAGCAGAGTGCAAATGTCCCCTTCAGCTTCCTATTACTAAAAATCATATACCCTGATTCCCATTTGTTTGAAGGGATTATATCCAGTATAAATTATAATCCTAATGTGACAGAGCCAGAAATAGAGCTATAGAGAGCGAAGAATGCCCTTGGGGCTATTTCAAAAGAGGATCCCCTCCGGGCAGCAGATGAGTCATCTGGGAGCACAACCTGGTGTCTTTAGAAGACAATACACATGTCACTTTCTGGACTCAAGGGTTGCTCTATTCCAATGTCTGGCAGGTGGAGCACAGTCTAGTCTCGATTTTGCCCCTCCTTTTCTCCTTTCATCGGGAGATCTTTCTGCCACACAAAAATTGCACAATTTTAAAAGCTGACCTTGAATCAAAATAAGAATAGCTTTGCAACTGCTTGGTAATTCCTGACTTCTAAATAATACTCTTTGTGGTGCCCAGTTCTGAGACCTGAGTGAAAACTGGGGAAACTGAGGGGCACCTGCACCTGGGTGACTCAGTCAGATAAGAGACCAACTCTTGATTTTGGCTCAGGTCATGACTTTACAGTTGTGGGTTGTGAGATGAAGCACCTAGTTGGTGCTCCACACTGGGTATAGAGCCTGCTTAAGATCTCCCCCCCGCCTTTCTCTGCCCCTCTCTCCTGACAGTTCTTTCTCTCTCTCCCCTCCATCCTCCTTCCTCAAAATAAATAAACTAAAAAAAAAAAGAAAGAAAATTGGGGGAACTAAATTGATTAACATTAGAATACCAGGGTAAATCCAGGAAAAAGAGAAGGAAAAACAGGTCCTTTGGTGGAAGGAAAGGGCCCAAAGGTAGATAAAGGGGAAGAAGAGAAAAGGGAATAAGATGGAAATACCAATGAGTGTCATTAAGTAGCAGATGGCATTATCAAGGTGGGATACATTACAAGTGACTTTACAGAGACATGCTTGAAGTGGTGGGGAACTACCAGGGAAAGCATAAGAACTCAGTGCTAATACCACCAGAGATATTATTCACCCCTGGACCTGAGGCGAGCAGTACAGAAGTGAGAAAGTCCAGAGTTCAAGCCCCAGGCTGCTTTAAAAAGGGTAGAATGTTCTGTTAATGGATACATCAATATACCCTGTTCAAAGTGACATTTCAAGAGAGAACCAAAAAATACCAACCTAACTCTACTCCCCGCCTTCCCTCTAATCTCCTGAGACTATTTCCCGTTGAGCCAAACCCAAGAAACCAAGAAGCAGGGGAGTCACACTTCAGCCCTGCAGGCCAAAAGCAGGGTGGAGTAGGGTGAGAGTGGACAGACTGTACTCCCATAGGGCTGTAGCTTGCCTGTTTATTTGTTTTACACCTGGGGTTGAAGAGAAGAGAGAGAATGGGGGCATTGCCATCCTATCAGACATCGCGAAAACCTAACAAAGACAATTTTTAGGATCTATCATTGTCAGTTGTAGGATTCTTCCCTCCGTTATCCTCTACTGCCTATCAGGTTACCCGAAAACTCAGCAGCTTAATCCAATCGTTCACCATCTCACAGTTGCGATGGCCACGAATCCTGACTTGGTTTATCTGCATGCCGCTGCTCAGGGTTACTCATAAGGTTGCTTTCAAGGCATGGGCATGGGCTGCAGTCACCCCAAGGCTTGACCAAGCAGGATCTTCCATCAGGCTCGTTCACACGGCTGTGAGCGGTCCTCTCAAGATCCTTTCTAAGATGACTCACGTAGCTGTTCTGGGGACTCGGGCTCTTGCTGCCTGTTGGCTGGGGACACAGGTTTTTGAGTAGCTGCTTTCACATGGAGGGTTACTGACAACACAGGAGTTGGGGTTCCCCAGAAGAAGGGCTAAGAGATGGAGAGAGAGACAGCAAGAAACAGAGAGAAGTGTCGGGTCTTTTTGTACATTAATCTCAGGAGTGGCATCCCATCAGTTTTTTATTAAAAGTTTTATTGTAGGGGCGCCTGAGTGGCTCAGTCGGTTGAGCTTCTGACTTCGGCTCAGGTCATGATCTCGCCGTTCACAGGTTCGAGTCCCATGTCCGGCTCTGTGCTGATAGCTCAGAGCCTGGATTGTGCTTCTGATTCTGTGTCTCTTTCTCTGCGCCTCTCCCCCGCTTTATACTCTGTCTCTCTCTCTCAAAAATAAATAAACATTAAAAATTTATTTTTTATATTTAAAATTTTTTTTTAATGTTTATTTATTTTTGAGAGACAGAGTGCGAGTGAGGGAGGGGCAGAGAGAGAGGGAGACACAGAATCCGAAGCAGGCTCCAGGATCTGAGGTGTCAGCATAGAGCCCGATGCGGGGCTCAAACCCACGAACTGCAAGATATGACCTGAGCCAAAGTCTGATGCTTAACCGACTGAGCCACCCAGGCACCCCAAAAATTTGAAAATGAATAAATAAAAAAAATGAAATTGTTATTGTAGACCCGCATGCAGGTCTAAGAAATTACACAAAGAGACCTCATTTACCCTTCATCCAGTTTCCCCAGTGGTAATGTCTTGCAAAACTATAGTGACATGTCACATCCAGATTATTGACATTGATATAACCATTAATCTCATTCAGATTTCTTCAGTTTCACTTGTACTTTGTTGCATGTGTGTATTTAATTCATCACAGTTTTATTATATGTCTAAGTTTTTGTATCCACCACCACATTCAGGGTAATGCATAGTTTTATCAACATGATTATCTCTGTTGTTGTCCTTTTATAATCACACCCACTTTTTTCAGCCCATCCTACTCTGCCCCTAATCCCCAGCACCTACTGATCTGTTCTCCATTTCTGTAATTTTGTCATTTCAAAGTTATTATATAAATTGAATTATACTGTATGTAGCCTTTGGGGGGTTGATGTTTTTACTCAGCATAATTATCTGGCGATCCCTCCAATTTGTGCATATCAATAGTTTGTTCCTGTTTATTGCTGACTTGTATTTCACAGTAGGTATATGACACTGTGTGATCATCCACCTGTTGGAGGACATCTGGACAGATGCCAGTTTTAGTCTTTTTTTTTTTTTTTTTTACTATTATGATTAAAGTTGTTCTGCACATGTGTGTACAGGTTTTTGTCTGATCATAAGTTTTTATTTCTCTGGGATCAATGCCCAGTGGTGTTATTGCTGGCTAATTGCGTGTTTGGTCTTACAAAAAACATCCCAACATTTTTGCAATATTCTTTGTGTTAGAAATGAGTCACTAGGTCCACCCACATCAGAGGGAGTTTATTACAAAAGGGAATGCACAGCAGGAGACAAGGATCAGTGGAGTTCGTTTTCAAGGCTCTTCTTCTTCTTCTTCTTTTTTTTTTTTACTTTAACTCCTCTTTTTGCTACACCTTCAAGGTGTTTAGAGTGCTGTCTGTGTTTCTCTCAGACAGGAAAGCTTATATAAAATAGCCTTTCGGTGAAACCAAGAGGCCCAGATGGACTTACATATGTGGAAGTGTTTGGATGAATTCTCCACTATTCCTGAATTTGGTATTTGAACTCACTCATCAGCCTTTTGATTAGAAAAAGACTTAATTTGCATCCATTCAAATATGGAACGGGTCTGTGCAGGCCAGAAAGATCACACATATCAAATAACCATGAAGTCTTCACGATGAGATCTGGGCTTTGGGCAGAGACAAACGTATTTTCCCTCCTTAATAGGGCTCCTATTCCAGCCTACACCAACTCCTTCCGTCTATGTTAATGATGTGAATCACATCATTGCTCTCCAACTGCCACCCGCCCCAGGCAGCACCCTCTGGCTCACCCCGGGAAATCCTGGAGAAGACTTGAAACAGCAACTCCACACTTGCCTCCCACACCTAGTTGTCTGGTGATTTAGAGAACTTGAGTGGCTAAGGACAGAGTGACAGTGTGCATTTATTTGTTCCTGATTCTGAAAAAGAAAAATTAGTGAAATTGAGTCACATTGCTGTCACCCAGATGTACAACATAAATATTCATCTAAATATCACAATCAAAAATATCCAAACAGTATTATGTGATGAGTTCCACATCTTAATGACATCCTTAACTTGTTTTAAAGAAAATTGAAAAAATGATACATTAAGAACAACTTTAGGGGCACCTGGGTGGCTCAGTCATTTGAGTGTCCGACTCTTGATTTCAGCTCAGGTCATGATCCCAGGGTGGTGGGATTGAGCCCCGGGTCAGGCTCTGTGCTGTGTATAGAGCCTGCTTAAGATTCTCTCTTCTCTCTCCCTTTGCCCCTCTCTCCAACTAGCTCTCTCTCTCTCTCTCTCAAAAAAAAAAAAAAAACCGAATAAATTTAGAAACACATATTAAACTTAAATGTGAACATTCTGTTCCAGACAAAGATGTGACTGGAAACAATGATTTTTGTCTATTCATTTCTTTGATTGCTTCAGGTAGGCAAGGTTTAACCTCACTAATGGTATGTTCTCTTAAACCCTCATCATTGCCCACTCTGTCCCTCACAGTGAGGGTCCCCTGCTGTATTTTATAGAACATGTCCCACAGCAAACCTAGTCCACTGATTTACTCCTAACTGAGCATCGAACTTAGCCACACTCTGCTTTTGACTCCTTTGCATGCTGATTACCCTCAAAGATACCTTATATTCATACCATGGCCTCAGTTAACAATGTAATAGGAACAATGGAATGGACATAACTGAAAAAAGGCAGGGCGGGTAATAATGGCAAGTTCCTGAGAAATAAGAAAAAATTCACACATGTACAAACCCATTTACAGGTCAGCCATAATGGTTATTTTCTCTACTCCACCATATTTTTATGTTCCTTAATTTTTATATGCTTTCTTCTGTTTAAATGTTCCAAACGTGTTCACCTAGCTAATTCCTATTTCTGATCTCTGCTTAAACATTGTTTCACCAGAAGCCATCCCTCCTCTTCCAGATTACTCTAGGTATCTGGACACACGCATTCATAGCCCTTTGTCATCACCCTTTGATCACATGCCCAATGCTAGCCTTGCCCACTAACTTGTATGCCCTAGTGAGGTAGATAAGACATTCTGTTTTATTCACTACTATATCCTTATATTTAGCACAGATCCTAGAACCTATTGAGTATTCAAATAATAGATCTCAGGTGGTTAATCATGTCTGAGTGACTCAATGATAAAAGCCAGTGAATTTCTAATGAAATAGGCAAAATTCCAAGCAGGGTCCTTGTCAGGATCAGTACACCCAAGAATGAGTAGCAGGAATCCTGCCATGAGGACCAAGATTCAAAACCATATCTCTAAACACTAATAAAATTGCACCAGGGGGAGAAAGATTTCTGTCACAGAGGGAATGGCACTGGCTACTCTTGTATGACAAGTACTGAGCCCCTAAAAAGTGGAAGATAATCCATGACTTAATTTGAAGACTGTCTTAAGCATAAATTCAAATAAAAATATTCAAATAAAAATGTTTGATGCTGAGGCACAATATTTTTTTGACATAGTAGCCAAATTTATCCCAGAGACCAAGACAGTTTTGTGACTGAAGTGGAGAGCTTTGGTGAGCCCACCCTGGGGATTGGAAGGTTGAGTGCCAAGACATCTAAGCTCACCAGGATATTTTCTATTAATCAGTCATTCTTCAAGTCTCTCACTGCACAAAGGGATAATTAAGGATAGCCTCTTAAGGAAATCTCAAAACGCACCCTCCCTTGACATTCAACTTCCATAGTTCCGTTTTTATTCTATCTCCAAAAATATTCAACTATATACACTTCACACATAACCTTTAATGTATGTATATATTTTTAATTTTGGAGTATAAATGTTCATCCAAGTTACTTATTTTTAGCTGGTCAATCTCTCACATAGGTGTGTACAACTACTCTTGTGTGAGGCAGCAGTGTTATATGGATTCTGCTATTATGTACAGAGGGATAGCTTTCTGGAGATGTCAAAGATAATATGAAAAAAACACTATTTCCCTATCTTTGGGAGAAGAGTGCCCCATTATTATCAGCATGAAGCACTTAAGCACTCCATGAAACCCTCACTGACATTCTTCAACTAATCTACTTTAACTTCAAAGTTTTCTTGTTGTTCCAATCAACTACAACATTATTTTGATAACTTAAAGTTTAATTTCCTTTTCCAAAACATCTTAAGTTAAAAGAACAGAAGGGGGAATGTTCCATCTACAGGACTAGACCAACAGAGACTGGATAGCAGTTCAATAAAACCATTATCGTTTTTTGTAACAAGATTAAACCAGCTCTTGATTGAAGCACACAGGCACTTTTTGCCAAATTATATTAGGCCCTTGGCAATTGCCACCATCGTAAGGGAAGGGTTATTTTTGAAGTGTTTTCCCATCTTACAAATACTATAGTTTGATGAATCATAAGTGCCTGCAAAATATCTCAATGGACATCTTTCAGAGATGAATCACTTTTCTTGTGGTAGGATAGTTAGTTGTCATTTTTCCTGTAAGTTTTATACAGGGTTTTAAGTTTTTAAACTGCAACACTAATACAAACTAACCCTGTGCTAGTTGTAATAATTTCTTAAACATCAGGCAGTGCCTTTTCCTTCAGGGTCCTCTGTTACTCAAGCATCACTCTTTTTTTCAAGCACCATAATCTATATTGTATGGTATCTAGATTTCTCTTCCCCAAACCAAGAGAAATGTAATGTCACTAATATTTATTAAATAACATAATATAAATCTTCTTACATATGGAACATATACATTTTATCTATTATTGTCTATTCTCTTTAAATTTTTTTAATGTTTATTTATTTCTGAGAGAGACACAGCCTGAGTCAGGGAGTGGCAGAGAGAGAAAACACAGAATCCAAAGCAGGCTCCAGGCTCTTAGCTGTCAGCACAGAGCCCAACAGGGGGCTCAAACTCATGAGCTGTGAGGTCATGACCTGAGCTGAAGTGGGACACTTAACTGACTAAGCCACCCAGGTGCCCCTATTAGTGCCTATTCTTATTTCTATAAATGGAATCAATGGTTTTTTTTTAATTGCTAACCTTTACATTCAGGTCATCTGTTATATGATAAATAAAATATAAAATCCAGGTTTATTGAAAACTCCATATAGGTCAATAGTATTATGACTTCAACTAGGTAATATTGTATTTTCAAAAATCCCTTTTAATTCCTGGAAAAACATAATACTAATTGGCTGCTTTTATTGAAGAGTTATCTTACCAAAAATACTCCTTCATTACCTGGTAGTTACAATTTGCATCTGGAACCAAATTTGTCAATGACAAAAAAAATGTTATCTAGTTTTAAAAGAAAGTTTGAAAACTTGGTTAGCATAAAAATTTTACTTTGGGTTAAATGTAAACTTACTCCATGTATGAAAAAAATCTTAAGATAAAAGAATTGGGACTGAAAACAAATGGTAATATAAATGGCTTTTCAAACAATACTACGCTTTTAATGTCTCAGTTATTTTAAGTCTTTGTTAGAAATATAGAGCACCAATTTCTGAAGATAATCTCTGTTTGTGAGGGAGAGCTTGGAATACAGATGGCTGTGGAACTGAGGGACAGTTTTGACTTTTGGCCTAACTTGAGAGTCTAGAGATTTCTGATAGGCCATGAGCTACTCTGTAACCTGGTATTTCTCTTTCTCTGTATTAAAGATCTCATCTTGTTGGTAGCTGGGCTTATGCAGCTTCATTTGAAACAGGGATCAATGAGATCTTGGGGATCAATTTTGGTGGAGATGACAATGACAAATTTCTTTTGGATTCAACACAAGGAAACTCAATTGAGGACCAGGCATCCATTCGTAAGTAGCAAGCTGATTCACCTACTTCAGGAAACCACCTTTTTGCCTCTATGGTAACAGGTGGGGATGAACAGAATGGTCCTGGAAGCAACACTCTCTTTTAGTTTTCTCACCCACTGATGAAAGGGTTTGTTTGTTTGTTTGTTTTGGGGGGGTTGTTTTTGTTTTTGTTTTGCAGTGGTTCAACACCTTTTGAGACACATCTTCAATAGGATAAAAACTAGGCATATTGCCAAGTTTAAACACTTGGTACCACCATTCTTGTCACTACCAACTGGCTTGTGACCTTAACGAGACCCATCTCCTTTCTTGTTTCAATCCAAGATTTAACTGCTGAACATTTCCTCATGTACATGGCTTTCCTAGGACTGGGAATTCCTGCCAGTTCCCCCTACAAAGCGAGGGTTTCATTTGTAGCTGGGCTTCCCTTTCTTGGGCATTTTGGCCCTGGTGTTTACTTTTTTTTTTTTTTTTTTTTGGAAATGAAACAACATACCTTTATTTTTTATTTTTTTAATATAATTTATTGTCAAGTTGGCTTAGATATACAACACCCAGTGCTCATCCCAACAAGTGCCCTCCTCAATGCCTATCACCCACATTCCTCTCTCCCCCATCCCCCATCAACCCTCAGTTTGTTCCCTGTATTCAAGAGTCTCTTATGGTTTGCTTCCCTCTCTCTCTCTGTAACTATTTTTCCCCTTCCCTTCCCCCATGGTCTTCTGTTAAGTTTCTCAAGATCCACATATGAGTGAAAATATATGATATCGATCTTTCTCTGACTGACTTATTTCACTCAGCATAATACCCTCCAGTTCCACCCAGGTTGCTGCAAATGGCATGATTTCATCCTTTCTCATTGCCAAGTAGTATTCCATTGTATATATAAACCACATCTTCTTTATCCATTCATCAGTTGATGGACATTTAGGCTCTTTCCACAATTTGGCTATTGTGGAAAGCACTGTTATAAACATAGGGGTAACATGTGCCCCTATGCATCAGCACTCCTGTATCCCTTGGGTAAATTCCTAGCACTGCTACTGCTGGGTCATCAAGTGTCAGCCTTTCTTGGATTCTGATTTCTCCTACTTAATGTCTGGTTTGGGGGCTATTTAACCACCATCTTTTAAGACAGGAAAGTTGAATACACTTTTTGACAGTCTTCTCTTTCTTCATAAAATGTTTAATTATTAAAATTTTATATAGTATAATATTAATAACATGGTTTCCATTTAGTTTTCTTTTTCCTAGTAATAAATATGCCAAGCATATTTTATTTAGTTAAATCTGTACTCTTAGATCTATTCACTTATTTTATGTTGCTGCTCCCCAATCAATCTCATTATTTCCGTATAAGTCTATACCTATTCATATATAAGGACAGAAAATGGTAAATAAAATAAAATAAAATAAAATAAAATAAAATAAAAAAGGGGGTTGCAAATCAGAACCAGAGATTTTTTTCACCACTTTTACTTAATACTAATGCATTTCTTACAATTCACATTATTAAAATTCTTCACGATGTTTTTTGGAACCAACAGTTGTGAGCATACTGTCAGCATTGCAAACTTCCAATGTGAGTTTCTATTTTAATAAAAATCTTAAGATGCTCTTTATCATATACATGCTACACAAAACACATAGGCTTTACTGGGGTTATTTTTTCTCTGTGTTTATGAGGAGCAGGATTATCCAATAAATGATGGAGTTCAATATACTGCTATTTATTTCACATGGGAGTTTGCAGAAAACATAGAAAGAACATCAAAAATAACTCATGTTTATAGTGCTTGGAAAGTTTGTGATGAAAGTACAGATTGTAAAATTAGTTAATTGACAAAGTTGTTATAACACTGAGTTTGCATTTTATTTTTTAAGTGCATACACAAAAGAAACTACATATATGAGGTAGTCATGAGATTGATATTTGCACCTGTTATTTAATATACCTGAATGTGAGACTTTTCCTCCACATGTATTATTGTAAATGCTCTATAAATCTATGTATCCAAAAGGTATACAGAACCATATAATTAATACTTTAGTTAACTTAAAAATATTACACAGGTACTTTGTTAATCATTATAATCAAATTGAGGATAGGGCATGTGGTATTGTTGTATGAATATTATTCCTTCACACACATTTGTTGAATGAATAACTGGTTTTCAAATAATTAAACTTAATACTAAAAAATCCTCTTTATACTAAAAATATAAAAAATAAAGGTTGGTTTATCTTATGATTCAGAAGATTATACTAAATTTCAACTTTAGGCAATTGCATGCAATCTGAATAGATTCCTTGATACCATGGAAAAAGCACACCAAAAAATTTCTATTGTCAAAACTTGTTTATATGGTACTTGCATCTTTCCTGAGAACTGAGAAGTCAAAAATGATTCCAGTTTTAATTTTGTTTTGAAATCAAGTGGGAAATGGCAACCATTTTTATTTTGAATTTCAATTTCTATAAACTGTCCCTCCAACACAAGCTAAAAAAATCCTCATCTGGGTGTTATCTGGGTTATTTATTAGTAAGGCTTTTAAAGCACAGAGGCTCATCACCCACACAGCCTGCAGAAAGACAGCAGGCACAATAGAAAGCCCTGGCGCCCTTAAACATAAGTGCAAATCGTTGCCCTGCCACTTACCAGGCATGTGAATTTGTGCATTCGTCAACCACAGGATTACAAAATCAGCCTCATCCCTGACCCATTTTGTTCCAGATGGTTCTACATAATGATAGACGGTGTGCAAATCGTGTTTGCATTTAGTGCTAATCCATTGTTGTCAAGCCCAAATCTTATTTATGTTTTCATAAGCCATATTTCTTTCTCAAGGGATGTGTTAATATTACAAAAAAAATGACATGGAATTCACCAATTATGAAAGGAGATCAATGTAGAAAAATGACAATAAAGTAAGGAGTGTAGATAATATCTAGACAACTTCATGAAGAGCAAAGAACCCAGAAAATGGGCTCATGGTGCCAGTGGTATAGTCCCCCTGGGACAAGTGAATCACACCCTCGTGAGATAGATTTCTCCCTGGAAACATTTTCTGTGACACACTGTGCTCCATGTAAAATTTATTCTGCTTTAAAAAAAATCCCACATCTCACACACCTAGTTTAATGTTTGAGCTCTGTGGTGAATATTTTGAACAGAAAGACCCCGAAGTCCTTACACAATTTTTATTATTAAAAAAGACATCTGGAAAATTATAATAATGGTAGCCGTAGCCCTATCTGTTCTTTGCCAGGTAAACACCAATAATATGCTAAAAACAGTCTCCTAAAGATAGTTCTAATCCATGATGATTTACATGGCAAATATTTCTTTGAATAAAATTACAGTTTTGGGTATGGAGGCAGAACTAGGAAAAAACAACTCTATAATATGATGTTACATAGACCTGACATCTCAGAAAGAGTGGCTGACAGTGGCGTGTTTAACTCAAGGGTATTGCTGTGTGCATTCTTTTTTCCACACGCTTCAAACAAGGCAAACAGGTTTTATCAGTAAAATACAACAGAAACCAAAAGTTTATACTAAGGTTTTCATTTCAGTAGTTGGAAAGTGGAAGGAATAGTCAAATATGATAATTAACCGAAAACATTCTAGGGTGTGTTCATCTTTTTTACATGTGAGCTTCACGCAGAGTTGGGTCTAACTAATCACACTTAAGTCAGCATAAACTCTCTATCTGGAAAATAACCTGGCAAGCTGAAACCAGTAAAAATGTACATTGGGTTTGTAGTTGGATTCTGCCTATGATGGAGTTGTAAGAGTTATATACTTAAGCCATTCATATCATGGACTATCAATGAAGAAATTGCTATATTGAAAGCATTGTCATATTTGGCAGAAATTTTTCCTTCAATCTAGAATGCATTATTTTTCAGGTCATTTGGTCCTTTTTGGAAAACTGCAATTTATCACCAGCATGTTGAACAATCAAGTGAATTGTCATGTTTCTAAATAATGTTCATATTTTAGGCATATTTGAGAAAGTCATTTCACTTGGGAAGAGAGTTTCTGTTTTTTATTCATCACAGTTTGCTTCTGAGGGTCATTTCAATTTCTTTTAATTGTACTTGAGTGTTTCTCCCCCACCGCCCACCCCCGTGGTATTTGTTACTTGTTTTTAATGTGATTTCAAAATTATAAATGGCTCAGCATATTGGTAAGTGAGTTTTTGAGGTTTTTCCATATAGATAAGTGAAGTAAACAGGGTAAAGTGGAGAGCGGAATTTCTTCCTAACAGGTTTCATTAAAGGGGGTACTGAGCTAATGCAAATTTTTCCTGAGAGCCTAATTTACAGAATGTGCATTTCATCAATACTATTAACTTATTTGTGCTTTAACTAATATTTTCTTAAGATCCACGAAGCTTTATCAGCATGATGCTTTTACTACTATTATTTGCACTCCTATTAGGAGCAGGGAATGCTGGCTGAGGATTTTCATAACCATTTTATGGGAGGCAAACTCAAATGTTAACAGTGGCTAGGCTGATAATGTAAGGGGCAAAATGGCTCATTGTCAAAGAATAAGAAATAATGGGGACTGAGGGAGTAATTCTCTTCCAGGGGGATCAGCTGTCACTCAGTCTTGACCCATAATAGTCACCCATCAGGTTGAACAAAATATGTCTCCAGGCCGACTTTAGCCTGCAGGCTATCAGCCTGCAATCTTTGTTTTAGAGATCAATTTGTCGAGGGTTGATTAAGTAACATAAACCAAACTAGACTAGTGTTTGTGGTGGGGTTGAAGGGTAGGAGGATAACCTATCCCATCAAGGGCTGGCTTCGTGGATGTACAAACTGAGTCGCTGCAAGAGTACCCACGCTTAGAAGGGCTCCATGCTTGGCTTAATGGTCTGCTCTTGTTGTCTTGAACTTCTTAATTATTTTTGAACAAGGGACACCACAGATTCATTTAACACAGTGTGCAGTAAATTACATAGCTGGTCTTGATCCCATTCAAAGTAACATTTGAAGTATTTCTCTCCTGAGTGAGTTAATATACCTCTCTGCCAACTTAATTAGCTACCGGGAAGTGTTAAAAATGGAGGGATTCCTATGTTCAACTTGTTTCTGTTGCAGATTTGAATATACCCTTTTCCTCTCCCTTCCTCTCTCTGTATTACCTGCCCCCGAAAGAGAAGGCAAATGGCCTGATTCATCACACAAAGAGGCTAAGGTAAGAAGTCAGCAGTTCTGGCTTCAAAATTACCTGCTTGATTTGCTAAAAGATTTATGAGTTGTCCAAAGATAGAGACTTCCACTCTTTCTCTGAATTCAATATAAAAATAAAAAAGACTTATAAAAATAGTTCAATGATCAATGATATTGACGAACCCGCATGTTCCCCACCTTGATGTTACTTATTTGTGGGAGAAATAAATTATCATTTAAATTTGTCATTAGAATTGGCCCTAACAAGTGATTTACACTCAATATCTGGTTTTGGAGTCATCTCTCTGCAATGCTGGAATGAGGTACAGCACAGACTTCTCTGGTGTTCACTAAAAAGCCATCTAACCTTTTTGTAGATCCCTAGACACCTGTAACCCACCAATTTCCAGCTCATAGAAAAAAGTATAAGCATTTAACTTTGAGTCTTGGGAGCAGAACTCTTAGCTGGACTAATTTATTTTTCTTACCTATCAGCGTTTTAGATTTATGTCCACTTCCTTGTTCTAGTTGATGCCAGCCTGCATTCCTTAGCCATTGTGCAGGTATGACTAACTACTGTCTCATTCCATTGAATAGGGCATCATTTGTCTTGAGTTCTACAGGCTGGCTACATACATGACAGCACACAGTGACAGTAATTTGCACTGATCTGCCCCCACTGCTAGTCCTGCTGCTACAAATAGCAATTGATTATTATGCTGTAGTGTTATTGACTGTCACTATGAACACAAGCTTTATTTCATTTTTAAAGTAACATGCTGCAGATTTGTTTAGTATAAGAGCAAAACAGGGAAATATTCATTTCTAAGAATTATTTGCAGTCACAAATGCAACTTTAAATCCTGGTCATAAAACATTTACTTTACTTTAAATCATAGTAAACAAAAACTTTATTGTGGTATTTATTTTAGTGTAACATAAATAAATAATTTCCAAAAGCCATAAGAAAATCAGTATAAAACTGAAATATTTTTCCTACTCCCAATTTCAGAAGAGATATGCACAGAAAATGAGTAGATACCTTTTCATCTTTGTTTCTCCCATTTGTAAATGCTTTGTTTGTTCAAAACAAAGTTGGAATTCTATTTCACACATATGTGTTTATTGGCTTGTCTGGTATTCTAAAAATCTCAGTTCTTCTGGGATCCTATAGTATCTCATAATTTTTACTTTTTTACTCCTACAAACTGACCAGAAAGGGTTCCTGTGTTTAAAACTATAGTTATGCAGGTTTGTAGTGTGAATATTTCTTAATATGATATCACTGGCAGATAGATCTTAACTTATGAATTTGTGCTTCCCTAAACTACACATTTAAATTTCTAAGTCCTTTAAAGCACAACATTACTAGGGAGCAAAACTGATTTATTTCATGATGCTATGCCATCGTGAATTTTAATATGCTTGACCACTCCAGTAAGTGTACTCTTTCTGACTCAAACTAAAAATGTTTGTTTAAAGGACAAAAAATAAAAGCAAAACTACATGAAACCTCAAAGACCCTAACTACCTTGTACTTTTTTTCAAAAAAATGTTTTAAGTTTATTTTGTTTTATTTTTCTGAGAGACCGAGAGAGCAAGTGGGGGAGGGGCAAAGAGAGAGGGAGAGAGAGAATCCAAAACAGACTCCACGCTGTCAGCACAGAGCTTGACTCGGGGCTCAAACCACCACCTGTGAGATCGTAACCTGAGCCGAACCAAGAATTGGACACCTAACTGGCTGAGCCACTCAGGCACCCCACTGCCTACCCGGTACTTTTGAACAACTCTCTGTCTTCTGAAGACGATGCTGGGACCAGCGGAATCCATAACGGAATGGTGGAAAGAGCCACTGGACCTCTCAACATCACTCTTGAATGGTGCAACCAATGAGTGGGTTCCCGTGCTTTGAGAACATAGAAGAGTCTTAGAGATCCCATCTTCCCATTTATTTTGTGTGTCATTGGTACTTTTTTATTCAAGTATTTTGGTTTATTAAAAAATAAATAGTGATTTGTTATGTAATTAGAGGTAACCAAAACAAAATAATAAACTCAATGTATTTTTAGAAGGAAATCTATTCCATTGTCTGAAACATACTGTTGAAAGGATGGCTCAGATCTGTGGTTAGAAAGTGAGTATCATCTTCTCTCCCTTTCACTTTGAGACCACCTACATTTAAATCGCTACCAAATGCAATTTGTAAAGCATATTTGTATTAAAATTGTTGTTATCTACAGATGATTTAACTTTTCTCAGTACTAACAAAAGAGGAAAAGCCTGGAGAGGAATTACTGAAGTGATGTAGGCGATAGTTAGTCTTATGTTTTGTTTTCGATTTTAGCACATGTCCCTGTTAGATAATACACTAACCTGTTAAGAAGTAGGCAGGTGTTAACTATAAATGCATAATACAAATGGTCATGTATTCTAGGTAAACTGACTTTGTCAGATATTAGTAAAAGGGATTCCCACCAATTTTTTAAGAACTGGAACTATCAATGGTCTAAAGAAAGTGGGTAGCATTTCCAAGACACCCACTGAGACAATAAAAAGTCCAGGAAGTTATCTTTCAAAAGGTGTATGTGTGTGTGTGTGTGTGTATTTACATATATATTTACATGTGAAAAGAAAATAACAGGTATTATTCATTTCATAACCATGACATAATTCAAATTAATGCTAAACAGCTGTGTATTTATCAATTAGCATTACTTTTCCATCTCTCTCTGACTCCTTGTATTGTTGTAATTCCATCAAATAGTCATTTGCTTTTTTTATGCTAATAATCCCTTCACATTCCTTCCTTTCATCTGTATCCTTGTGTGCTATTTGTTGTTCTGCTAAATCCCTATTATAGAGGCCTATGAGTTCCAGGAGCTTGATGAATAATTGGAAATGTTTTATCACTGAGCTTCAAAAAAGTGCTAGATATAATTATAAGCAAACATCTTCTGTAGTGTCCCATATCAATCCAATTCCTGCTTTATGCTGTTTGTACTTTAGATAGAGAAGGAGACAGTGAGATCTTGGCTACCAGCTCTTGCAGCATAAAGGGGACAGATGTTTCGGTTTCTATCGCTTTTTCTTCTGCCTTCTCTGTTCTTTCTGGCAGCTTGGGCTGTTCACTACAATACGTTCCACAGTTAGTCAAGCCTGTAATTTCACAAGGTACAGTTAATTATTGATCAATCAAAATGAACTTCATAATCCTTTTGACAACTTGTGCTGTACTTGAACTTCTCTCTTACCCATAAAATAGCTTAATGGTCTACAGTATAATGAACATGAGGATATGAACTAATGTTCAAAGAAGCAGGCAAATCCTACCTTTCTTGCTCATGCCAATTCAGGATTATTCTTCACACTCCTTATTTTTCTTCAGCAAATCAGCTAAAGATTCAAGCCTTTCCCCATCCCATCCTGACCCCAGATGTGATTTTGCATCTTCTCCAAGAATTTGATTCCTTTTAAGATATTTATTTAATAATTTATTATAAAAAGTTTTATTCTTTAGTTTCTTCTCCATAAATAAATTTAGTCAATTCTTAAAGTAGCTCTCATGGGTCAGCAGGTTATGTTTTTAGTTAGTACAGCTACGTACTGTTTTTTCTTTCCATTTTTTTTGAACAGGCAATTATATAAAAAAAGAAGAGTGTCACGGATCAAACAATACTGACTCCCCTCCTTCCCTTAGTTAAAAACAAACCAAAGGGGAAACAAATCCTCAAACTAGTTTACTTACAATGTGTATGCTTAAGGATCTTATAGCTAGTTTTTACACTTACTCAACACTTGTTGAGAGCCTACTATGTGCCAAAGTTCTTGCTCAGAAGGAAACACAGAGACTGGGGTATGAAAGTCTGCAACTAAGTCTTGTCATAGTACATAATGATGAAGCTTTCAATGGAAAGGTTACAGCTCTGGAGAGTAGAAGAGCTGAGGGGAAACGTAAAATTATAATATGTGGATAACCAAGTTCATTCAGTCTGCTGTCAAAATGGTGTCTTCCTCTAAGAAACACATTGACTCTACAACGCTGGAGACCTTTAATCCATCTGTGTGCCATGTAGTGAATGCTCCCTGCCCATTCTGGTTGCAGTCCTAGTTTGCTACTATACAAAGATGAATGAGTTGTGGTTCCTTTCTGTAGGGTTTATATGATATTAGGCTAGACCAGTTAATGGAAACAACAGCCATACCCACAGCTACATAGGTTCTTACAGCTTCCCTACTTGGCTTCCATCTGGGACTCTCAGTTCTAGGGCCGTCCTTGCTTCTCCTGAGATTTCAGTGTGCACTTTGGCTTTTACCAAATACTAATAAGCAAACGGAAACCTACAAGATGTGGCATAACCTGAGCGACTTCCTAATCCTTTAAAGACTAAAGAGTCTACTATAGATGTGCATCAAGTGACCACCCTGCTACGAGACAGTATAAACAGCCATAAAGAGAGGAAAAGACAAAATGCTCCAGAAAAGAAAGACCATTTGTGACTGGGGGAATCAACGAAGGTTTTCAGATTTTATGGCCAGTTGAGCTGGATCTCATAGAACAGATCATTTTCATTAAATGCAGACAGATTAGGGAAGAGCAGATGGTGAGCAAAAAGATGGGAACTCAGAGCAAAGTCTCAGTGACAGGAAATATAGTGATGTGTATTTAGTGTTTCTCTACTTTGTATGCATACCAGGTACCAACAACCTGTTCCTAAAATTTTGATACATTTGATAAGTACACAGTGAGTGAGTGAGAGATCCAATATGTCCCAACAGCCCCCTCAAATGTTCCACAGTTATCTTCTGTGAGATGCATCTCCTCTCTACTCAGGATTAGGTTCCTTATGTACTTCCACTCTGGCCAAAGTATCTTATTCCTGCTCCTGTTGCCCATGAGTCTCGGAGGGCACTGCTGCCCCAGAGAGTGCCCTTTGAATCCAGAGGGTGGGTGAGTGATGGCTCTCTTTACCACACATCCCAAGTGCAAAGCCGTTTCTCCCTTGGATTCTTCGAAGAAGAGCAGAAGTTAAGCTACCACTCATCCCAACATTCCTCAAGTTTGAAGATAATGACAGAGAAGAGCAGCATGAAGTCACCACTGTATCCTTTGAGGCAGATCTCAGAGCTACAGGCTTAGATTCACCTTGGTGTCTGTAGATAGCACTAGCCTGTTTAGATCCTGGTCTTTGTCCAGGTGACAAAACAGCCCAGCGCCATGACGTGGAGAGTACTAGTCTTGGCCTCTGGACCAGCCTCCAGAGATCTGAGAGAGGAGGCAGATTTCCTCTCTCAAACAGTCTAGGATAAAACTTCAGTTTTACCTCTTTCCAGGAGGTCTGATATTCAAGCTCCTGGAGATACTATACATTTAACTGCTGAGGCCTTTAATCTCAACAAGAAAATTAGGTTACAATGTAAATGTGCAGCCTAAAGCTGATTTAATATGAAACTAAGGAAACCTAAGATTGAAGGCTTCTTGCAAGGCTCTGTACCTAATTTTGTGTTTTTGGTTTTGTGGGGTTTTTTTTCTTACAGAGAGCCTGAAGTATGTGAGTTTCAGGCACCATTAAACTTTGATCTGACTCTCCTTCCAAACCCAGGACATGTTAGAGTGTTTTGTCTGAAATCAGACCATCCCAGACCCAAGCTAGAGCAAGCTCCCAACTCCAGCCATCCCCCTTGCTATGTCCATCCTTCATCCTGTGGTAAGGATCTTTATTCATACCCTTTCTGCTGTACTCTGTCCTCAGGTTCTCATCACCCATAGGATCTGATAGACAACTTAGACACAGACACACACATCCCCTACACATATGCATAATCTCTTTGGTATATAGCAAAGATTGTTTAAATGCACAGAAAAAATATTTCCCCAAAAAAATAAAACCTGGAGAGAAGTAATTCTGTCTATCCACCTCCATCATTATCATACAGATATTTGCAAAGAGACAGATGATTTTGATCCAGCATGAAGAAATGGCCCTTTTAGAAAGATTTAAAACCAACCAAACAAATAGAAAACAAAGGCCACCACCCACAACCTCTGGTAGTCTTCAGGTGGCAACTTTTGGCATCAAACTTCAAAACTCTTGATGTTCAGGCAACATCTTTCCCCCCTTTTAGAAAGAAGACAAGTTGTGAAAGAGAGAGCCAAGGAAATGCTGAACCTCAGAGCACTAGGAATCTTAACTTGCTTCCTGGTGTTTGGACCATTGATAAGAAGGGAAGTAACCTGGTCAGAACCAAGTTTTAGCAAAATTAAGCACGAGCGTAACTTGTGTCAGGAGGACAGATCAAGAATGGATACCCTGTTTTTTTTCAGCCCAGATCCCTCTGGGTCCTAACAAGATTCCATGACTTGGAGTCACTGAAACTCTACATGACAATAGCAGGAGCATCTTCACTGGTGACTTCGGCCCTGGGTCATAGAAGGGTGAGCACTCTGAATCTGTGCTCAGATTCTGGAAAATAAAAGCTTTACATGGGGTCCTTCTTGTCTCTCATGAATTGCTGTGGACACAAAGACCCCAAGTTTCCAAATCCTGACGAACCAGGGCAAAGCAAATGACGGCTTCCCCCCCACCCCATTTGTACTAATTAGATTTTCAATGGAAGAATCAAAACTTCCAGGGCTCTTCTAAAAGACTGTTGGTCTCTCTGTCCTCAAATCCCTAGTGAAATTAGTCTTCAAGAGGCATTTACCATCTGCATGCCACAGAGCTCAGCCCTCAGTTAGAAGTACCTGGTTGTGTGGAAGCACTTGGAGCTACAGTTTCAACAGACCTGCCTATGATTCTCTAAAAATAACTTCTGAGTCTCTTCTTCCTCACATCCAGCCCTTCTCACAGAGTTGACAGGGAACGTAACTGAAGTGCTGTACCTAAATCACTTAGTAAGTACTCAATAAATGGTGGTTACTTCTATTAAATTCTAAAACAGTTTGGAGAAGGTCATGCCTGAGAATCATTGCTTTAGTTAAACCAAGTTATAATTTTCTTGCCCGGGGTTCCTTGATTCTAAATGTGGAAAGCTTAAATAAATATTTATGTAAAAATCACTGTCTTACAAACTGATTTTTACATGATGTCATATTTTGCTTAATGTAGAAAAGTCTATACTTAAGTACAATATATTGACCAGGATTTGGAATAAGCTCTTTGGAAAAGATTAATTATAAAGTGTGTATGAAACAAATATATTTGTGCACATGATTATAACAAACAAAATTCAGAACGTTAAAATAAAGGTATATAAAAATATATTCCTTCACTCTTCAGAGGAAACTTCATTTAACATTTGACATTTCATGGGGGTGGGAGAGTGAGGAGGAAATATTTTAAGATTAATTTATGATGTTATCAGGGAACCTGCGATAGGAAAATGTACAGACCTATATTTTCAGCAATTCGATATTTCCTGACACTGAGAACATTATATGAATATATAAGTAGAAATGACAGTCCAATCCTTAGCACACTAGAAATGGGATACAGAAAATACAATTCTTACCAGAGAACAGGATGGTATTTTGGCATAGAACTGAATTTCCCTCCAACTTGTCCCACATCAACTTGTCCTTTCACAATAGAAACTTGTTGCTCTAACACGGGAGTTTACAAACTTTTTCTGCAAAGGGCCAGAAAGCAAATGTTTTAGACTTGGCTGGCCAGACAGTCTCTGTGCAACTATTCCCCTCTGCCATTGCCACGGGAAGGCAGTCATAGACAAAAATTAAATAAATGGGTGTGATATGTTCGCACTCATAGGTCTAACAGGAGAAACCCAATAGAGGACAATGGGGAGGGGAAGGAGGAAAAAGAGTTAGGGAGAGGGAGGGAGAAAAAAACACAAGAGACTCTTGAATCCTGAAAACAAACTGAGGGGGGAAGGGGAAGGGGAAAAGGTAAAGCGGGGTGATGGTCTTGGTGGAGGTCACTTGTGGGGAAG
>CM053578.1:26208312-26260333 GCA_028646485.1 Cryptoprocta ferox | reverse complement strand
ATATGGAAACTAACCTGACAATAAACTATAAAGTTTAAAAAAAATAAATAAATAAATAAATAAATGGGTGTGGCGGTGTTTCGATAAAACTTTATTTACACAACAAGCAGCTGGATTTAGCTCGTGGTCCTCAGTTTGCCTGGTGCCACTCTAAAGTAACATAAGACAAAAAGAAGAACATAAGACAAGGATAAAAGAACCTGCGGAGGAGATGGTAAAGTTACAGAAAGTGAAAGAGACTGCAAGAAAAAGGAAAGTGGTAATAAAGAATGGGGTTCATGTTCTGTACCCACTTATCTCTACCACTCTATGGCAGAAAAATTCCATCTCAAGATGTTACACTGGGTGTGCTGATGATGCCAGGTAACTTGTTTTATTGGGGATTTACATTTTACATGACAGACTAGATTATTTCCAAACCCCTGGCTTTGGATACTTAAAATAGTATGAAATCATTGAAATTGCCTCATGTAGTTCCAGGAGTTTCAGTTGAGCCCTGACCACTACAATCCCGGCAACTGACCTCTGAGAAAATTTCATGTTTCAAAGAAGAGATAAATAAGCATTTTATCCCACCCCCTTCCACAGCCAGCATTAAGGCATCACCACAAACTCCATGAACCTAGTGTAAAGAGACACATTTGCTGCTTAATGCTACTTAGTTTGTGTTCTTTAAATCTGGAGCCTGAGCTCTGTGAATTCGTGCTGGAACAACTTTGGCAAATAGAAAAATAAACTTTGCCTCAGTGGAAGATTAGTCCGGGAGGCCCAGTGGACATTTCACAGCAGTAAAATCCATGCAAAATGAATTTGGACAAGAATAGTCTGTCTAAGATATCAATTTGCCCAAATAATATATTTATAGACTATTATTACATCTAGGGCGAAAAAAAACCCACTAGATTGAAACTGTAAAATTTCACTGATAAAAATGATCCATTCTCAAATGTCAACCAACATTAAAAGGGAGAATTTGACACTTTTAAATAAAAAATGATGCACAAATTACACAAGAAATCTACAGAGACTCCTTCAGTCCTTTCTTCTCTATCCCACTCTGAAACATGCAATAAACCTTTTTCAATTGGAGAGGTTTAATCTACGTGTATACGGAGAGTTAAAGGCAGTGCCTTCTCTTCCTGGAGGCCTGTGTGAGGGCTTTTTTCAGATATTGATTGTGAAAGTGATATCACACCAGAAGGTACATTGATATGATGTCGGGTAAAAGAAAACGGTAAAGAATCCTTATAGTCTAATCAAAGCTCTGCCCAAGCCCCACACTCTGATGAAATCCAATCAATAGAGACGATTAAATGACACATACAGAGTCATCAATATTAAATACACTCCATTTCCTGTACAAGAGCTGGGGAACACAAAGTGGACAAGATAAAACTTGACTCTGCAGGTTTATTTACAGGATCTGCGCTATATTTAAATATGAGTATGAGAGTTTGACTCAGTTGCCATTTGGCCAAAAAAAATCAGGTGCCATTTGCAAACTACCTTATGTGGAGCCGACTAGGGAGGTGAGCATATGGCAGAGGGTATGACTTGACAATAATCACCTGGAGGAGGCCAGCATTTACTCTAACATCTGGCATTTGGTTTTATGATGGAAGACACCCAGGAGACAAGGAAATAATAAGAGTAACAATGAAAATAGGTACAATTTATTGAGACTTTGCTACAAGCCAGCCAAGGGGCTAATTGCTTTACAATGATCAATCTCATCTACAAATATTATCTCATCATCTTTTTGAAGGTTGAGGACACTAAGATTAAAATGTCTTCCATGGTGTGGGAGTGAGTTTGTTGGAAACTGAACTCAGCACTATCCGATGCCAAAAGTCACGCTCTCCACAAGGAGGGCCCGGATCCATTGCTAATTGACTATGATCTTGGAAAGCCTATCTATGTCTGTTTCAGTGAAGTCTCTTTCTTCTTCTGTAAAGTGAGAGGCTTGAACTAAGTAACCTAAAGTGCTTCTCTTGATCTAAATTTCTAAGGATTGGTGGTAGCACCATGCCTGACTGCTAGGTATTTATAAAGTGTGAATAATATCACTTCATCAAAATTGCTCATTTATTACTAAGACAGGGTATGCTTTCAAAGGTTGGGATTTTTTTTGTTCCTTATTTTAATAAGGATGACAGACTAAGAAAATAAGCAAAGGTATTCGGAGGCAAGGCTTAGTTCACTAGATTTGGTAAGGATGTCTGGACTTTCAGTTAAGACATTTCTTGCTTTTGTGATTCACTGTGGTACAGATTACAAAAGAAACTGGCTGGTTTCAGCTACCAACTGCTTCTCCTTAGTCAGGCAGTGGGTTTCAAAATGTTTCTTCATCACATTGTCTAACTTTTTAAAAACAAAATCATTGTGCTATCAATTTAATCAAACTCTAAAAAGGAAATTAAATATACACACTTCATCTTTTTTCTTCAAATTTATTCATTTTGAGAATGAGTGAGAGAGAGAGAGAGAGGGAGGGAGGGAGAGAACGAGCAGGGGAAGGGCAGAGAGAGAGAGAGAGAGAGAAGGAGAGAGAGAATCCCAAAGCAGGCTCTACACCATGAGTGTAGAGCATGATGCAGGTCTCAAACTCATGAAGAACCATGCAGTCATGAACTGAGCTGGTACCAAGAGTCCGTAGCTTAACCGAGTGAGCTACCCAGGCAGCCCCACATTTCAACTTTTAAAAATATTTCACAAAACACACATAATGCTTACCCTGTGTCAGGTACTATTTGAAATGCATTGTAACTATAAATGTATCTAATACAGCAATCCATTGAGGTAGGTAGCATTATGTTCTCCCATTTCATGGACGCAGAAGCTAAGACAGAGAGAAGTAAGTAACCTACCCAAAGTCATCCAGCTGAAGGCATGGATAGAGCCAGTATTTGAACTGAAGTGTCTGGCTCTAGAGAATTTGCCCATAACCATTAGTCTCTGCTGCCCCTTCCTGTATAATCTACCAGGTTTAAGAAGTTTTATAAATGAGATAGACATTTTTAAAGACGTTTACATGGAGCACCTGGATGGCTCAGTTGATCCAACTTTGGCTCAGGTCATGATTTTGTGGTTCATGGGTTTGAGCCCCATGTTGGGCTCTGTCCTGACAGCTCAGAACGTGGAGCCTGCTTCGGATTCTGTGTCTTTCTTCCTCTTCCCTGATGGTGTAAGCGTTTCTCTCTCTCTCTCACTCTCTCTCTCTCTCTCTGTCAAAAATAAAATATTTTTTAAATAATTAAAGATGTTTACAAACAGTAAAATAAAAAGGATTTTATGCTATTAAAAGTGTGGTTGGAAGTCAATAAACATATAAAAAATATTTCCCTTGACGAAAGTCAGGCTCCAGTCACTGCTAAAGACAGGACAGGAACAGGTATGTCCACAAATTTAGTTCACACAGGTCCCCAAACAGCTGGCAGGCAGTTGTGAGTTTTGACTACTGTTCACCATTGCTGACATTTCAGGCATGCAAACAAGCATCAGGAAAGTCTTTGGCAGAATTCAGAGTATCAGGCAGTACTTCTGGACAGTGGCTTCCTTAAGAAAAACCCTATTTGCTGATCATGCTCAAGAGTAATGCATTTTTTAATGCTTTTTAGAGCTAGAATAAGGATAAAAGGTATCTGCCTGTGTAACTTAGTATCCTAATTCTATCAATAGTCAATTTAAGTATTTTCCTCCCCTTTGCTCACAAAGCCTCATAGCCACCAGCTTCACCTATGTCATGGTTATTTTTTTGGTCTACCTTTTTTTTTTTTTTTCTGTTTCTTTTCTTCCTGGTAGGTAATCTCACTGATTTCCTTTGTCTAGTTATGCAAAATAACAAATGTCAAAGCTTGGAAACTAGTAATTTGGCAATTTTAGACAATCGCCTCATAACCACATTTTAGTACACCTTTGAAGCAGCAGAAGTTCAAAGGCTTTGAAAAGACGACTATTGCCTTGCCTGTTACTATGAGTCATTTGAAGTAATTGGTCTTGTCTGATGTATGTTTTGAACTGAGGAAGTAGAGCTTTATTACCACAATCAGATACAGGTTTTTAGCCGAGGAAGTGGGGTTTTCCTCGCAGATGTAGATGCATGCCTGATAAGGCAGAAAACAGACAGATGTGCCTCTATGCACCAGGGAAGAGGTGTGGAGAAGGAACAAATAAAACAGTTGAGAAAATTCCATGAAGCTACAGTGAAGGGCTTTTGGAAGCAGGCCCAGTTAGGAAATTTCTCACAAGCAAACATCTCAGAATTTTGATGCAGACTTTAGCTTTAATTTTGATACCAACCCAAAGCTCCCTATTATCCTCCTCCTGTTCAAAGTGGGCCAGTGATTTCCGCACAAGTAAACTGGGTAAAAGAAAATCATCTTCTTAAGGGAATATTAGCTAGTCTCTCTATGTAACTTTTACAAATATGGTTCCTGAGGTAAAGCTAGTTTTGACTTCAATGGGGATGGTTGTTTCACACTCTCTCTCATGAAAAATAAAAAGTAAAAATATTCAGCTACAGAGAAATACCCATATACTTTACTTCTTTTGACATTTTCCCTCAAAAACATTTGTTAATGGTTTTCCATGTGTGTATATGTTTGTAAATAAAGAAATAAGACCAAAAATTTAAAAAAAATGAAGCAAACACACACACACACACACACACACACACACACACACACCACATTTCAGACAAGGTTTGGTTACTTTGTAAGTATTTCTCATGAAACATTAGTCAACAAATATTTATTGAATGCTTATAATAGGCCAAGTGCTGAGTTAGCAGTTAGAGTACAGAGATCATTTTAATCCCTTTCTTAAGGAGTTTACAATCTAGAAGGTAAAAGAACAAAATGACATGTATAATAATAAGGAAAACTCATTGAAGGGAAGCATGCACGGAACAGAGTAAACCAAGACTTCCCAAAAGAGGTTACTTAGCTATTTGGATTTTGATGGACCCAGCGGCTGTGAGGGGACTTTCCAGAAAAAGGAAATAGTCTATGCTAAGGTGCAGAAACATGAAAGGATATAATCCATTTTCAAACCACCTACAGTTAATGTAGCTAGAGCTTGCAAGAGAATAAATGAAAGGTTAATTTTATTCCATGTCTTTTATGTTATTAATATAAATCACATTTTGCTTTGCAAATACTCACTACAATTGTTTCATTTATATTTATTGTAAAATTACAACTGGTTTATTTCAGTGACCTTGTATTCTTGGCTCTGCTAAAATCACATTATTTTAAATAGTGTTCTATACACTATTTAGGATCTCCTACAACACAGTCATATAATCTGAAAAGAATTTTACTCTTTCCTTGCATCCATTAAACTTTCTATTATTTTCTTGCTGTACTAAACTTGTTAAGATCTCTAATAAAACACTAAGTAGAAATAAAGTAAGTTGTTCCCTCATTTCTAATATTATCAGTAAAGCATTCAATATTCTACCAATAAAAAAGATGCTGAGTTTTATGTAGACGATTTTTATTAGGTCAAAGTTTTTTTTTTTTCTTTCTATTACTAATTTCCTGTACTTTTTTTTTCCTTCAGGAATGAATATTCAATTTGATCAAATTCTTTGTCTGCATCTACTGAGAGGGTCATGTGTTTTTATTTTTGTTTTTGCTATCTGTTAATATTGTGGAATGACTTGATTGATTCTTAGCTATTAAACCAACCTTGCCTTTTTGAGGTAAAGTCCAAATGGTCTTGGTGGATATATATGGATATATATATATATATATATATATATATGCTGATGAGAATACAAAATGGTGAAAACCCTGTGGAAAACATTATAGAAAATCCTCAAAAAATTAAACATAGAACTACCATATGTTCCAGCAATTCTATTTCTAGGTATAGATCCAAAACAATTGAAGGCAGGACCTAGGACATACATCTGTATACCAAAATTCATACAACATTACTTACAATAACCAAAAGTTGGAAACAACCTATATGTCTATGGACCAATGTGATAAACAAAGAAAGAAACAAACAAAAACACATATGAGACATACATACAACGAAAAATTGTTCAGTATCCAAAAAGAATAAAATTCTGATACATGGTAAAACATGGATGAATCTTTAATACATTCTGCTAAGTTAAATAAGACATATACAAAAGGAAAAAACATGTATGAATCCACTTATATGAGGTACCTCGAAGAATCAAATTAATAAAGACAGGAAGGAGAATAGTGGCGACCAGGGGCTGGGAACAGGGGGGAATAGGGAGGTAACGATATGAAGAGTTCTGCAAATGGATACTGGTAATTCTTTGTACAACACTGTAAACGCACTTAATGCCACTAAGTTGTTCACTTAGAAATGGGTAAATTTTATATTGTACATATTTTCTGCAAGAAAAAAATAATAAAAATAATAAAATATTTTAAAATAATATAATAATAAAAAATTTAAGAGATGATGGCATAGCCAGTAGAATGTCTCACTGAATGACTGTGGAAACAGATTCCTTACCCCATCTCTACCTCTCTCTCTTTTTTTAAATTTTTAACGTTTGTTTCTTTTTGAGAGAGAGAGAAAGAGAGAGAGAGAGAGAGAGAGAGAGAAAGCACGAGTGGGGTAGGGACAGAGAGAGAAGGAGACATAGAATCCGAAGCAGGCTCCAGGCTCTGAGCTGTCAGCACAGAGCCCGATGTGGGGCTCAAACTCGTGAACCGCGAGATCATGACCTGAGCTGAAGTTGGATGCTCAACCGACTGAGCCACCCAGGCACCCCTCTACCTCTCTTTCTGACCTGCATAGTCCTTGTAAAGTGGTTACTACAGCATCCACCAGCTGCTACACCTGTTTGAGAAAATCTCACAAGCTGGATCCTTGAAAAGTGTTTTCATATTACCTTTGGCTGGGCCCTCAGGCCTTCTTAATCATCTTTTTACTTCCTCTTTCTTTTTTATTTTTCAGAACCAATGCTCAATCTTACCACTTTATCCAAATTTCAGACCCTGTGCATGCCCACCTAATTGTTAAAAGAAAGTTTTTCATCTAATTTGTTCAGTAAGAGGGTTTCAGTAAAGAATTTTCTCAAATTCTCTCCACTCCCTTTCACAATTGCTGATTCCTTTGTCTGAATTCCCATCAGTCTCAAAGAAAATCGTATCTCTTTTTGTTTATAATGACAGCTATTACTTCTATCACACTCATGATGTGCTCGGAACACATATAGTAATAATACATCACCACAGCCACCTGACGTAGCTCCTATTATGTTCCCCATTTTACAGATGTGGACCTGAGCCATGGAGAGCCTTAGCAACATGCCTGTGGCTGCAGCTAGGAAATGGTGGAGATGAGGTACAGACCCAGGCAGGATGCTCATAATTGCCTTCCTAGTACTCAGAATCTATTACATCTTCCTTTAGGAAAGACAGTCAATTCAATATACTCTTAATTTATAAGAGATGTATATATACATATTTTTCCATTACATTATATTCACACATGACAGCTGTGGTCTCATTCCCACAATTCCAGCCTCCTTCCAAAGCTATCGCTTCTCCTCTCTCCTTCCTTTGTTCCATCAGAAGAGTCGTTTGTAATTCTTCACCTTGTATTTAGGTTTTAACCACTGGCTACAAATCAACTTCTTGTTAGAAGTTTATCCAAGGCCAGTTGATTAAAGGTCAATATTGTCCCAATGGTACAATCATTGGAGATCTATTTTCAATAGATCTCCTCATGCTGATCTCTTTACCAATGTTGGCTCATGATCCCTTGTTTCTCTATCACTACTTTCACCTATCCTTTTATCTGTTTAGAACATTCTTTCTGGTGGTCTGTTTTTATTGCCCCTTCCTCCTTTTTCTTAAATGTTGATGTTTCTCGAAGTCTTGTTTTATTTTTCTTCTCTTTCTTCCAATTAGCTGTCCCAATATCCTCAAGCTCGCTGACCTATAAACGCATCATTGATACATACATATTGGAAGAGGATGATTTAACTTCTTGCTCATTTGCAAAGGGATAAATAATACAAGTCTTGGTAAATTACCTCTAAGAGTAAGCCTTACTATTTTGATAATATTAGATCCAGTGAGCCCTTATTAATTCATTACTATATTCCAGGCACTGTTCTAAGTGCTATGCTCCTCATAATAATCACATGAGGTAGATACTATTATTTTTTAAATTTATTATTGAAGTATAGCAGACATATAATATTATATGATTTTCAGGTGTATGGCATAGTGAGTCCAAAATTTTATACATTATGCTATGCTCGCCACACTAAATGTAGTTACCATCTGTCACCATACAGTGTTTTTATATTATTGACTATAGCCCCTGTGTGTACTTTTTATCTTCCTAACATTTACTTTATAACTGTAAGCTTGCACCTCTTCATCCCCTTTACCTTTTGCTCACTCCTACCCTACCTTCTCTCCAGCAACCATCAGTTTGTTCTCTGTATTTAACAGTGTGTTTCTTCATTTCTTTTTTTTTATTCCATATATAAGTGAAATCATATAGTATTTGTCTTTTTCTGTCAGACTTATTTTACTTAGCATGATACCCTCTAGGTCCACTTATGTTATTGCAAATGGCAAGATCTTATTCTTTTTTAAGGCTGAGTAATATTCTTTGTAGGTATATGTGTATTTACATTTTCACTTTCATATATATATATATATATATATACATACATACATACATATATAGTCTTCTTTATCCATTCATCTATTGATGTACACAGGTTGATTCCACATCTTGGCTCTGTAAATAATGCTGCTGCAATAACCATAGAAGTGCATATAGCTTTTTCAATTAGTGTTTTTGTTTTTTCAGGTAAATACCCAGGTGTGGAATTACTGAATCATGGTATTTCTATCTTTTGTGTTTTGATGACTCTCAATACTGTTTTCCATAGTGGTTGCACCAATTTATAGTCGCACCAACAGTGCTCAAAATTTCCCTTTTCTCCACATCCTTGCCAACACTTATTATTTCTTGCCTTTTTGATACTAGCTGTTCTGCCTGAGGTGATATATCATTGTGGTTTTAATTTGCATTTTTCTCATGATTTGCGATGTTGAGCATATTTTCCTGTGTCTATTGGCCTGTATATATCTTCTTTGGGGAAAAAAAGTCTATTTAAGTTCTCTGTTCACTTTTTTTTTGTTCTCTGTTCTAATTTTATTTTTTGGTATTGAGTTGTCTAAGTTCTTTATATGTTTTGGACATTAACCCCTTATCAGATATATCATTTGCAAATACCCTCTTCCATTCATTACGTTGTTCTCTTCATTTTGTTGATGGTTTCCTTTGCTGTGCAAAAGATTATAATTTTGGTGTAGTCTCAACAGTTCGTTTTTGCTTTTGTTTCCATTGCCCAAGGACACTTGTCCATAAATATATTGCTAAGGCCAGTGCCCAATAAATTACTACCCACATTTTCTTCTGGAAGTCTTATGGTTTCAAGTCTTACATTTAGGTCTTCAATTCATTTTGAGTTCATTTTTGTGTAAGAAAGTGGCCCAGTTTCATTCTTTTGCATGTACATGTCCAGTTTCCCTCACCATTTATTGCAAAGACTGTCTTTTCCCCACTGTATATTCTTGCCTCCTTTGTCATAGACTACTTGATCACATGGGTGTGGATTTATTTCTGGACTTTCTATTCTATTCTGCTAATCTGTATGTTTATTTTTGTGTCAATACCATACTGTTTTTATTATTACAGCTTTGAAGTACATCTTGAAATCTGGGATTGGGATGCTTCTAACTTTGTTCTTCTTTCTCAAGATTGTTTTGGCTGTTCAAGCTCTTTTGTGGTTCCATACTGATTTTAGGGGTATTTGTTCTAGTACTGTGAAAAATACTTTTGGTGTTTTGATAGAAATTGCATCAAATCTGTAGATTTATTTGGGTAGGATAGTCATTTTAACAATATTAATCCTTCTAATTTGTGAGCATGATGTATTTTTTTTACATTTGTTTATGTCATCTTTAGTTCTTTTGCCAGTTTTTTATAGTTTTCAGAGTACAGGTCTTTCACTTCTTTGGTTAAATTTGTTCCTGAGTATTTTATTCTTTTTGGTACAATTGTAAATGGAATTATTTTCTTAATTTATCTTTATGTTTTCATTATTAGTATATAAAAATGCAACAGATTTCTGTATTTTAATTTTATATCCTACAACTTTATGGAACTTAGCAGTTCTAGTAATTTTTTGGTGGAATCTTTAGTGTTTCTATTTATAGTATCATGTCACCTGCAAATAGGGGCAGTTTTACTTTTTCCTTACTAATTTGGAGGTCTTTTATTTCTTTTTCTTGTCTGATTACTGGAGTTAGGTCTTCTAGTACTATGTTGAATGAAAATGACAAGAGTCAGTATCCTTGTCTTCTTTCTTTCTTTTTTTTCTTTTTATTTGAGAGAGAGAGAGAGAAAGATTGAGCGAGAACCCAAACAAGGGAAAGGGGCTGAGGGAAAGAGAGAATCTTAAGCAGTTTCCATGCCTATCATGGAGCCTGACATGGGGCTCCATCCCATGACCCTGAGATCATAATCTGAGCCAAAATCAAGAGTTGGACAACCACTGAGCCAAACAGGAGCTTGTATCTTTGTCTTATTTCTGATATTAGAGAAAAGCTTTCAGTTTTTCACCATTGAGTATGATGTTATCTGTAGATTTTTAATAACAGTCTTTATTATGTTGTGGTATGTTTTCTGTAAATCCATTTTGTTGAGAGTTTTTATCATGAGTGACTGCTGTATTTTGTCAAATGCTTTCTTTGCGTCTACTGATATGATCATTTTTGTCATTGTTGCTGTTGTTATTGAAGTAGGCTCCACACCCAACGTGGGGCTTGAATTCATGACCCAGAGATCAAGTGTCCCTTGCTCTACTGACTAAGCCAGACAGGTGTCCACACAGAGTTTTTACTAGATAATATTTTTATCTCCATGTGAGAAGCAGAGAAACCTGAGACAGAAAAGTTAACTACCTCACCCAGGGAGCCCCAGCAAGTAATTGGTAGAGCCACAATTCGAACTAAAACAATGTGGTTCCAGGATCATTCTCTTACCAACTATGCTACATCATGTTTTAATCAATAAATAATGTTATTGGCAGGACTGTGGCACTAAACAACTATAGTGGCTCTTTCTCATAAATTATGCAGAGGCCCTGACCAACAGAAAGGTGATCACTGCTGTTTATCTACTCCCACACAGACAAGAGGGAGACAATGGCATTTTGCACTAAATTTTGTAATCTCATATACCATAGAATTGTCACTTTTTCACTGTTCCATGGAAAACAGAGAGCAATGGCATTCAAATTAAGTAATGGATCTGAAATAAGGAAAGAAAGTAAAATTCATACTCTGCCTCCATCCTCTCAGATATCTTATAACATGGAATTTTTAGATATATTTTACTTCCTAAAGGGCTAGAGAGATGCAGTCAACAGGCAGATAGATTTCTTTTTAATGCAAATCAGATCATATCACTACTCTGTACCCAATTCTTCAACTGCTTTCCATTACACTTAGAATAAATACTAAATGTATTAAGGTGCACATACATGTCAGTATCGTCAGACTCCTGCCATTTTTCCCAGTCTCATAGTGTACACCTCTCTCCCTTGTTTGCTTTTTTCCTTCCACCCTGATCTTCTCTTCTCCCCGACTTGGGACACTCATCTTCTAACTCTTGGCAAGCTGGCTCCTCTTTATCCTTCAGGGTCTCAGCATAAATGTTATCTCCTTAGAAAGATCTTCTGTGGCCACTTGATATAAATAGGTGACGCTCCCCTCCCAATTACTATCTAGCATCTCACCTTGTTTACTTCTTAGCATGACCCAGAAGTAATTAATAATGAAACTATTAATTATTGAATTATTCATTCTTTGTCTACCCTACTAGAAGTAAGCTTCTTTTTTCAACATCACATTAATGATGTTAACACAGAGCCTAGCATGTAGCAGAAGTTAACATATTTATGATACTAAAAAATAAGAAGTGACATATTTCATGGAGTTTCCCAATATTCCTTTGTCTGCAAACTCATACAAACCTCACCTTCTTGTGTATATTTACCTGAAAGAACATGAAATTTTGACTTGAACAGACTTAGATTCCTATCCGCCTCTGCTACTTAAAAACTCCAAGATCTTGGGTATGTTTGTAATTTAAAATTTTTTCTTTCACTTGATAAAGAAAAAAGTGATATTTACCTCATGGATTCAGTGTGACCATTAAATACAATAGTATCTGTAGAAATGATTCACTCTATTCCTGGCACTCAGCCACAAGTTAATAAATGTTTGTCTTCTTTATGTCTTTTGTACTTGTAAGTGCCACTCTCTTACAAGTTCATGGATCACACCAACATATTAGAAAATAAAAGTTAGCAAATAGAAATGTTTCCTAAGTTTCATATCTCTAAGCAGGAAGCCTTACTTTTTACATCACAAAATTTAAAGAAGAGGAGGAAAATTACACAAAGGAAATAGAACAGAAGCAGTAAGCACAGGAGGGAAATGTGAAGAAGAAAAAGAAGAAGAAGAAGAAGAAGCAGCAGCAGCAGGAGGGGGAGGAGAAGGAGGAGGAGGAGGAGGAGAAAGAGAGAAAGAAATAAAGTAAGAAAGAAAGAGAAAGAGAAAGACAGAAAGACAGAAAGAAGAAAAGAAGGAAAGAAAGGAAGGATGGATGGAAGGAAGGAAGGAAGGAAGGAAAGAAGGAAGGAAGAAAAAGATTTGTGTCTTGCACTAATACTGACAGACTATTCCAATTCTAGCCTGGTGTTCACTGAACACACACACAAAACATACAGGCAGTTCTTTCTTATTGGTTGATTGCTTTGAGTACCTGCTGCCAGGCCCTACATGCTAGTGCAACTTGTCATTTTTCAGAAATGAGCATCTCTTTCTCAAGTGTTTTGGCCAATGTGAACATTTCACGGATGTATATGTTGAAGGAACATCTAGTTTCTTACTTTTTTTTTGAAGGGATGGGAAATGTGCACATTTAAAGGCAAAACAACCCAATATTTAGTATCTTAGAACTTAGTTATACTCCAGCATTTGTTTACTTATTAAAACAATTCAATGATGTAGTGGAAGAAAGAATTTTCTTAAAGAAAATGCCTCTGAGGTATTTCTGGAATCATACTTCAGATTCTCAAGGAGAGCTTAGTAGGAAATATTTTGTGCTACAATGCTTGACATGAGTCCAGACGATTCTTGGAACTCTCTTTATATTGAAGCAACATATACAGATAACTTTAGAGGTCACTAGCAGGTTTGAAATGAGTCTTAAATGCTCTCATTTCAAAGGGGCAAGGCTTCTAGTATTAGGTGAGTCCACTAGCCATTTTATTTCTTCTCAGTATCTCTTTTCTGTCCTTATTGGTATATTTATAACAGGAGAAATAGCCTTGTGTGTTCTAATAGAGAAGTCTCTTGTGTAACAGTTGCCAGGCCATGGGGTGGAACCAGGATAGATGGCATTGCAAGTAAATATAAGGTTTCAGGATACAAAATGAGATCATATAACAATATCAAAACTTTAAATGAGCTTTAGCTGGTCTATTTACATAACGGTCTGGAAAATAAGTAACTACTGTCACCAAGTTGATTAGGGAGGTTATCTTAAAAATCTCTCTAGAAGGGGTTGTTTTGAACTGGAAGAATTTTTGAGAATCACCCTGTGAGTTCATGTCAGATTTGGTGAGAAGCAATGAAGAAAAGTCCTAAATTTTCAGAAATGTACATCTGTTCTCCAGTTTAGGAACTGTGTGAATGTGGAGTGCAACTGCATGGGAGAGAAGGAGCAGCAATTAGAGGGATTTCAGTTTGTCCCTTCAAAAGTGGTTACACCAGTGACGAATCACGTTATACAGCAAGGCTTTTAGGACAGATTCTTCCTAGAGGTCTTCTGGTCGACACCTTCTGCACCTACTAAGATCCCCTTGCTTCTGTCTGGTTCACTTTTTTTTTTAATTGTTTAATGTTTATTTATTATTGAGACAGAAACAGCACAAGTGGGATAGGGGCAGAGAGAGGGAGAGACAGAATCCCAAGCAGATTCCAGGTTCCGAGCTGTCAGCAAAGAGCAGATGCGGGGCTCCAACCCACAAACCGTGAGATCATGACCTGAGCCGAAGTCGGGCGCTTAACTGATTGGGGCACCCAGGAGCCCCGTGTCTGCTTCACTTCTTTTGGGATCTGATTTCTATCTGTGAGGCTTCCTCTTGCGCCATCATGCTTCTTCTCAAACTTGCTTTGACTTTAAGGAGACCGGCCGTGGTCCATTTTTAGAACTGACAGGAACACCCAAATCATGGAAAGATGGGATTATTTTCTCCATTTTATTAAAAATGTAGACAGTCTATCATTTTTCTTTCCTTCTGTGGCAAAGTTTGTATCGAAAATGTTCACACATAAGTGCTTTAGTAAGGAGCCCAATGGATGTCCTTTACTATTACGTGTTCCTAGGCTTGCGATAATTCTTTTAGCTAAGGACTCTAGAATCCTGTGACTTGGCCATCCAGATGTGGAGAGACAAGGAAAGCCCTAGTAAGAAAGCCAAAATTCTGTTCACACAGGAATTTGGTGGAGAATTCATGGCCTATTTCATTTCTACCCACCCATGGCTCTCATGAATCCTGCTGTTGCCTGACCAAATTGAATCTGTTTATAAGGCCCTCCCTTTTAACTTGAACCCCTACTGGTTTTCCTACTTTATTTATTTATTTTTCTGGAGGGGATCCTCATTTTTTTCCCCACACACTTAGCTGAACTCAAGTTTGACTCCAAACAAGACTGCCTTGAGTGGATTCCACAGCTCCTTTCCTCAGCTGGCTAGGTCACCTTGTGATGGCATTCCCAAGGACCCATTGGCTGAGATCCATAGCATTCCACTATCAGGACTGCTGACAAAGGTTTATTTATTTTTTAATACACTTTAATCTAATGCTTAAGGAAGGGAGGGATGTTTACTTGCATGAGCCTTAGTTTGTGGTGGGTTTTTGTAAGATTCCCAGGGCATTCTGAAAGCATGGGATTCAATGCTCTGCATTCTCTGAAGGTGAAACCAAACAAAACAATAAACTTATTTCCCGTTCGTATCTTCCCTTCCAACTTTTTTTTTTCGTCCCTTTGGGAAAACATCACTCTTTGCAAATTGAAGACTCTCTTCAGAAAAGGAGAAATCAAGTGACTAACATTCTTTCTTTTGCAAGAGAAATAAAAATAACACACACACAAAGAGAGAACATTAAGTGATTTCCTTTCCAGTGATCTTTGACATGTTTCTATGAACATATCTCCAGACTTCCCTTCTCCCAAGATACAGCTCCTCACATCAGAGTTGGATTAAAAAATAATACAATTAATTAATTTGTTAAATAAAAAGAAGTGAGAAAACGTAGATTGTTAAGCTTTCTTTAAAAAGTAGAACCATTTACATCTTTCCAAAAAAGAATGACTTTCAATTTTACCTAACACAAGATAGTATTTACAATAGGAGAAAGACATGACCCAGAAAAAAATGAGACTTGACTAATTGGTGGGCCCATTAAGAATATTAATATTATTTTCTTACGAGTATTACTAAAAACAAGAACAGCTGACATTTACTGAGCACTTTCCATACACCAGGTACCTAGCCAAGCTCTTTACATGTGGTATCTCATTTAGTCTTTAAGCTAACTCTGGGATATAATTTAGGGGTTGGAAAACATATCTATAAAGGGCCGAATAGCAAATATTTTAGCCTTTGTGGTCACGTAGGGTCTCTGTTACATGGTCTTCATTGCTTTGGTTGTTGTTTTTCTTGTGTTTGTTTTCATAACGCATTGCAAATACGAACACCATTCTTAGCACCTGGTCTGCCCCCAAATAGATTGCAAATTGAATTTGGCCTGTGGGCTATCATTGGCTGACCCGCTTTGATCAGAGTAGAACTTATACTGTTTCCATTTACAGAAGAGGAAGCTAAGACTTAGAAGAATTAGGTAAATCTGCCAAAGTTATACACCTAATGAGTGGCACAGGACTTCAGCTAACCATGGAGACCCTAGCAAGAGTAAATGAATTGCAGTTAAATCTTACAAGTCATGTAAAGAGGAAATAAATATTGAGCATTTCTAATAAACCCTATATAGTTAACTATGATTTGAAATGTCACTGGAGTATCAGCTAGTTTATAAATGCCTTATTGGATCTACCAGTAGATATATGCTATTTGCACTTATATTACTGGGACATACAATATCAAATGAAGATTATTTCATGGCCACAAACAAATAGAACGATTTTACTTTATTTTCCTTTTAGAACACTGTAATATTTTCCAGACATTACTAATATAGCTCTGATTTTAATTTTTTCCTGTTCTTTACCATTTCCTTAAGTTACAGACAACTAACGTAGATACATATTCAAAATTTCAAAGGCACAACTTAGCTGAAATTGAAAAAGAACACACACACACACACACACACACACACACACAATGGGCATAAGATTATTTCTCTATTATATTCCTGAATCCAGAATTTGAATGCCAATCACTCTACATTTTTACTGATTATCTGAAGTGCCAAAAAAGGAAAAAAATAGTGAAGCGTTCAAGAAATACAAGATTTTTTCAATAAAATTTCATAGATCAATCCTGTGGTTTGAGTAGATAGTAAATTTGAATCCATTGACATCAACGTTTTTGAGGTTTAAAATCGTAAGGAACATGTATATGTGGTACTTATAGGCACTACACTGCTTTTCCCTCAGAAGTAAATTATGTTGACTATGAAAGACTTGACCCAAGGTATCTACTGCAATTTTTAAATGTTCATTGTTCATTATTAAGTATTTTTATTGCAGATTTTTTTTCTACATACTAATGCTAACTCCAAACCAAACAGCAGGAATGAAATCAAATCAAATTTGGGGAATTTATAAATGATAGGCATGTGTAAAATTAGGAAGAGAAAACATATCCAATAGATAAAAATCCTTCTTACCTATATTCTTTTTAACATGTCCCTTTAAAACATCTAATTCCAGATTCCATTGACCAGTAACACTGATGGAGTAACATATTTTGAAAATTTCCCCAAACACACAATTTTTCCTACTAGATTGAAACAACTCCTTTTATTGTCTTGGCAGTTTTTAAAAACTGCCTGCCTTTATTTTTATCCAATATCCAGAGTCCTATCCATAAATAAAACACATTAAATAACCATCTTGGTTGATTTTTAAGAAGTTTTTTTTTCCCCGCCTTCGGAATAAAACTAAGCAAAAGGAAACTTAGAAGTATATATATATATATATATATATATATATACACACACACACACACACACAAACTGGCCACAACCAACAAAACACAGGAAATTGGACACACTATAGATGGAGAAAGAATTTCCGATTTCTATCACAGCTCAGTCTGCGAGCAACCCTGCAGTGCATTGTCAAGCACAGGAGGGCCTGGGGTGCCTTGGAGAACAGATGGCAGCTGGGTGAGGCCAGACAGGAGAGAGGGGAAGGTGTGGCCACCCAGGAAGTGATTGTAAATTATGCAGCTTGCTCTTCTCGCCTTCAGATGAAAGAGAAAAGAAAAAAAAAAAGTACTAGGAAGGTGTGTGCCAATGGTCAGCGCTGCCCGCGGCAGCCTGGAAGCAGTTACAATCCAAGGTTCAAAGCAAGGTGTAGACCTAAGAGCAATCGGGGTGTTTTCAGGGAAAGTTAGCTGATGATGCAGCAGCAGCGCAGCGACCACGCTGGGTCAAGCAGCGTCCTTGAAATAAAAACAAAGCCCAGGGAAGTTTGCAGACTCAGTTTTTCCTTCGTGAACCTAATGATAGTCGAAAGGTAGGTGCAATACAGGACTCTTAAGTGAAATGAACAGACGCAGCCTTAGGAGCACAGCTGTTCTTGCTTCTCACCCTGGAGTGATCAAGACAAAATAAATAGACTTCCAGAAAAGCAGAAGGAAGTAAAGCTGAGATTCGTAAACGGAGGACCCGGGAAACTTTGGGAAATGGTAACAAGGGAGATTATGGAGTCACCTAAAGGAATATCTTTAAAAGACTCAGGTCATTATATCAGCATTATTAAAAAGCCTGGCTATTTTCTTTCTGGGGGGAAAAAGTGAGGTAATGGCATATCAAAGTATAATAAGATGTCAAACACATTTTAACTTAACTCTTGGTGCCGAACAACAAAATAAATGGTTTCCTGTACCTCTTTCCTGTGTCATTTCTGTTTTGTATATGAGCACGTTGTTTGTATCAAATTTTCCTAAGTGCATCATCAAACTTCGGAGGTACATTAAAAATAGTCTCACAGTGCCTAAGGCAGTGTCGTGCACACACTAAATAGGTATCCACCAACACTACAAAAATGGGAAGGTCATGAAGGTCGAGTTTACAATTCCTGCACCCACCGACTTCCCACGCGTTACAGAGCTCCGCCTATCCCCTTCTGCTATTGCGCAGTAGCCTAAGGCGGGGGGCTGGCCGGGAAGGGGAGGAAGGAGAAAGTGTAGCAGGTTCAAGGAGTAACATGTAAAGAGAAGCTCAAAGGTGGGGAGGAGGAGGGAGAGAGAGAAGAAGAACATGGGAAGAGTTTCAACAAGTGAAAGTAATTCAGCAATGGCTGGAGGTAGTGGTGGTGGGTGGGGAAAGGCAGAGAGACGTGGAAAGAGGCGAGGCTGCCAGCGCCTCACAAAGACTATTCCAGAATCCCTTCTAAACCAGGTGAGAGTTTAGGTTTGGGCTTTCTCGTGAGGGCAATGGCGAGCCATTGGACCATTTTAAGCAGGGAAATCCATTACCAGAGAGAAAGTTCTGAAACGTTCTTTCTAGGAGCAGCGAGAGCAGAGGTTGGAGAGGAGATAATCTTGAGGCTTAGAGGTCAGTTTGGAAGCTTCGGCAGATTGCAGGAAAGAAACGATGGCAAATTGCAACAAGACAGTAGAATGGAGTGAAATGAACGAGGACTAGGAAATCAGAGTGGATTTGGGGAAAAGCGAGAAAAAAAAAAAAACAGAGAGAGAGAGAGATAAAGGGTGGAAGCCACATTTGTGGTTTCAAATAGAGACCACAGCAATTAGTGTAGGTTTGGGGTAAAGAAATTGTGTGTCTTCCGAACTGTAGTTTCTGCTTTGGTTCTGTCTGAAGATACGGCTTCCGGGATCCTCCGCCTCCTCTCAGCCCTTCCATTAATTATTAGAGGATTCTGCATAGAGATTGGTTATTTGTATTAAAATTGAAGTGTGCAAGATACAAAATGCCCTAAATTATCACAATCAGTAACTCTAATTGGTATCAATTAAGACCCTGAATTCTTCCCTACCTAAAATTAATCTTTTTCTGTCAGAAAATATTTCTGAAGCAATGTGCAAACTATTGCCATCTTTATGAGCTTGTAAAATATTGAAGTGTTTGCTAAAGTATTTTCTTTTCTGTATCCTATCTTCTACTAAGTGAATCCTTTATCTGCTATTTTGTGCTAATCGGATAATATATACATGTACACGTACAATATGCATACACAGATATAGGTAAAACCTGTAGCTTTCCTAAATTGCAAATTCAATATTTTTGTACCAGTTCCAAACTTCCTATTCACTACTTAGAAGCTTTCCTGCAAGACACAAAATCCATTGTGCAATATTTTTTTTTACCAGACTGCAGGAGTGCAAAAGTATACACTGTTTCCTTCAAAAATGGATTCATCACTCACAGATGTAGATGTGTACTTCTTATGCCAAGATGAGACAGATGTGGTTCTATTCACTCAGGGACAGGTGCTACGGAAAAAGAGATAAAACATTTGTAGAAAGTGTAAGCAACTGCATCGCTGTTGCTAAATAAATAAACTCTCTGCCAAAAAAACTTTATTTGCTTATTTCTCCTTATTTCTCCTGCATGTTTATTTTAAGATCTGGTAGAGCTAAGCTCTATTCCATTTTATTTTCCTGCATTGGTCACAAATGTACAGGGCATACATATGTGTTTAAATATGTTCTGTAAGAGCGAATGGCACAGACCATGCCATGCTATACTATTATTAATTAATATAAATCAAGCTTACCCTCTGACATACCACACCCACAATTTGACACACTTCACTTCTGGCAAGATCATGTTCACCACCCTTATAAAAGAAAACAGGTTAAAATGAGGGCCATGAAAGCTGGGCTTTCTGGCAGCAAAAGCCAACTCGGTATTATTTTTCTGAGAAACATTTTGGGGAGCCACAGACTGAGAACAGTACTGGGGGCAGAAATATGCAGCTGCTAGGCTAGGGCAAGGAAACAGAAGATGATTTTGATTTTAAATATTCGTATTAATTCTGACTCCAAAAGAAGGATCGGGTGGGAATCAAGCAGCTGGGAGAGGGAAGGCAAGTGGAAAAGATGATTTTGATTTTAAATGTATTTAATCATAATGCAAAGTGGAGAAGGAAGGGATCTGCAGCTGGGCCAAGGAAGGCAGAGGGCTGAGCTGGAAGATTGTCTTTCTTTCAAACACGCAGCTTTGGCTTTCCTGGAGCCCAGGGGGACCAGGGAACTTGTGAATACATAGAAAGATTTTACAGCTTGAGGGGGCTGCAAATAGAAAACTCTGCCTGCCCATGTTGACATTAAGGGAAAAAAAATGGTAATAAGGATAGTTAGTAAATATAATGAGATTATTCCCAAGATTGAAAAGGCAGCAGAAAACTCAAGAAAGTGTTGGCTGCAGAGTGCTCTAATAAAAACAAACATGCTGATTATCTGATCGTTATCTCTCATATAAAAGAGTTTTATTATCATTCTTTAAGAATTAGGAAACTAAAAATACAGTGATCATTGAAATTATAGAGAATATAATGTACTCTTTCAGTTGATGATTTTAAAGGCAGCTTAGGGGCTCTCAGAACATTATGTCAATACAGTTGGGGCTTGGTAGATGTTTATGGAATGAAAATAAAAATTAATCAATAAATAATCATTAACCTATATTTTAGATATGATAGGACAAAACATACACTGAGCCTACAATATTCTCTGAAAGCTGTTTTGTATATTGGCCTGTTATTTTGTTATTTGTCTCACAAAATACAGAATACAGTGTCAAGAAAAACTCAGTTGAACTTTTTTTCTTTTTATTTATTTATTTTTTGGTATTCTTAGTAATAATGTGAGTTTAAAGCATGAAATTTCCACAGCACATTGTTGATATTTAAGATACTATTTAAGAAACTCAAAAGATATATATATCTATATATCTATCTATATATATATATATATATAAGTGTGTCGAGAATGCCCATAAAGCGGAAAGATGTTCAAGGGAATAATCTCAACCAAGGAACCATTTGCTTTTAATATGAAAAGGTAAGTAAAACATACCTTTCATACTGTCAAGTTGAGAGAATCTTTGTTTTACTTAGGTGCATTCACTATTTTGAGAGTCTTTATTTCATTTTAGTGAGAAGTGATTTACTTTTAAACCCAGCTTCTGTTTCCATAATGATAATCCCTTGGATACAATAGACAGCATGTCAATAACAGGTCATGTCGTATTTCTTGACAAATAAAAAATTCCACTTAGGACCACATTAAAAGACTGTTGAAACATCCATCCACAGAATTATCCACATTCTAAAATAGGTGGCGGTGTTGGTGGTGGTTGGGTTGCAGAGGGGGAGGAGCCTCGCACAAGAATCTGTCTTTAATTTTTTTTAAGTCAATTTTACTCACCAGGTGGGGGCTTTATCCATGCTTTTCAAAGCTTGACCAATGAATCCAGCTTAATACAAATATTTCCCTTTGTAGGCAGAATAGTCAAAGCCTTAACTGGTTTAAATCCAAGTAAGAGATTTTACTTTGTCTGAATGCCAGAAAGCATACAAAAAACAATTATCAAGGGCATAAAATTCATCTTTATATCCATCACGAAGCACTGAGTCGCAGTGGATCTCCATTGTTCAATGTCATTCTGCGTATTCTCAGCAGCTTTCTAATTCTAAATATGCTATTTGATTTTATTTTTTGACAGTTTCTGTCAGTGTACGTCCTGAAAGTAGGTTGTATTTTTCCCTTTCAGTGAAGCTGGTAGAAGCAAGTATATAAAAAATACCGTTACTTCCTTACATTTATATTTTGTACAACCCAGCATTGATTTGCTCCTTATTTAAGCAACATTTTCTTGATAAATTAAAAAAGCAGCAATAGCCATTACTGCAGGCTATATACAGCCTCTAATATCACTTAAGCATATTACAGAATATAATATCTGGTACTTAACGACTAACTTGCATATGAAAGCTCACATAATGTCTCATAAAACCCTTAAAATGGCTTCAGTTTAAGAGTCTCTTTAAAAAAAAACACCTTCAGGGAATATTGTAAATGAAGTAGCACTCCAGCCTTGGAAAAAAAATTCACACACTTGCAGAAATTTTTAATATAAATTGAACACATTAAAAATTAATTTTGCATGACCATTTCGCATTGCGGTGCCAATGCATAGTTAAGATAAGGCCTTAACTCTTCTTTGTTTAAAGTAACATGGAAGCTCTTTGCTTTCTCTCTTTGCTTTCATCTGTACATAATTATTATTTTCATTAATCAGAGAATGGACCCCCATTTTCCTATTCTGACAGCCTCAGCTGGAGTTGACGGAAACCCTACCTGAGTCACCAGGGTAACCTAACCATAAACTTCTAGGAAACTCATTAGAGAAAGGTGTGAGCTGACAATTAACCAACGCAGTTTCCACCATCCTTCCTTTTTTTAAACTGAGGGGCTTGGGAGAAAAGCTTACTCATCAGAAAAGTAGCTTTGCCCTGAGAAGTCAACCTGCACTGGCTTTGCCATCACTCTCCTCTTCCTACGCCCCTGATTTGTCTCTTCTTACTTGGCTTCAACTGGATCCGGTCTCTTTTTGAAGATTGTGTGGCTTTTAACAGGAGCGTTAAAGAAGTAACACAATGCACATTTCCTGTTAAGATATTTATTTTTTGATGGAACTAAAAAGGGGCAAACATAACAACCGATTGCACTTTTTTGTAGATGTGCAGACTTTTTTTTTTATTATTATTATTAGTCTCATGGCCATAGTTTTACAACAAAAAATTCCCAAAGAGGGCATCAGTTGCAATAAGACATTGACGAATGTCTTTCTCCGCAGAGAGCTGGTGTTGCATAGATCTGACATGCTGTGGTTTTCTGTGGTTCTGACATGAGAAGCCAGTGCATGATGCCAGTGGGAGCTCAGAAGGAGTCGCTGGGGTGATTCACAGATTACATCTCAAGTGATCAATTTTAAAAAGGTGGGGAAGGAGCTGACCTAAGAAAGTGTCCTAGACCTTGGGTCAAAGGTGCTATATAAATCTAGCAAACAAAGAAATAAACCCAGAGCACATGTTTCTAAAAGAAGCTTGCATTCTGTCCTTTCATTGTTCGAATCAAAGATTTAACTATGCAAATCTTAAAAGCTGAAAATAAAGCGAGAAACCTCAGGCTTAGTTCAGAATCTATGGTTTAACTTAGTGGGATGGGGATCGGAAGTTTTGGGTCAGAGGACAAGTTTTACAAGAGTATTTTCTTAGCTTTCATAAGCTTTCAGAAGACCTTGTGAAATATTACAAAATGTATTCCCTAGTTCTGTCTTAGTTCTTATATTCCATGTTAATACCATTTATGAGATATAACAATAAGACAGGCTCCAAATCTATTGAGGAGACGTTTATTGCTCACTGCCAGAAAAGGTATTAGACTGGTGGTATCTTATCTTGAAAAAAAAATCATTCAAACTGTAAAAATGTAGTAAAGCCAATCTGTCTGGAAGAATTGGAAAAGAACTATCCAACTGCTTACAGACACACACACACACTTTCTAAGATCCTCACCTAACACAATTATTATGTTTCCCGCCAAGCATTGTGTACTGTGGAAATGTTTTCAGAAACCTGCAGCCTTATTTTCCATTGAAATGTTTCCAGTCAGACAGATTTCAACCATTGGTTTATTGCAATGCAAGAAACAATCTCTTATACTGTAACTTCATTCATGTGAGTCCATGCCTTCCCCGTTTTAATGTGAAGGTTATGAACAGGACAAAGATTGTAAGTGCTAGATATTTTTTTAGTCCTGGGTGCATACAGAGTCATGCAAAATCTGCAAATGTACCAAATTTAGATATGTACAAAAGAAAGCAAAAAAAATCTATAAAGAAACATCCTTCTTTGGGGCTTCAGTAATTCTAAGTAAATGGCATGTAAACTTAATTTCTCTCTCATTTTCTCTCTATCTTCCTCTGTCTCATTCTCTCTCTCTCATGCATGCGTGCGCATGCACGCACGCATGCACACACACACACACACACACACACACACACAAGCAATCAATGGCAATCCATGAAGTCCAAACTAGAAAACAGTTATGTAAAATTATTTTAACATTTCTGGAGGATATCTCTTCCTAATCACCTGGCACTCACACGCTCAGCTGCTACTGGAGGCAGTGGAGATACAAGTATCTATAAGGCTGAAACAAAGGTAATTTTTTATTGAATTATTACTTTATAGTGTTGAATCCACAAGCAAGTCAGTGAAGTCAAATACCCAAAACCTAATGGGATGCCAACACCCAGAATAATCCAGTTTTCATATAAAGTTGAACAAAATAAGTAGCAATCCTTTAGAATTATTTTGGATGTCTCAATAAGTAACTCTGAAGAGCTATGAAGCTACTAAGGCAGAGAAGCAACCCTACATTCCTAAATCCCCTCCCTACCCTACACCTTCTAGGATTATACAAATAGGCAAAAATAATAACATAATAAACATGCCATGTGACTAATACTACCACATTTAGGCAAGCTTATATGTGTAACCATGAATGTATACTTTTATTATATAAACAATAAAAATTCTGTCCAACAGAAGTTTTTCATTAAACCATGTAAGATCAAAAGTGACACATCTATACAGATATTAGCATGTGTCCCAAGCTACATTCCTTCTCTTTGAACAAAACAGAATCTCCAGTCACCTTCCTTCCTAATGCAGTATACTCTTACTTCTTTTCAAAATTATGAGAAAATGTAGGCCTTGGTCAGACACAGAATACAAGAAGACTGGGAGGAGGTGACAAAGAACAAACACACAGAGGTCATTTTGTAAATGTGTCCCTCCTCCAATTTTCTACAATTCACAATTGATAAGGAGGTGTGATAGGCTGAATTGTGTGCCCCTCAAAGTTCATATTTTGAAATTCTAACCCCCAATGCCTCAGAATGTAGCCTTATTTGGAAATAGGGTCATTGCAGAGGCAATTGGTTATAATTAGACCATCCTGGAATAGGGTGGGCCCCTCACCTGATGTGATTAGTGTCTTTATAAAAAGGAGAAGTTTGGGCATGGACACATGCACACACACACACACAGAGAACTTCATGTGAACATGACAGCACAGATAGAGGTGATGTGTCTTTAAGCCAATTATATCAAAGATTGCCAACAAACCACAGAAGCTAGGGGAAAAGCATGGGACAGATTCTTCCTGACAGCTCTCAAAAGAAACAAACCCTGACAATGCCTTGATTTCAGACTTCCAGCCTTCAGAACTGGGACATAATAAATTTCTGTTGTTTAAGCCCTCACCCACTCCCTGTTTGTGGTACTCTGTTACAGCAGCTTCAGGAGATGAGTGCAGGAGGTTTCCATCATTATGGGTCTACTTCCAATGAGGTATAATCATAATAACAGAGCATAGTAGCAACCAAAGGCTTTATGAAGGACCTCCTATTCCATGAACATCTGAGAGGTGTGTGTTAACAGTGTGGTAGACATACAAAGAGGCAATATAAAAGCAACCCAAGTGTCCATTGATAGATGAGTGACTAAAGAAGATGTGGTAGATACAGACAATGGAATATTACTCTGCCATAAAAAAGAATGAAATCTTGCTATTTGCAACAACATGGATGGAACCAGAGGGTATTGTGCTAAGTAAAATAAGACAAAGAAAGACAAATACCATATAATTTTACTTACATATGAAATCTAAGAACCAAAACAAATCAAAAGCAGAATCAGACCTATAAATATAGAGAACAAGCTGATGGTTGACAGAGGAAGGGATGGGGCATGGGCAAATAGGTGAAGGGGAGTGGGAGGTATAGGCTTTCAGTTATGGAATGATAATTCATGGGAATAAAAGGTACAGCACAGGGAATATAGTCAATGATATTGGAATAGTGTTGTATGGTGACAGATGGTAGCTACACTTGTGGTAAGTATAGCATAATAGATAGACTTGTGGAATCACTATCTTATACACCTGAAAATAATGTAATATTGTCTATCATCTATATTTCAATAAAAAAATATAGACATTGAAAATAAATAAAAAAACAAAGAAGCCATTTAACAAAATTCATGTGGGTTAGGAAAAGACAGGATTACTACAATAATAGTATAAAATTCAACAAATGGAATGTTGGAGCTATCGTTTGTTTGTTTACCTGTTTGCTTGCTTTTTCCAGAGCTTTTGTTTAAAGAAGAAGCAAGAGTGACTATAAACATCAGGAGTAGAAGTTCAAGTTTTCTACTGGGAAAGGACAGAGTTCACGTGTGAGTATTTAATATGTAATTGTTATATGAATAACATTCATATAACTTATAACTTATATGAATAAGTGAATGAATAAGCAATATCTAGCAAAGCTTCAGAGAGAAGGTAAAACTTAAGGCACTGATTGTCCTGAGTGGGTAACAGCTCATTTTACACAAAACCAAATCAAAGCAAAAATAACATTTTACCCAAACATGATATAGTGGTAAGTTTTTGAGGAAGAAAAAGAAAAACATTTAGAAGAATTTCACAACGTTTGGAGCCAAGTGGTATTACACAAAGTATAAAACTTGTTATCAATATTCACAGTATACTGTGAATTTATTTTTAAATTTTTGTAAAATATAAAAATAATATATAGAGTACTCAATGAAAAGGAATTTTGGAAAGATTCTCAGTGCTAGAATACTATGAGACAGGATGTATGCATTTATGTGTTCTTTGAAAGAAAGCATATTGATCATACCAGACAGAGTAGCATGATCTGATTTTCCTTTCAAGGTTTACCTGATATTTGGTTTCTCTATAAAGGCAAATTCTGTATATGTGACACACACACACACACACACACACACACACACATGCACTTGTGAACATATACATGGGCAATATGTCAGAACAATCTGGCACCTGCTGAGAACAAAGGATCCTTTTTAGGTCCATTCTGGAGTGCTCTTCCCACCCCAAGGGACCTGCTAAGGAAGAAGACTATTGAGCTCTCTCTTCTTGTTCCAGCAAACCATGGTTAAAGACTGCATGCAGTTAACAGGATCAGCATTCTGTTTCCCTTCTCGCCTTCCTCTTTTAAGGTCATTATAGATATAGGAAAGCAAAATAAATCAACCCTTCTCTTTAATTATTTAATGGGATATGAGGAGTTCCATGAAGAGAAATAATATAATAAGTGGGTTGAGGTGGGATAGTAGTCGTGAATTGATAACTGTTTCTACTCATGTGAGTTGTGTCACACTCCACACTCTACAATACCCTGCAGGAAATTTCATCATAGAGATGAACCAGGAAGCAGCTCTAGTATCTTCACACAACATAAAACATTCATATATTATAAATAAATGATATATGGTATAAATATAATGGCTTAGTAACTAATGGCCTACACAAGTTTAGTCTATGACCTATATAAAGGATTTTTGGCATTTAATGCAAAATATACACAAGAGTATTTCCTTGCTTTAAAACTTAAGAAGTGTATGCTCATTAAACAGAAATCTCAAAATCAAGTTCAGACAAAAGCCAAAAAGAATGTCATTCTCCCTCAGATTTTAGTTGGATTAAAATAGTGCTATTGCACTGATAGACATTCATGTTACCCAAAACAGAGTAAGATAAGGAGAAAAGAATGCTTAGAGGGAAGACAAAATACCTTGTGGAAATAAATAATGGATAATTCTACACACACACACACACACACACACACACACATGCACACACACACAAACCAATGGTTCTCTAACTTTAAAGCTCTTTCAGCTGCCATGGACAAACCACTGGCAAATTTTCTCCAAAAATAGGACAAAAGAATTATACCAATTCGATGAGAGATGAATGGTGGAATATTCATCATTAACTAATTTTAAATATATTATTCACCTTGGAAATATTCCCATAAACCCCCCTATGCCATAAATATTAAAACATAAATTTATTCTATTGCTTGTATCTACTTTGAGTTTATTTATCTAAGTCTCCAGAATTACAGAAGGTATACCTTTCTGAAAAGAACTTCACATTTTTGTTTCATGGTAGAATTTGAAACACAGACTTAATTCAAAATCTGTCTTAACAATCTTACCTACAATACAATATATAATTTCTTCTTATTCAAAGGCTTCAAGGATTCCTATGTGGTAAACAACAGACATTGAACCATGAATACCCACACTGAAGGAAATTGTTAGGACATTCATTTTCCATGAGAACAGCACAAAATGAGGACTCATCAAGGACACACCTCATTTAAGGTCTGACCTTAATGGCTGTGTATAGGTAGTTAAAAATAGAAAGGTCTACCATAAGTGAATTATGATCCCTTTCAAAACATGCTGTCCTCTTGAGTTTCAAAACTTGCAAAAAACTCGCTTTTGGTTTGCAATGATTATTTGATTTATTAATCACCCCAGCTGTCTTTTTCTTTTCTTTTAAAATTATTTTGAATTAATTTGACACATTACATTCAAAAAAAGAATTCTGGGGATGCCTGGGTGGATCAGTTGGTTGAGCATCTGACTCTTGGTTTTAGCTCAGCTCATGATCCCAAGGTCGTGGGATCAAGCCATGTGTCAGGCTCCATGCTGAGAGTAGAGCCTACTTGGGTTCTCTCTCACACCCTCTGCCCCCCTCCCCTGCTCATGCTCTCTCTCTCAAATGAAAAAGAAAGACAAGGAAAGGAAAGGAAAGAAAAGAAAAGAAAAGAAAAGAAAAGAAAAGAAAAGAAAAGAAAAGAAAAGGAAAGAAAAGAAAAGAATTCCAAAACTTTAGGATATTTTCCCCAAAACATGTTTTTGAACATTGAACATTCATTAATTGGGATTACCCACATTATTTATAGGGTAAAAGGACTTGGTAAACTGTAGTATTTCTTATCAAAGAACAGTGACTGTATTTCCTTTCAGCTGGGGATATTATGAAGAATGTGTCCTCATTTCTTCTCACTGCAAGCTATAAGCACTGCTGAATTGCTCGGTGGAAACTAGTATCAGAATTAATATCTACTTTCCCCTATGTCTTTACAAAATTTAGGAGTTGAGATAAGAGTAAAACAATAATAACAAAAATCAGATTCAAAGTACTTATATTTCATAATAAAACCTCCATAACAGTGCTTGTTAAGTCTGTTTTTTTTATTCCCTCCATATCCCTGTCCACCATCATTTTGCTAAGTGCAATACACCCAAATGCTTCAGTTAGTGGCCCTCAGATTTGGCTGCACATTACAATTACCTGGAGAACTCACAAAATGAAATAAGGATGACTAGGGCAGGGCTTAGGTTTGGATAGTTTTAAACCATCTCTGGTGATTCCAGTGTTCAGTCAGTGAGGAGAACAGCTGTATTAAACCAATAGTTTCCAGACCTTCCCAATAACCAGAAACACCTGGGAGACTTTTAAAAGCATAGACCCCTTTGCTACTCTACCCCACCTCTTTTCTATCTGTGAAATGGAATCAGAACTTCCAAATTATCTAGTGTTTGTGTTTATTAGAGTTTCCTCTATTATTTTTATGAATCATCAGCTTTGAGAACCACTGAATACATATTATAATTCAACCAAAAAGGAAAAAAAAGGGAGTTCTGATCAAATATATATATCACATCAGAATGAGGTCTCATGTTATCTTAATTTCATGGTGAAATAGTCTATGTTCTTATGTATCCATTCAATAAATGTGATGATTGGTCTGTGTGCTGAACTCCCACATAGGATTTAACGGTTCTGTCTTCTGAGAACCTCTCTGTAGCCTCTTCACTCTGAGGTGGTTACTCTCTTCCCCGTTCCATTGCTCTCAGACCTAATTCTGATATAGGACTTATCACCGTGGACTGTTTAAGTGTCCAATCTGTATAAATTCCTGAAGAGGTCCTATAGAAGCTTTCTATGGCTGGACCCTAAAGTGAGTGCTTTAGTGCATGTAAACATGCAGTATCTCAGATTTTTCTCACAGCCTTAATTTCGTCATACATAACATGGTTGGTGGAACATCACTTTCTGCTAGTTTATTAAGCTAGTTCCAAACTGATTGGGGACTTCTCTGTTAACATTGAAGTGTTGTCAATAAACTGAGGCCTTGGGACCTCCAAGGTGGAGAGAGGTGAGGACAAGCAAACATTGGGTTAAATCACTCAAAAGTCACCTTTCTGTATCTTTGGCAAAGATCTGATTGCTGTACATCAGACAAAAAGCGTAAGGGAAGTAAGGGAAGGATTTTACCCACTTAAAGCAGAAGGATTCTCACTTTTTCTCAAACCCAATGGGAATTTATACTATGGACACATCTTGAAAATTCTGACCTATCTTGAGTCGTTCACAAGTTCTTGAGTAGTTCACACAGGAGACAGTTCATCCAAAAGAAAAAGAGTTCATTTAAAGAATCGTTTTTCTCATCGTGATTTCTAATTCATTTATAATTTTATTTTTCATGCATATTTAATAAAATCGCTTTTTCTATCAAATGTCCATTTAGAAATCTGGTTTTTATCCCATGCTCACAAGTCATGAAACAATTATATTCAGATTCTCTGTATGACATTTTGATTGCAGTGTCTTCCTCACAACTAGACCCATTTTTTCAGAAAACTTAAGAGCTCTCTAAAGTACCCATCTCCCCTGGGTACTCATTTACCCATATCCCATCTAAGTTGCCTGAGATGTAGCACTTTTGAATCTATGTATGGTACTGCTGCTGGATATATTATGCTGAGCCACAAGAACCCACTGGAAAGACACGAGGCCAGTCACATACTTTATTTCACTGAGTGTGAGGTCTTGTAAAAATATAAAAACCCAGGCCTCATTCCCTGAAAGTCTGATGTTTTTCAGGTGAGGATGGGAAGTATGTTGGCTGGAGACAGGTCAGGGAAAGAGTAGAGCTCAGAGAGAGAAAAATCTGGAGGAAATCCACAAGTTAGATTTCTCTAAGATTTCCAGCCCCCTAAAACTTGAAGAAAGATTGAGAAAACTCTTTTATATGGCCACAATTTAATAAAACATATTCTTAAAAAATACTGCTTGTAGAGGCTTACAGTTAATTCATTAAGTATAGGGAACTATTTGGGCACTTGCATTTCAGAATCACCTAGTTTTAAAAGAATCCCCAAAGTCTGTCGCTTTCGTGGGTTTTTTTGTTTTGTGTGTGTGTGTGTGTGTGTGTGTGTGTATGTGCGTGCCACAATGAGGCAACATTGAAGCTAATGATTTTCTTTTTTCTTTTTTTTAAAAATTTTTCTTAACATTTATTTATTTTTGAGAGACAGAGAGAGACGGAACATGAACGGGGGAGGGGCAGAGAGAGAGGGAGACACAGAATCTGAAGCAGGCTCCAGGCTCAGAGCTGTCAGCACAGAGCCGGATGCAGGACTCTAACCCACCAACTGTGGGATCATGACCTGAGCTGAAGTCAGACCCTCAACCAACTGAGCTACCCAGGTGCCCCTGAAGCTAATGATGTTCAAAATGCAATGCCTGAAGCAGCTTCAGAATCACCTGGAGACTTTTTAAATTTAGTTTAATTTTTTTTTAAGACAGAGAGTGTGCACATGTGCATACATGCCAGAGAGAGAATCCCAAGCAGACTCCATGCTCAGTGTGGAAGCACGACATTGGGCTCCATCCCATGACCCTGGGATCATGTCCTGAGCCCCTAGAAACTTTTCAGAAGTGAAAATTCCCAAGACCATCCTAGACTGACTGACTCAGAATCTGCCAAAGGGGGCTAGCCCTTCGTGTTTTATTAAGCCTTTCAAGTGATTCCAATTCCTGACTCTTGAGACCATTCTGGTACAAACCAATCTGGGCAGATAGCATCTTTCACAGCTTAATAGAAATGTAGTAGAAGAGAAAGGCATAACTTCCTTCCCCTGGTGACTGCATGATAGCACCCAGCTCAGAGCTTTTCTACTTCCTTAATCAGAAGCGATCAGAGAAGAGCGTGGTGTATGAAGCCATCATTATGCTATTGCAGTAGGCCAAGCATGACTTCTTGTCACAACTACCTGAAGGTCTGCTCTTGCTACAGGTGCATTCAGTATGCATGGAAACATCAGACTCCTTATGCCTAATCTAAATCCTTTTTCTGGAAATTAAGCTTTCCTCTTTGTTTAGTTTGCAGTGGAAAGGAACAGCTGGTGAGTAAAATTAGTATGAAAAATCTTCATGTACTTAATGGCCATGATTTAAGTCATTCCTGAGTTTTTTCCTCAAACTAGAAAGCACCTTTTACTCTTATTTCAGTCTCTCTCATGAACTAGTATTCTACTACTTAAGAATCTTAAAATCCATAATTCCTTTTATTTATTTTTTTTAATGTTTTTAATGTCTTATTTATTTTTGAGACAGAGAGACACAGAGCATGAGAGGGGGAGGGACAGAGAGACAGGGAGACACAGAATCTGAAGACAGGCTCCAGGCTCTGAGTTGTCAGCACAGAGCCCGACGTGGGGCTCGAATCCACCAACGTGAGATCATGACCTGAGCTGAAGTAGGAGATTTAACCGACTGAGTTACCCAGGCGCCCCTTTTAAGAGTAAAACCAGTATGTCTTGCTCTACATAAAAATCACCGCATGCTCAGGAGATACATACAGACAGGAGCTTTCTAAGGGAACTCAAATGATGTCCAAAATATGCCTGCTTTTCACAAATTCCTACTGTATAGTTAAAATTATATCAAGGTTAAAGTTTAACACACTCACACCCTTTATTTTTATTTTTCTATATTTTGCCCGTGTTTCAGAAAAAAGAAGAAAACGCATATTCTTGGAATATTCTAGCACTCACTTTCCTCAGTTGGTAAAGCACCCTAATTGTTGTGCTTTTCTCAGTCTTGTGCCTTATGTGGTTCTGACCTCACCTTTATTCCAGGTGTGGGTGCCTAATTCAGACTAGCCAATCAGATTCTGCTTCCTCCTACCCACACTGTTGGATCAGAGAAAAGGGCTGTCTCCAATTCAGTCTGAAGAGAGACACGGAGATTACATTCTCTGACATTTTTGTCTGAAATTTTGAGGAAGGGACACTTTTTTTTTTCAAGCTGGAATTAAGAGGATGGGCTGAGTGTAGAGCCGTCAGCAGCCATCTGTCCCCTCTAATTTGGTAAGCCTACCAGCAATGGAAACAATACAGAGAGAAGCAAAGCTAAGAGATGGAAAGACTACTAAGAAGGCCCAAGAATGCCACCATAAAGCTGTTTAAGACTGAACTTTTCAGGTAAATGAGCCAATGATCTTTTGTTCTCTTTATTTTTTAAACAAATTTATATTGTATTCTTAATCACTTGTAACCTGATGGGCAGGATGTTGTGACTAATTGGTTTTTGAAAAAGAAAGGATAAATCAACAATGTCTGTAGGCTTTTGGCATGGGTAATGGGTAGATGGTGGTTCTTTTCCCTGAGTTTCGGACAGAACTAAACAGAAGGGCAGGTTTGGTGAATGCTGTATAGAAGTGGGTGGTATGGATAAAAGTCTGTTGGTTTTAAACATTTTTATTTGACTATATCTGTGAAACATTTATTTAAAAAATGTCTTGTAGCTCATTGATTATATAGGTCTGTACTTCCTATAAGAGGTCTAAGCTAAATGTGGCTACTGGGGAGTCATTGAGATATACACAGTAGCTGGGCTAAGAAAACGCCAGAGTGTAGAGAGTGTTCACCATTTATTAAGCCGTATTTCTACGTCCGTGACATTGAATGGCTCAGGTAAAGTAAGATAATGACAGAAAATTTAGTTTGAGTTGACAGCTGGCACTCCATGGAATGTACTGGAAAAGCGAGGTTGCTGTGGGGTAGCAAAGTGACAGATAAGGACACGAGGATGACACAGATCATTCTTTTAAGAATCTTGGTTGTAATGGGAAAAGATAGAAAAAGATAGTACTTTATACCTAAATGTGTTTGGATAATTATGTCTGGTACTGCTGTTTGACTCCCAATTCTTTATATGGGTTCAGGGGTGCTATCACCATGTTTACTTTTGCTGCCAAAATTGTCTGTTGCCATTTTAATTTAACATTACTTATTAAAATGTGGGAGTAGTGTCCAAGCAGATGGTTGTCAGTAAACTGATGACTACAGTTATGGATTAGTGTCCAAATACAATACTCAAAACTTGGTACACTACATAGTTTCCTGAATGTGACTGCCAAAATAAATCTGGCCTGGAAAATAATTTTGAGGATTTTCCCCTCTTGCTTAAATTTTCTTCAGTATTTTAAACTAAAGATCTCCTTAAAAAGATGAGGCTGTGCGCATATAGATGAAGCACAATATTCATTGAATGCAGCTGTATACTTTCTTGATAAGTTTATTTAGGAAAAAGTAGTCCAATGCAAGGCTCACGTAGACTCCAGTTCCATCCAACATGTTTGTTTTCTTCCAGGAAAAAAAAAAAAAAAGAAATCTGAAACCATTGTAATGTAAAATACTTACTGCATCTTCTTTGGTCCAGTCTTAAAGTGAATTCTCACTTGTATTCACTTTACCTTATTTGATAGGTCTTGTGCTCAGTGACCAAAACAGGCTATAGAATCTCTTCCCATCTGTCTCTTTTCCTCAAACCATAGCTACTCCTTTGGTTTATCTCTTAGCAGAAGGCAAGTGGTCTTTTATTTGGGAAAAGCTGTCACTAGGTCCTCAGTTCCTCCGAAGACCTACTCCCTACTCTTGCTGCCTGGAAAAACAATTGGAATTACAATAAATTGGCTGTGCCCTGAGTATTTTCCAGCATGGACAATCTCTAATACACTGCTGTTGTAAATCTATCAAATGCTTGATATTTATGAAGGCTTACCTGAGAGATAAGCAGTCCCTCTAAATCCTCTAAAATTTACTCAGGATTAAGTTAAACCAGCAGAGAGTTATATCCTTCAATAATAGTTCTCCACCCACGCCTTTACCTAGTGGTGTTTTCCTGGCACGATGTCACTGGCCAGTGTTGAGGGGCGCTATAGGAAACAGCCTGATGTAGCTGAGGGCTCTGAGATAAAGGTGTCAGTGAGGATGATTTTCATCCTGTTACACAGTGTTCTTTTTATAAGGACTCCAGGGAGAAATTTTTTTTCTGGCTTTAACACCGGCAAAAGTCATTCTCTTAAGCATTTGGCTTGTTTTTATCTTACGGACCGTCCCATTTTGGCTTGAAGCAGAACTAATATGTTGTTTAAGATACCTGGCGGCAAAGAGGTCGGAAGGAGGTCAGGCTGTCTCCTCTGTGGTGAATTAGCGACATTCATTCATTATCTTTCCAAGTCCTCATTAAAACGGCTTTAATGTGGTGGCCATTTGATGGTAGACATACGCTTTAATCTTATGAATATCAAACCCACCTGGGTTACACTTCCTGTTATGGACAGTTAGCAAGAAGCAGGTTAATATGATATTTTTAACTCCTTCATCTGCAACACTTGTGTAAGAATCAAGCTCACTGGTCACGTGAATTTGGCTCCAATGGTCTTTATAAAGTCCTAATTTATTAGGTTCTGTCTTCAAATCTCTGCTTAAGATACTTTTAATCATCTGTTTAATTTTGCACCTTATCTTTTTTTTTTGCTCTGATATATTATTTTTCAGGTTACTCTGTAGGCCTGGATATGCCCTATTTTTCTTCCTCATCTGACCTAGATTCAAATTTACACACTGTGAAATAGCTAATAAATTCCCATTAAGGTTGTAAAAGGTGAAGGTTCAACCAGTGTCTAAGTCATCAAATTCTCATGTAAAACTGAATGATCCTTGATATTAACAGCTTGGCAAAAGCACGCGACAGGTCCTTAGGATTTTATGAAAAAAAGATTTTAAGTCATTTGGCTGAGGGCAACCCACCTACTCTAAAATGACTTGAGAATTTCTACAATTTCCACATCACCTAGGGCACATCTCTCCTCTCCTAATTAATCTTAAAATATAATCTTTTCCCTGGAAATCTGCCCATAGTTCTATCTTTACCTGTACTCGTTGTTTGATTTTGTGTGTGTGTGTGTGTGTGTGTGTGTGTGTGTGTGTATTTGTCTTTGAGGCTGGACATTAAAAGGGAAAGTTTCTGTTCATATTTGGGCAGTCGGAGTCTAGGGAAAGTGGGACAAGAAGCCCCATTGGGAGCTTTTTTTCCCCCCTCTCTGCAAGCAATAGAGAGTATTACAATGATTTACAGAGACACGTTGAAAGTAAATTATGTTGTAAACGCCTGTCCCTTGGGCCAGCTAAGAATCACAGGAAAAAAATGTAAAAAGTTTGAAATTCCCAACAGCAAAGGTTGACAGGAAAATATGGTTTTGTTTTTCTATGAGTAAAAGTAACTTTTATGTTGTGTTTTCCCATGAGAAATTATAAACTTTCAAAGGAATTTTAGCCTCTTGCATGCACATATAAGAGCAATTTATCTGGTACTGCCCCAGTGAAAACACTCTTAAGACTTTAAAGCTGTTAGAAGTGGGGCTGAATTTCTTCAAGACCGCTACTTCTTATTTGTCCTTACTGTCTCCTCTTGTCAAAACATTTACTCAAACTTCGAAGAGTTGCAAGTTGGCAACATGTTAATAATATGAAAATGCATTTGTGCAGCCCATGTGGCTGCAATTTTTGTATATATTCATCACTTATTTAATGAATAATGAATTCTTTACAGTAGCTAGGCGACACAGAAGGATATGCAGCAAATTAAAAGAGAACTTGTCAATATAAGAAACTGCACATGTTGCCAAGGTAGCTTCACCCCTTCGGAAGCCTCCTTGAGGCTCAAACAGGGCCCTCTCAGATCCCTGCTTTCCTCTTCCTTCCTCCCTTAATGAGCAGCAGCTACAGAAATTCTACAGCCAGGTGGGTAGCTTAAATCACTCAAGTCCATTCTGTGGTTAGGAACATTTTTTACTCCCAAGATACAAAGTTCTACCTTTACTTAAAGTCTCTCTTTTTCCAGTGTCTCAACATAATTAGAAATTATTACAAATGATTTTTGTTAGAAATTCACTTTTTTCAATGCCATGATAACAGGAATAAGTAAAAGATGGCCCTAACCTGCTACTCAGCTTTCTCTGCAGCTGAAACTCCTATTATTAGATTCATCAGCTGTGTGGCTTAGCAGTGACTTCTTTTCATCCAGATATTTTGGTTCGATTCTTTGTCCCCACCCGCTCTCATAATCCCTCCTTTGCCAAAGGTCCAAGTTCTCTCTAGTGTTTATAAACTCTTCCTTGTCAAAATACCAGAGTCTGTTTCTCCCCAGCAGTGGGGGGAGGGAGGGAAGATACGTCATTTCAGGGACATTTCAGGGGCGAGGAGCAGACAGCAGTAATCCTCCCCTCCCTCCCTGCCATTCCAGCACCTGCATCAACACTTGAGTGTGCCTTTAGTCTCCATCCCATCTAACGGGATTTTGTTTCCTTTAGACCTCAGAATTATTCTAAAGTTTGTATAAACGTCACCACAAAATCTTGGTAAACCTATAAGCCTTGTAAAGTGCACGCACATTGTATTGACTTAAGGAACCGCAATATCTATGCATCATATTATTCTCACAACTTCAGTGATGAATAGAGTGAAAGCTAAACCGGCATCATCCTCATTTTCTCATGCTCTGCTAGACACACACTAAAACCCTGCCTCTCTGCATTGTTTCTTTCCCCACCCCTTCATTTTCTCTGCCTGTGATAGACATATCCTTATTTATGGATTAACAAGTACGAAGATCATGTCACTTCCTGACATAAATGATAATGTACTTTTTGTCCTAGAGATATATTGAGATAAAAAAAAAGAATCCTCATGAAAAGCATCAGATTGAGTTGTTGGTTAAACAGAGCTACTTAATTAAAATATCACATTAAAATGCTTTTTTTTGTAAAGAGAAAGCTTGAAGGCAGTTCTTCATTTGCAATAAAGTTGAAAAATAAATTCCAAATTCCTTCCAGTCCATGCAACTTAGATTTACTCTAATGTGAGCACTAGTCCTTAACCTAGGATAACAACTTCTAAAGGATGCAAGGCATGGGGAGTCCTCAGAATCACCCTGGCCATGCCTAAGCAATAAAAGCTAGCCCTTAATTTCTTGGTTAATGATCAGCAAAGGGACAACAGATTTTTTTACATGGAATTTTCCCGTGTTTAAAAATAACTGATCTGTGGGGCACCTGGGTGGCTCAGTCGGTTGAGTGTCTGACCTAGGCTCAGGTCCTGACCTCACAGTTCGTGGGTTCACACCCTGCGTCAGGCTCTGTGCTGACAGCTCAGAGCCTGGAGCCTGCTTCAGATTCCATATCTCCTTCTCTCTCTTTGCCCCTCCCATGCTCATGCTCTGTCTGTCTTTCTCTCTCAAAAATAAATGAACATAAAAAAATTAAATAACTGATCTAAATCTATTAAATATTTTCTCGAAGTTTAAATATGGTTGCATAAAAAGGATCTTACATTTTTTATAGTAAATAACATTAAACTCCTTAAATTATAGACCACTGGATGGATAGACAGATGGATAGACAAATAACAAAGTACAGAATATATCTTGTCTTTGTTCCTGGTTCCTGGAACAAAGCTTCAGAAATTCTTGGAATTTCCTGAGTGATAGAAGTGTCTCTGTTATGTCAATGTGGTGACTCCTGGGAGCCTCAAGATAGGTTTAGGATGGGAGGAGCCTTTCACCAAAAAGACTAGTCTTGTGATTAGATGGTTGGAACTTTCAACCAGCCTTGCTTTCAGATGGAGAGAGGAAGAAGGCTAGAGATTGAGTTCAATTACATGGCCAATGATTTAATTATGCCTAAGTAATGGAACCCCAATAAAAACTCTGGACCATGAACATGCTGGTGCTTCCTGGTTGATAAACACATTGATGTGCTGGGAAGGTGATATGCCTGGATTCCAAGTTCCCTTACCTAATACCTTGCCCTATGCAGCTCTCCATTTGGTTGTTCCCAATCTATATCTTTTATCCTGAAACTTTAATCATATGTATAATGCTTTTGGTGAGTTCTCTGAATTCTAGAAAATGATCTAACCAGAGGGGATTGTAGGAACACAATTTATAGTTAGTCAGAAGTGGTACTTAAGACTTGTGGCATCTTACGTGGCATCTAAGTTGAGTGCAGTCAGTTGGAGAACTTTGCCTCTAACTTGTGGAATTGGGCACACGTGGTTAGTGCCAGAATTGAATTCAATTGTAGTTGGTGTCAGAATTGGTGTCAGAGCAGAGATAAAATCTTATTTGAAATTTATTTTTGTTTACTTAATGGTTCAATTTTTCTAAAGTAATCAAAAGTTGGAAAAAATGGAAACAGTAATAGCTAAGAAAGGATTCAGGTATTCAAGTAATGAAATAAAAAGACACTTTATGAAGGTGCTGAAATATAAATTTTCAAAATTGCATGAACTAAATTGTTAGGTTAATTGAGAGCACAATTTAAATTTATAGTTATCTGTATTTTATAAAATACACATATGTATTACATATTATATATTTATATTACTATCCCTATTAATATTTATGCTAACTAAGGTAAATAAACTTCTTTAACTCCAGTTGAATTTTGAGACCCAAGAGTACAGAGAGTAATAAGAGAACATCAAGGCAAGTAAATATAGGATCTAGGTGATGTTAGGATTTCTCTAGCATAATTGCATACCTTTTCAAGTACATCCTTAAATTCTTTCATGGCAAAAGAACTGTTTTCTACTCTGAGTATTGAAATGGTCACTTTTCACTCTTCTTATCTGAAAAATAGGAATAAGTCTAGCTCCTACTGTTCAAGAGTGTTGTGAGGATAAAAGAGAATACTGGTTTGGGGATCCTTAGAACTCTACATGTGGTCCTGGACAATGCCCTTAGTTGCCTCACCCAAGAGACCCATCTGTTCTCTGACTCTATGTCACCACTTAGTCACCTCCCCTGGACTTCTACTTGCCAATATTTCTCTTCAATGTCCTACAACAGAGTGAACTCAAAACTCGAATTTGTTCCAACCAATGCAGAGAACACAAAGTTGTCACTCTCATTCCCCGGAATGAAGTATTTCTCCTAACTTCTGAATGATTCTATTATACTGTTGATCCACAGCAAGCTTGTGACAAGGAAATTCCCTTGATTCAGGACAGTGTCTGCTTTTAAATCTAAATGTGACTTTTACATTTATATGTATTGCAATGCAATTCCTTTCCTTTGTTTCTAACTTGAGTTTAACACTTCTAAGGTAATCATAAATTTATCCAACTTTTTTAGTATTTGTTACATATGCATTTGGTAACCTGGTGTTATCTCAGAGGGATAATGTGGTTAGAAAGAACACTGCATTTGCAGTTAGAAGCAAATCAAAAAACCAAATAAACATTTGTGTTTAGATATGCTAGTTATGCCATTTCAAGATCATTTTGTAATTAAAATCTTAGGTTTTAACCCATAAACTTGAGATTATAACATCACCCTCACTATATAATAGAGTTTCTGTAGGGATCAAATCAAATAAGGAAAGCTATTTTAAAACACTCTATAAACTGAAAAACAACATTCAGATACAGAGTAGAATCACAACTAATCCATTTTTTTTTTTTGTTTTAGGAATAACTTGGGATGAAAAAATGAGTTCTTTAGCCAATCACTAGAGACCACACTCCCAAGTCCATTACCTCCTTCTCTTTGGTTTGCTTGTTCTCTAAGACCCCTGACCTATATACCACCCCCCCCCGGCCCCGCCGCATAAGAACAGTATGAGACTGTTAGATTAGTTATACCTAAGGCTTCATTCTAATGTAGTAATAATTTATCTACTTTCTACCAGCTACTTCTTGCTGAGTTCTCCAGCTACAGCCTTTGGAAGTTGGGAGGTAAAATGATAAGGGTATTGGTTAATAAACCAAATAATCTTTGATTGGAATCTTCAGTCACTTCTTGGCTAAGTGACCTTGGACAAGTTACTTTACACCTGTACCTCTGCGGTTCTTCATCAGTGAAATATTCTTTCCCTCTAAGGAGAGGAAATTTCCTTATAAAATTAGTACAAAGTTTTTCAGAGATAACATATCTAAAGTATTTAGACCAATGCCAGCTACTTATTAACTTAAAAAAAATTGTGGTGAAAGCAGATTAAAAAAGGGGAAGCAGGGAGATAGAGGGAAATGACTGAACTTTAATTCAGACCTTACTTCAAATGTTTTCCATATGTGTTATATAATATATATAATATATATGTTATATATATATATATGGAAACCATATAGAAGCATATATATGGAAATTATATGATGTTAATTTCAATTCATTGTGATAGTATATAATGTCAGATAAAAAGCAAGGAAACTTTCTGTGTCATTTTCCTAACAGTATCTCAAAATGCAAATGAGGTGAATAGATCATGAAACTTTGTTAGTGAACACACAAGAGTGAATCTGCTCTTGCTACCCTCTCCTTGGAGACCCACACTTGAGAGAACAGGCCCTACCTAAAAGTCTGAGGAAACATCTCAACCCTGCACAAATTCTTCCTTATGAACATAAATCCCATGCTTTGGCTATTTGGAGATTTTACCACTTTGAATCATCATTTTCTTTGGTAGGTTTGTGTGGGTTACCTCGTCATGACCCCGTAATTCCACACTTTGCTTTGTTGGATCATCATGCCTTCGATCTATATGCCCAACTGTGATGGTTAATTTTATTGTCAACTTGACTGGGCCATGGGTTGCCCAGATAATGGTTAAACACTTCTTTGTCTGTAAGGGTGTTTCCATAAGAGATTAACATTTGAATTGGTAGACAGAGTAAAGCAGATGGTTCTCCCCAAGAAGGTGGGTATCCTACAATCTGTTAAGTGCCTGAATAGAATAGAAAGGCAGATTAAGTTTGAATGAACCGTGCCTGAATAATCAGCTGGGACATTGATCTTCTGCTCTTGGTGCCCTTGGTCTTAGGCTTTTAGACCTGGATTGAATTCTGTCATTGGCTCTCTTGCTCTCAGTCCTTTGAACTATACCAGCAGCTTTCCTGGGTCTCCAGTTTATAGACAGCAGGTCATGGGAATTTTTGGCCTCCATAATTATATGATCCAATGCCTTATAATAAATTATATGTATATATATAATTTTAAATAATCTATTTATATATCTATATATTTATATAATCTATATATTTATATAATCTATAAATATATAGATATATAATCTATTTGGTTTCTCTAGAGACACCTGACTAATACATCAACATAGGCCAGGAAACTTAGCTGTATACCCTTCCCATTCTCCAGTTGCCCATACAAGAATGAGTAGATGGTTTCATATCAGTCATCACTATTTTTCCTAATAGTGTATAAGCCATATATTTAATATGCTTAAAGTGTACTTGACTATTCGGATTCTGTAATTTTAAGAATCACTCCTTTCTTACTCTCTCAACCAGAAAGATATTTTATATTCTGTAGTCAAAGTTAGAATCTATGACTAGGGCACAATTGTTCCCTCAGGAAAAACCCACACCGGACCTATAGATTTGAAATCAAATTAAGCAAGCAGATGTTGGACTTTTCTCTCTTCATGTGCCCTAAAAGTTTTCCTTAACCCTGTGGTGTTGATTATGCTCTCTTCTACTTTAATTCTCACTGATGCCCTTGATGACCTAAGGAACGGGAAGAGACGTTAATAGTCATTTATGATGGCTAATTTTGTGTTAACTTTAATAGGCAAAGGATGCACAGATAGGTGGTAAAACATTATTCGTAGTTGTGTGTGTGTGGGTGTTTACGGAAGAGCTTGGCATTGGATACAGTAGACAGAGTAAAATGATCTGCCCTCACCCATGTGGGCAGTCATCTAATCCAGTAGGACTCAAGTAGAACAAGAATGTGAAAGGCAAATTGTCTGTCTTCTTCAGCTAAGTTGCCCATCTTTTCCTGACCTTGGACATTAGAACTTCTGATTCTCAGGCATTTGGGCTTGGATTAAATTATGCCAATATCATTGTTCTGAGATTTTGAAATAAAATCATATTTTTTATGGAAAGAATGAACTAGACATCTAAAACAGAATCTCATTATAAATAATATTTTATATCACATTGTAATTCACTAATTATATTCACATTAATCATGTTCTTAGATACACAAAATTTTGGAGATTCAATCATTAAATTGCTCAAAGTCACCAGGTGGTTGGGGATAGGTCAAACTGTTATGATTTTATTACATTTTTTCAAGTAGAAAATCAGACCAGGATGTAATTTCCAGGTTTTTTTCTCAAGCCCCTCATTTTACAAATCAGAAAATAGACATGCTGGCAACTATGACAGAAACCCCGATTTGTTAGCCTTTCCTGTTTTATCACTGTACATTTAGATTCAGAGATATTTGTAGATATGTAGATATTTTTAAGCAATAAGGACAATGTCTGTGCTATACAAAAATCATATCTCTCAAAAAAGTAATGTTAGGCATGAAAATATAAGTATTCTGATTACCTAATCAACAACCATGAGCCTTTTGAAGTTCCTTGAGAAACCTGTAGGTTGATAAATATTTCTGCGCAAATGCCAGTCGTCCAAAGCCTTACCTGCTCCAGCTGATCTTCAACAGCATTTCTCTGAATCTTTTACTTAGGTGCATGAAAGCAGTAGCATTGTCACAATGAGAATACCGTCACCCTAGCAATCTTTGAAGATTCATGTCTGATACAGAAGTATTATAGATGGTTCCATAGCTCCATGTCACTGTTCCATTTAGAAGTCTTAGATAGTATGATTACTTCTTTTCATAAATTGAGACCTTTCCTTCCTTTCATAGTGCCACATATTGCCAGAAAACACATTTGCATAGTATGTTTAAACAATGTGCTCTCAGTTTGGGGTACTCCATGTAATTAACTGATAACACCATCTCAGCGATCTTTTGCTGCTTCCTCATACCTAGGATGGCATCTAGCCATTACTCTTATGTGATTTATAATCTGTGCTCTGTCAGTTCCACAAAAATAAAACATAAATGGCAGGCCAGAATGACACAAATGGAGAAACAGCCCATTCCCCACCTTCAGCATGATTTGTGATATTTACTGACTAACCAAACACTAGCATGGGATCAGACCCAAATAGCCTTTCAAGACTGGAGTGGTGACAATTGGCAATGGTTAGTGTGGTACCAAAGTATGTACAATATTTGCAGTGTCATAGAACAGGGCTGTTTCCAAAGGGGAAAAGCGGTGTTACTGCACAAAGGAGACTGGGAGATGATGTGGGCACAATCCATCCTCCTGGGTATAGGAGGGAACCCAGAAATGTCATAAAATCCCTCTTTGATCTGTTGTCGCTACTGTTGGTTGTATGGGAAATTAACATATTTAATTAACTGTCTGACCAAAGCAGCTGTTACCTTATATAAAACCTTGAACATTGGTGCCTGGCTCATCCCACTAGGTGTTTGAATGTGCCAGTGGCATAAGACTGATGATATTTTTATACTGCATGGCACAGCATGATTCCTCTTGCAATAGGCTCAAGTCAAGATCTTCTTTAAATTCTTCATGGAGAATAATGATGCCCCAGCCCAAATGGCTTAATAATACCCTGTGTCAGGCCAGCCAACAGGAAGCTCCATGCACAACAAAATGAACTCTGGCCAATCCAATCGTTTCTAACTTCCAAAAAGGCCCCTGCTGCCTAGGCCCTGGCAAAGTCAGGCATGCATCTTTCCTCTTCGTCATCAGGATGCTACTTTAATTACAATTCACTTCTCTTATGACATTATTTGCCTTCTATATATATTAAGTTCCTTGGCTGCAATATTTCCAAATGGAAAGAAGTGCTTTAGCGTCAGAAGTTACTTTATCATTAGTTTGCTAAGTTGTTGGTCCAGAGCTATTATGGAGATTGTATAAAATAAATTTAATGCATCTAATTTCATATGGTACATGGATTGGTTTGAAGGATTTCTATGAGGAGGGGGTGAGGGACGGTAGAAGGTGGCTTTTCTGGCCATTGAAAAAGCTTTCCTTTACTGGGTTTATTATTTCACCCATTTGTGAGAGAGTAAGAATCAAGCATTTTCTATTTTGGATGGTTTGAGCTGTGAAGTGATGAGTTTATCTTTAGCAAAGATGGAGGCCAGAATTTTCAATACCTTTCTCGGGGTAATGTGGTAACACTGGTTATCTTGATTGCCTGTGCTGCTCTTTTTCTGAACAAATTTACTCTGCCATTGAATGTGTCTTCCTCATCATACCTTTACTACTGGATACACTTAATATTTTCTTTTGTGCCATTTCTGAAATTCTTGGAAAGTCTTGCAAAGTCTGCAGTTTCGGCTAGGACCATATGTAACTTACAAACAGTTTGCTAGTTCAGCAATTGAAGGGCTCAAAATCCTGATTAGAGAAGTGAGGCCCCCATAAAAACTATAGGGAAAAAAAGTTACCTAGCTAAGACTTTACTGTTGGCATTATTATAGTTTAAACTTCTAATATAAAATATGTGATAGATATATGAAGTAGGTATATGTGATTCTAAAAAATCATCAATATTTTCAAAAGTATGAAACTAAAAAATTGAATAAATATTAGCAGAGATTATCTCACTCTGAATGAGCATATCCTGTATTGTATTGCATTTGTTCATACAAAGACCCATTCTGGTTATTTGTTGGATATATCACATGAGAATTGCCCAGGATTTAAGGAAAGCAAGATGGCGCATGATTGGCTTATTTTTTACAGACCCGTTGTAAGACATACACACACACACACACACACACACACACACACACACACTCAGACATGTATCTACATATGTATATATGTCTATGTCTATGTCTATAAACCTACACATACAATTGGGTATTTCTATCTATATAAGATATAAGAAGAAAATTATTCTTTAAACACACATTATTAAACCATATGGGATGACATCACATCTGGAGGTAGGAAGAGCAGCTTCAAGCTTCTAGAATTATACATATTAGATAGTGGCCTTATGTCATTGTTAAATTTAATTAGGAATGGACTGCTCAGGTAACTAGGTGATGGTCTCCCTGCTATTCCATAACTGATCTTTTGATGCTGACTACTGGAATCCTGATTGCTATATTCGGATGGAACTCACAAAGCATTCTTCTTATTCAACAGATATGCCACATACTTTCCTTGGGCGCTGGGGAGAAAGTGAGGAATGAGTAAGTGGGTATTCTGTCTGTCCTAATGTTGCTTATAGAATAAATATCTTGCAATGACTATAACTGGAGAGTTTCTTTAATAGATATTTTATCAATATAAGGAAAATATATATTATATATCATATATTATATATAAGTTACTATTATATAGAGAGATTATAGTTTATGTTATTACATAGCTAATATAAATATAATTAGAATTAACAAACTACAGGTGATATAGAGTGAAATTCTAGTAATAATTTTTAAACTATTTCTAGCTCTCATTGAATAAAGTATTGTGTTAAGGGATATATGCACAGTCTGTTATACATTCCTAATAATTCACATACAGTAGCTACTAATAGTATCAACGTTAAATAGTTCAGAACATGAGGAGATAACTTAACTTCTAGGTCAATTGTCACCCTTAAGTGACAGGAGTTTGTCAGTGTCAGTTTCCCTAATACAGATGTTCCCTATCACAGAATTCTTCGTGTTAAATGAACTGGTAACATCTCTACAAGTCTGTTCTAGTCTGCTGCCAATAATGCTGCTTATCATCACGACTTTGGATCCTGAACTGACTTACGCCTATGCTGTGCTATTCTGCTCTCTTTGCAGGAGGGTTGGTTGGTTGGTTTTACTATTTGCAGAAAGTGCTTAAACTTTTGGTTTGCAATTGCTCACTCCTCTGTAACTATATTTAACAGAGCTTGCTTTACTCCGGTTGTCTTTGCTAAATGCCTCCTGCCAGGTATTATCACCCCTGCACTGTTCCCTCTTTCTGTTTGTGTGGACTTGTAACTTTCCCTCCACTTTCTACCAATATGTGCTTGCTCATGCTGCAAGGTAGTCTTGTGAATTTGGCAGGACCTGACGCTTACAGGATAAGAACCCATAGGAGTCTTCAAATCACTTATTTAATGTACATTCCCCCACGGTACCACTTCCTGATAAGGATGGTTGTCTGCCTTTCCACCAGTGTATCCTCAAGCCCTGGTATACTGCTTGCCCTGGATGGAGTAGGCAATCCATAAATATTGAATGTTAATTGGAATAAATATATTTACTTAAATAAAAACGTATTTAGTTTGGAAATTCATTCTTTTCATAATATACCAAATTTCTTTTTGAAAAAATTGTCCCTCCCCAATGGGCATTGAGTTGAGTCTTCAAAGTAGTGTGCCCTTTCCTTGAGAAATGACACAAGTCAGGAAAATAAGTGTGTCACTCTCTGTGTGTATGTATGTCTGTGTATGTGTTTCTTTTTCTGTGTGTCTCCTGCATGTCTCTGTGTGTTTCTTTCTCTGTATCTCTGTGTATGGTCTTCTCCTCTGTATATCTCCCCTTCTGTATGCCTCTATCTTGGTGTGTGTCCCTGCATCTGTCTTAGTGTGTGTCCCTGTATCCCTCTGTTTCTGTGTGGCTGCGTCCCTTTGTCACCCCCCTCCCTCACTGTCTTTGTGTTGCCCCTTCCCTCTCCCGTCCCTCCCTGTCTTTCTCTGAAGTCCCTCCCTCTGTCTCTCTGCCCCCCTTCTCTGTCCCTCTGTCTTTCTGTACTTCCCCGACCCCCCCTTGCCTCTGTGTGTGTGTCTGTCTCTCTCTGTGCCCCTGTCTCTGTGTCTGTCTGTCCGTCTGTCTGGCTCTGTCTGTGTGCATGTGCTGGTCTCTATGTGCTTCTTTCTGTGTGTGTGTGTGTCTTTGTGCATACAGTTCTGTATGCATGTGTGTGTCTATCTCTATGTGTCTATCTGTCTCTTAGAACTGGAGTCTGAAGAAAAATGACAAAGATGGGGAGGAATGACTGAAGTTCATCCATTCTAGTGTAGACTTCAAAGTATATGTGTCTTAAAAATATTCTGCTTCCTGTCATTTCCTGAGCTTTATTCTATTTCTTTTTTAATAGCATTATTAAGATATAATTTATGTATAATAAAGTGCACATATGTATAAATACATAATTTAAAAATTTTGACATATATATATCCCCCATGAAATATCATCAGAATCAAGATAATTAATACATTCCATTACCCAAAACAGTTTCATTTTAGCCCTTCATAATCCCTCCCTCTTACTCCTCAGCACCCCATCTACTACCATATTTAACAAATACTGGTCTGCTTCCAGTCAGTGTACATAAGTTTGCATTTCCTAAACTTCTTTAAATACATGGTATCGTGAATTAGGTGCTCTTTCTTTTGTCTGGATTTTTTCACACCCTGTAATTATTTTGAGATCCATCCATGTTGTTGCATATTTCAGTGGTTCATTTTGCTGGTGCTGAATAGTTTTTTTTTAAAGTTTATATATTTTTGAGAGAGAGACTGTGAGTGAGCAGGGGAGGGACAGAGAGTGAGAGGGACGGAGGGTCTGAAGCAGGCTCTGCTCTGACAGCAGAGAGCCTGAAGCACGGTTTGAACTCCTAACCCATGAGATAAGGACATAAGTTGAAGTCCCATGGTTAACCTACTAAGCCACTGAGGCACCCTGAATAGTTTTCTATTAGGCAGTCACCTGTTGATGGATTTGGGGGTTGTTTTCAGGTTTTTGTTATTAGAAACAAAGCACATATAAACATTTTTATAAAACTCTTTGTGTAAACATATGCTTGCTTTCTCTTGGGTGGATACTTGGGGTGAAAATGGTTAGATCCTATGGTAGATGTGTGTTTAACTGTTTAAGAAACTGCCAAACTATTTTCCAAAACAGTTGTATCATTTCAATATTTTATTAAAGTGTTTATTTCGAGTTAATTTATCGTACAGAGTGAAAGGTGTGTATGGAAGTTGATTTTGTTTTTTAGCATATAGATATCCAAGTTTTTAGGCCTCATTTTTCATAAAATATTTTCTGCTAATTTACTTTTGTTCCATTGAAAATTGCCCACATATGTATGTTTTCTTTTGGGGCTTTCTATTCTCTCCATGAATCTGTTTTTTTTCTTCTAATTTTATGCCAGTATCACAACTCTCTTAGTGAAGCTTTACAGTATTTTGAAATCAGTGGTCTTAGTCCTCCAAATTTGTCCTGAATTTTAAAGTTTATTTTGCCTATTCCAAGTCCTTTGTTATTTTCATATGAATTTTAGAATCAACTTGTCAATTTTTTGCCAAAAAGTCTACTAGGATGTTGCTTTCTTTATTGTATTGAATCTGTACCTTAATTCTCTTAATTTATTAAGCAATATTTTGTAGTAGAATTCAATATGTAGGTCTTTCACACCATTTGTCAAATTTATCCCAAATTTTTCACATATTCTATTAATGAAGGTTTTTTTTCAACTTCTTTTAATTGTTCATTGCTAGTATAGAGAAATAGAATTGATATTTATGTACTTACCTTGTGTCCTGTAGTTTTGCTAAACTCCTTTATTAGTTTTAAGAGTTCTTACAGATTTCATTGGATAATATTTATAGAGGACGATGTCCTACGTGAATAAGTCAGTTTTACTGTTTTCTTTCTAATCTGGGTATTGTTTTTCCACCTGTTTTACTATGCTAGATAGAACCTTCAGTACAATGGAAAATGGAAGTGATAAGAATGGACATCCTTGTCTTGTTTTCTGATCTCATGGTGGAAAGCATTTCACAATTAACTATGATGTTAACTGTGGGTTTTCTATAGATTTCCTTAGGGTGAGGAGGTTTCCTTTATTCCTTGTTTGTTTACAATTTTTGTCAGAAATAGATGTCATATTGTGTGAAATTATTTTTTGCATCATTTGAAATGATTGCATATTTTCCGTAGTTTGTTAATATGATGAATAACATTGATTTACATTTTCAATATTAAACCAGCCTTTCAGGCTGAGAAAAAATCAAGAGTACTTTGCATTCTGCTTTCTATATATTGTTGAATTCTATTTGGTAAAATGTTTACAGGTTTTGCATCTACTTTCACAAGGGATAGTTGTTTCTAAGTTATTTATTTTAATTGTTGAGGTATTTATTCATTTAGTTTCAGGATAATGTTAACCTCAAATGAGTTGAATTATTTATTCCTTTTCAATTATTTGAAAAATTTATGTATAATTGGTGATTTTATTCTGTAAATGTTATGAAGAATTTCCCAGCGAAGTCATCTGGGCCAGAAATGTTCTTTGTGGAAAATTACTTAATTAAAAATTCTATTTCTTTAATAGATATGATATAATTTGTCCATTTCTTCTTGAGTAGGCTTTGGTAGTTTTTGTCATTTAAGGAATTCTTTATTTCATGTAGCTTGAATTTATTGGCATAAATAAATAACATTAGATTATAACATTAGATTACATGTCACTTTTCTCATTTCTGATATTGGTAACTTGTGTCTCCTTTCTCTGTTTCTTGTCCATTTGGCTAAAGTTTTATCAATTTTAGTGATTTTTTTAAATACAAGAACTAGCTTTTTGTTCCATTGAATTAATCTATTTTTTTCTCTTTCACTGATTTCTGTGTTTAGCCTTTATTATTTCCTTTCTTTTATTTACATTAAGTTTAATCTGGTTTCTTAATGTGAAAACTGAGGAATTTATTTAAGAACTTCATTTCTCTAGTGCTATAAACGTTCCCAGTACTGCTTTTACAATATCACACAAATTTGAATAGGTTGCATATTAAGTTTTATTTAGATCAAATACTTTGTAATTTCTCTTTAGATTTCCTATTTAATTATGTGTACTTTCGTTTATAAATGTTGAGGATTTTTGACACCTCTTTCTGTTAATGATTTCTTATTTAATTTCACTGAGATGAGAGAGCATATTTTGAATGACACAAATTCTTTAAAAGTTATTGAAATTTGGGGCACCTGGGTGGCAGTTGGTTGAACATCTGAGCATCTGACTTTGGCTTGGGCCGTTATCCTTTGGTCCATGAGGTCAAACCCTGCATTGGGCTCTATGCAGACAGATTAGAGCTGGAGCCCGCTTCAGATTCTGTCTCTGTCTCTCTGTCCCTCCCCTGCTCGCTCTCTCTCTCTCTCTCTCTCTCTTTCTCTCTTTCTCAAATATAAATAAACAGTAAAAAAAAAGACTTTAAAATTATTGAAACTTGATTTATGGTGCAGAAAACATTCTATTCTTACAAAGATAGAATGTTTTCTGCACCATAAATCAAGTTTCAGCTGTCTTATTAGCATAGCTTAACTTTTTTAATCATTTTAGTTTATCCTATATATATTTTTTTATTTGAAGTGTCTCCTATAGGCAATAAGTAGCTGGGTCTTGTTTCTCACCCCCATCAGACCATTTATACCTCTTAATTTGGAATTTTACTGTTTACATTTAATGTTGTTTATTGGTATAAACCTCTGTTTTCTACCTTCTATCTTATATGGGAAAAGATCCATAGTGTTTAAAGAAGTGGTTGAACACTGAGATACCACCTCACGCCAGTCAGAGTGGCTAAAATGAACAACTCAAGAGACTATAGATGCTGGCGAGGATGTGGAGAAACGGGTACCCTCCTACACTGTTGGTGGGAATGTAAACTGGTACAGCCGCTCTGGAAAACAGTGTGGAGGTTCCTCAAAAAACTATCAATAAAACTCCCGTATGACCCAGCAATAG
>CM053578.1:26141196-26207812 GCA_028646485.1 Cryptoprocta ferox | reverse complement strand
TTTTATTTTATTTTATTTTATTTTATTTTATTTTATTTTATTTTTGGTGTTTTTATTGGATCATGTTTCCTCTCCTTGATTTCTGTATGAGACTCTATATCTTAACCTGTGGTGTCCTTTTTGTTTAATTTTTTCTGTCTTAATTAGTTTCCAGTTGAGCTGTTGTGATATATTTTTTAAATGCTGGGTTTAATAAAAATGGTTTTTATATATTAAATATTTTTTATGATTTTGTTTTTATTTTCTTACTACAGTTATAGCAATTAATCCAACTATCTCAATGATTGTTTTAGAGGTTATAATATACATATTCTCTAAGTTACCATCCTTGGTGCTCTCTAGTCTTTTTTGTAGATGCAGATTTCATCTCTTATCACCTCTGTCAAATAAATGTGGTTTAACATTATTGTCAATCTTTTAGTGATACATTTTTATGTCTTGAAATAACTTTGCCTTTGTTTTTGAAATATATTTTTGCTGAGTGTAGAATTCTAGGTTGACTCTCCCTTTTTTTTCCCTTTAAATACTATAAATATATTGATCCATTATTTTCTCACTGCCTTGTTTCTAGCAAGAAATCTCCTATCCTTAATCGTCTTCACATTTTTTCTTTCTTGTTTTTTTTTAAGTTTTTTTTTTCTTTGAGCCATTGGTTGTGATGTACTTTGTTGTAGTTTTATTTTCTGTGGGTGGGTGGGTGTTTGGGTGGGTGTGTATTGAGTTCACTAGGTTTCTTAGAGATATAGATTATTATCTTATCACATTTAGAAAATATCTGGCCACTTTTTGTTCAAATATATTTTCTCCCATACCGTCTTTCAGGGACTCCAATTAAATCTATTTTAGCCTCCTTGAAATAGTACAGATACCTGATGTTCTGTGCATGTTTAAAATTATTACTTTCTCTGTATTTTATTTTGTATTGTTTCTATTATATCTTCAAGTTCACTACTTTTTTCTTCAGTGTCTAATATGTCATCAATCGCATCTATCTCACTGTATAGTATCATCTATCTATATTGTAGTTGTTACATGAGAGTCCTAATCTGGGTCCTCTCTATATTTTTCACTTTGTCTCCATTTGATTTTTTTTAAACATAAAACAACAGTTTTAATGTCCTTGTCTGATAATTTGTCATCTGGGTCAGTTTGGAATCACTTTCAACTCATTGGATTATCATTGTTAAGTTGTATGTTCCTGATTCTTTGCATATCTGGTCATTCTTATTGGATGGCATACATTGTGAATCTCTCTCTTTTTTTTTTTAATGTTTATTTATTTTGAGAGAGACAGAGTGCAAGCGGGGAAGGGGCAGAGAGAGACAGAGACACAGAATCTGAAGCAGGTTCCAGGCTCTGAGCTGTCAGCACAGAGCCGGACATGGGGCTTGAACTCAGGAACCGTGAGATCATGACCTGAGCCAAAGTCGGACGCTTAACCGACTGAGCCACTCAGGTGCCCCTACATTGTGAATCTTAAGTTGATGAATGCTAGATATTTTTGTATTAACATAAATATTATCAAGCTATTTTCTGAAATGGTCAAATTTCTTAGAGATGGTCTGATAGTTTTGGGTCTTACTTTCAAGGTTTATTAAGCAGGACTAAAGCAGTACCTACTCTAGGACTAATTATTTTCCACTACTGAGAAAAACTGCTCTCAGAAATCTACCAGTATTCTATGAAAGAATAACCTCTCTTTGAATAAAATAAAGAGATTTATGACATTGGTTACAAAGTTTAAAAGCAGCAAAAGAGTCACAGATGACTAAGTTTTCAAGACTGGCAGAATATAAATGTACCACTGATAAAATAGAAAAGTCACTAGTTGGAGTCAGAGTGAAGTGTTGGGCAGGGGGGTGGGGGTGGGGGACTAAAAATGAATACAACTCTATGTGCATGAATTTTTAAACCTCACACACAAAAAACTGCAGATATATGTTGTCTTCAATCATCACATTGAGGAATATTTTTTCTTCTTTTTTAATTGTAAAAGCTTTTTGTCAAACATTTATTTAGCATTCATTCTTCTGCCAAATACTATTTCCACCGTCATGTTAATATGCGTATACCCTTTCAATTTTAGTAGTTCAGATATTCAATCATGGCTGAAACAAGAGAGACTTCAATGAATTTCCCCAAATTCAGAGGCAAATGCTCAAAATGTGAAAAATATACTGGATTCTGAAACTAATGAAAATATGCAAGGCAAGTGTTAACATACATTTTCTATTGTAAATTAACCTTTACCTAAGAGCTATCCAGCATAAGAAAAGTTTTGAAGAAAAACATCTAGCAAAATGTTTCTGCCTAATTCCCATAAAATATGGAGCACTGTTCATGGTTATCAGTTATGTTTCTGACAAAAGCCGATATACTTTCCTTAATTTGCTTGACTAAGACCTAGTAATTTAGTGATAATATAACATATTCAAATGGATAAGGAAAGAACACTCCTCATCAACCACCACTGCTGTGCAATAAAATTACAACTTTTTTTAAGAAGAAAATATATATCATCAAACATAAAAACCTGGAATAAAACCCACAATATGAAAGTAACTGCCTTAATGAAATATTAAAATTGCATCAGGAATACTGTTCTGGCATTAAAAATAAACAATAACATTTTTTCTAGTTATGGTTCACTTCAATTCTTTAAAAATTAATTATTACCTCTTTAAATATTTGATTAAATTAGATTTCAGTGGGCTATCACTACCCACAAAACACATGCTATGGTGTATAAATTCTCATATCTTAATTTCTGATGTACTTTGTCATGTTATTTAATTCTGTGATGACGTACTTTTTTTTTTTTTTTTTACTTTGGCAGTTTTAGAAAATGGGCACAACTAAAGCTCTCTTATTTTGAGAGTAAATATATTATTAAGCTCCATAAAAAGTTAAAAAAAGTGTGAAAATAATATTTGATACTTTCCTATCCTATATTGTCTAACTTTCTCACAAAGTCCATTGCAATTGCACTTATGAATCTTATCCTTTAAATCCTATATAATTATAAGGCAAGAGTCCAGCTTTAATAGTGTATACAATTTGGCTGCCAAGTCAAACATTTTTCACACCCATCTATAACTAGCAATTAAAAACACTTTTTAAGGAAAATAAGCATTTTGAACTGTGGTTCAATTTTGAACTGTGGTTCAATTTCTCTAGTTTCAGAGTTAATTTTTGAGCCTGCTGTAAGTTTAGAGATGTGGCACATAGATGTTATCTTGCCATTAGTATGTTTACTGAGCTACCAGTTTTCATTTCAGAGAATGGTCTTAACATTTATACTGTGCTTAAATTTGCACAACTGTATTTGTTGTTTAATTTCAAATGTCAGTCAATGAGCTTTGGAAATTATGCCTCAGAGGACAGCCAGAGGAAACTTTATCAGGCTATCTACATTAATTGTGGAGAAAAGAAAAAAAGCTAGCAGATTAGATTGAAGAATGAAGATATCAAAGAAATGAGGGGACTTTTATTTAGACAAAGCTTTAATTGGGTTAATTCCTCATATATTAAGAAAAAAACTTTATGACCCAGTGATAAATGACTGTTTTCTCCAAACTAAACTCACAATGTCTGACAAAGTAGTAGCTTTCCTTCTCATTCCCCCATCTTGATTCTCAAGGTGCTGTAGTAGACTTAGAGAAAAAGTAGTTCTACTTCCACACTAGTTCTTACATTTAATTTCCTAGCTCTGCCACCAGAATTGTAATTTTGCTAATCACTCAACCTATGTTAGACTCCACGCCCTCCTCCCCGCCCCCCAACTCTAGCATGCCCCATGTACACTTTGTTGCTAAGCAGAGTAAAGCAGATTACTTGGTGTTCCAATCCACAACTATATAATGACTACGTAATCTATTCTGGAAGAAATAGGCAGCCATATTGCTGATTTTAGCCCTCTGGCAATATTGGATCTGGTATAGACACCCTACTTAAACTATAACAATAATCTTTTCTCAAGAATGTGAATAATCTTTTCTCAAGAAACAGATGTAGAAGTTTTATTAGTCACTGTAGCTCATTGGAAAATGAGATGTTACATTGTTCCAATATCCAAAAGGAACTTGAATCAGGGAAAGTCAGTCTTGTTAAAAATCAGAATAAAATAGAAGTACAGAGACAAAAAGACTTCTGAAATGATGTAGACCCAGAAAGATAGAAAGGTTAGTCTCAATTTCTTATCTTCCAGTCCATGTTTTGTCCCTACTGAAGCCCAGGTATGCTTCTTGGTTTTGGATTCCAAGAACTGCTATTGTACACTTGTATTTAGTTCCCCCTCTAACTTTGTTGATTGAGCTGGTTTATGTCCTGAACTACTATTTCTCAGGATTAAGGCCTTGACTAAACACATTATGAGAAAAATCTCTCCTCACATTTTTTGTGACTGTACTCTTCCATGTTTACTAGTGCCTTTACACTGAATAATCACTTCTGTTACAGCAAATACTCGGTGCCCAGGAAGAGACAAGTGACGTGCACTCAGGGAATCAGGAAAGGCTGTTTATTTTGCACCAGTGTCAGGCCAGTGGTGTCACCTCCAAAGGCTGAGCCCTGAGCCTTGGTGTCAGACTCTTTTTATGGGTGGGATTGCAGGGGCTCAAGAGAAAAAAAGAAAAAAGAAAAAGAGGAGGGGGCATTTATCAGATGTGCTACATGGCCAGTTGGCAGATGCAGGAGGCAAGCAAAATTACAGAAGCCAAAAGCATGCAAGGGGAGTATCTGGCCTCAGACATCTGGCTGGCCCCTTGTATATTGCTTTTACCAGCTTTCCTTCTCATTCCCCCATCTTGATTCTCAAGGTGCTGTAGTAGACTTAGAGAAAAATCAGTTTGTGAGGGCCAGAGAAAACTTTGCTGCCACAGGAGGAGGGGCAGAGACTGTTCTGGCTTCTCCCTGCTGGATAGTGACATTGAAGGGAGAAGAGAGGCAGCTAGAGTTCTTCATCATCCAAAGGAGAGTAGCAACAGCTAGAATGGTCCAACTGGAGCATCATCTGGAGTTTTATAGCTTCTAGGCAAGAGGAAATTAACCTGGTTAGCATATTAAGAATACAAGGACCAAAAAGGAGAGCCATGAAAAGCATTAGGAGAGGACCAGCTAAAGGGACGAGCCAGGATGCCCAATTTCATATGTTGCTCCAAGAGTTCCATGAGTCTGCTAATTCCTGTCTCCATTTGTTGATTCACTCGCTTAACTGCTGGACCATATCTCGGACCATCCCTGATTGGTTGACATAGAAACAACATTCTTCATTTAGGAAGACACATTATCCTCCCCTTTCGGCAGTTATCAGGTCCAGCCCTCTTCTGTTTTGTAAGACTACTGCTGCTGGGGAGTCTACTTGGTCTTGTAAAACCACCAGAGATTTAGTAACCTGTTCAATGTCAGCTGTTAGGTCCTTGGATAATTTATGATAAGTTGTTGAGGAGACTATTCCTCCTATTCCCATGTCCACCCCTGCCATTATTCCTAAGGCAATCAGCAGGGGTATGACTTTGAAAGGCTCTTCTTGATCGAATATATGATGCGAAGGGTGCTATAAGGACTGATTGGGTACAATGTTTATCTGAGGAGTAAGGAAGGCCAGGGTGCAGATGCCTGGCCAATTGGCCAGTAGACACTGGTAGGCATCTGACCCACACACAAATAGCCCTGGAAGGAGCTGACACCAGGGTTGGGTTGTAGGCTGATGACTGAGTTTCTGTCAAGAGTCTGGTTGGATTGGCCAGTGGTTAGATTGCCAGCTAGCTCCATTCCCATTTTGTTTGTCAGGCACCTGGGAGCTGTTTGGGACAGTTTGACTCCAGTTAGTACAGGCCTCACCATGTGAGGGTCTGAGTCTTTAGATAATAGGGTAACACTTACAGTTGCCTGTGTTATCAGAGTAGCTGTGTAACAGGAGGGTCCTGTGGACAAGCAGAGCCAGCGGGTTCTGACCAGGCTGGGATTGGTATCATTGAGGAGGTGATGGTTTGCATTTAACATTTGGTCTAGATAGGGATCTAAGACAAGTGGCCTATCTGATTTATGTTCCAATAGAGGTTGAAGGGTTAGGTCAGAAGTGACCCTGCTGGGGCTTGAGGAACATCAGGACAGGTTGGATCAGGCAGTTCCCAGTAGCGCTTTATTTTTATTTTCCCATCCAATAAGTTTTCCTGTTTCTGGTATGGGGAGTGGTATCATAACATCTATTCGGCATGTGGGGGTACACAGTGGCACAGGGGCATGGTGGTAGTGTTGGTTTTCCTCTGTGGACTGGAGGAGCAGGAGTTTGTATGGGCCGGGGGGGGGGAGGGGGTGTTGGAGCAAGAGCTAGGAAGGGCATGGGGGAGGAATGGCCTTTTTAGGAGGCCAAGTGGGGTAGCAGGCAGTGCAACCCCTTGCACCTGTAACATAAGTTTGTCCCTCATGAAGACAATAGATGGAGTTCAGCAGTTGGGAGCATAGAGTGGCCCTTTGGGCCTTGGGAGACAAGGGGGAGTGATAGTCACGCATTTGCATGGTGGGAGTAAGAAGACTCCTTTTGGACAGGTTAGGAACAGGAATATGTGCAACAGGGACAGGAGCTAGGGTGATCCCATCCTGGGGTAGAAGACAGTTATAAAGATAGAGAACAAAATACAGAGGAGGACATCAATCATAACTCCAAACATATACGTCTGAAGAGAGTAAGGTATCCTGACACTAGTATGTAGAGGAAGGCTAACAAGAGTTTGTGACTGAAACGCCAATTTATGGGAGTAACTTGGGTCAGTCCTGTAGCAAAGAGTATAGCAGCAAGTATGGAAAGAGAAATATGTAGGGGATGACAATGAAATCGGAGAGAGAATGGTTTGCTATAGTTCATTTAAGTTGCTTGGTGATTTCCTCAAACTTCTGGTTACAGAGAGTTCTCAGGTATTGGCTGCGGGCCACTGATCATCTGCTGTCTTCTTAATGGTGAGCTGTAGAGGATTATTCTGGTTAGCAGTTACTTTCCATTTCAAGTCGTTTTTCAGGTGACAGGTGAGCTGTCTTTACTTGAGAATGGTGGATCCAGGCAGTTAGTCCTGCAACCGTGAGAGCTGTGGGTGTGGCTAGCACAACTAAATAGTAGGTTTGAGTGGTTTCCTTTTCCAATCTTTTATCCAAACCTGATCCCCAGGTTTGTGGGGGTGTACAGTTATTCCTAGGGAAGTGGTATCCTGTCTGTCACCATCTATGTATCTCAAATACAGTTTTTCCTAATCCTTGTAGTTGTTTTGTATTTCTAAATTCGCTACTTCTGTCAGGTCTCCCCTGAATTCGACTAGTGGAGGGGGTCTTCTCTATAGGGTCTCGAATGGGGAGAATCCTATTTTTGCCTGGGATATACAGTGGAGGAGAGCTAGGGGTAGTGTATCTGGCCAGGGCAACTTAGTTTCCTGACATAGTTTGGCCTTTGCTGACGTAAGGGTCTGGTTTTTACATTCCACTTTTTCTGAACTCTGGGGCCAGTATGCTGTGTGGAAGTTCCACTGGATACCTAGGGTTTTGGCTACTTGTTGCACCACCTTGGCCATAAAAGCTGGGCCATTGACTGAGCCTATGGTTAATGGCATTCCATGTCTGGGAATGCTATCCCTTAGCCAGGCCTTGGTTACTTCTCTTGCCTTTTCGGTGCGTGTGGGATAGGCTTCTACCCAGCCTGAAAATGTGCAGATGAATACCAAAAAATATTTGTATCTACTGGGCCTTATTTCAGCGAAGTCTACCTTTAAATCTTCAGAGGGTGCTTGACTCCAGCATTGGATTCCCACGGGCCCAGTGGGGCCTTGTTCGGCATTATTTTGAGGGCAAAGGAGGCAGTGTTGAGAGACCAAGGCACAGAGGGATGGGAGTTGAGCAATTACATAGTAAGGTTTCAAAGGTGGTCTTTCCTAGGGGGATGAGCTTATTCTGTTGAAGAACCACCTGGTGGGCCAGCTGCTCCAGTATGTAGACTCTTTGGTCTGGAAGTACCCACCATCCTTCTTTTGTCTGGCCTCCTTATCCCGGTTGTGCCCATTTTGTTTCTTGGATTGTGTACCTTGGAGAAGCTGGCAGTTCTGGGGCCAGCACGATTTTTGAGGGTGTTGTTTGTTTTCCTGCTGCTTGTTTAGCTGCGGCGTCAGCCTGTTGGTTACCTTCCTGACACTGAATCCTTTCCTGTTTGGTGTCTCTTGCAGTGGATGACTGCTACCTTCCTCAGTTTCTAGAATGCCCTTAATAGTTTCATGATTTCTTCCCGATTTTTTATTTATTTTCCTCCTGTGGCCAAAGGTTTTCTCTCCTTGTATAGAGCCCCATGTACATATAGAGTGGCAAAGGCACAGCACAGGTCAGTGTATATGTCGGCCCATTTGTCTTTACTGAGTTCTAGTACTCTAATTAGAGCCCACAGTCCTGCTCTTTGGGCTGACCATTGTGGCACTGTGGAAGGGTTTTTTCTTCTATGACCTCAAAATCAGAGACTACTCCATAACCAGTATATTTTTTGCCTCGTTCATGAAGCTGCCGCTGTTGGCATACAGGATGAGGTCAGGATTTTTTAAGGGCCTGTCTGATAGGTCACATTGACTAGAATAGACTTCAATCAAGTACCTCTAGACAATCATGCTCTCAGGGCCTGACCACTGTGGCAAGAAAGTGGCAGGGTTTAGGGTTTTTACGGCTTCCATTCATATTCGAGGGTTCTCACATAGAAGCTCCTGATCCTGTATCATCCGAGCCTGAGTTATCTAGTGTTGCCCTCTGCCATACCTCAAGGTAATAACAGAATGGGGAAACTTAACTTTTAGGTTTTGCCCCAACGTGAGTTTGTCTGCTTCCTTGATTAAAAATGTGGTGGCTGCCAGGGCCTTCAGACAAGGTGGCCATCCTGCTGCAACTGAGTCAGTCTGCTCTGAAAGCTATGCCACTGGTCTTTGCCAAGGTCAAAATTCCTGGGTGAGAACTCCCAGGGCCACCCCATTCTTTTCATGTACAAACAGGTTGAAATCTCGTGATACATCTGGGAGTCCCAAGTCCTCTGTGAGTTTTGTTTTTATAGTTTCAAATGCCTTTTCTTGATTAGGGCCCCTGAAAAAGGGTGCCCTTTTTACCCCTTTGTGCCTCCTATAGAGGTCTAGCCAACTCTGAGAATCCTAAGATCCATATTTGACAGAATCCTGTGGCTCCCAGGAACTTTGAGACTTCCCAGCAGGTAGTAGGAACTGGAATGGCACAGAATGCCTGTTTTCTTTTGGCTCCCAGCATCCGTTTGCTTTGAGTAGTTTTGAAGCCCAAATATTTAACTTCCTGTTGGCAAATCTGTGCCTTTTTCTTTGAAACCCAGTATCCTACCTCTGCTAGTAGCCTCAGTAGGGTTCTGGTTCCCTCCTAGCACTGGGTCCATGTGGGACTGGCTAGCAGGAGATCATCCATATATTAGAGTAGGACACATCCTAGGTTCCATCCCAGAAACCTGGCTAAGTCATATACCAGCGCTCCACAGAATAAGGTTGGTGAATTTTTGAATCCTACAGCAGTCTTGTCCAAGTGAATTGTTCCTTTGCCCCTGTGCTAGGGTTTTCCCATTCAAAGGCAAATAGGGGTTGGCTATTAGGTGCTAGCTGGAGAATGAAGAAGGCATCCTTTAAATCTAGGCATGTGAATCATCCTTCTACTAGGACCATACAGTCCTAGTAGAGTGTATGGGTTAGGCAATGCTGAATGCAGCGTGATGACTGCTTCATTAATGACTCTTAGGTCCTGTACAGGGTGGTAATCATTTGTCCCAGGCTTTTTTTCAGGGGAAGTAGGGAGTATTCCATGGGGACTGGCATTGTTTTAGAAGTCCCCATTTGAGTAGCCTGTCCCAAATGTGTCTGGATCCCTAGGCGTGCCTCTGTGGGACCACATATTGGCATACTTTGACAGTTAGGGCCCCAGGCTTTAGGTCAATTAATATTGGGAGGTGTTTTCTTGCCAGACCAGCAGGGTTTCCTTCTACCCAAACTGAAGGGTATTCAGGTCCTAGCTCGGGGGCCACAGTTGGCTTTGTGGGAGGGGAATTATATAATCTCCATTCCTCTTCCCGTGGAATTGTCAGGGACAAAATCATGGGTTGGGCCTTTTCGTTTAGGTGCAATTGAGTCTGTCCATCTTAGGTGAAGACTATTTCTGCACCCAACTTGGCTAGGAGGTCTCTACCTAACAGTGAGAACAAGCAGTCGGGTAGATACAGGAATTCATGAACAATTTGGTGACCAACCCCCCCCCTCCCAGCTGGCATTGTCAGGGACTACAAAATGGCTTTTGTGTTTGTGTCCCAGTGGCTCCTACGATGGTGACTTCTTGACGTGACAGAGGTGCCACCTTGTATGTAACCACAGAGTGTTCAGCCCCAGTGTTGACCATGAAGTCTACTGTCTGGCCCCCTCCTTTCATTGTGGCCCTGGGCTCATGGGGGCCTAGTGGGATAGAGCCCGGTCTTTCCTAATCAGAGTCCACTCCTGCCAGTCCAATCAGATCAACCTCAGGTGGTTCTGGTTGGTAGCGGCTGGGTAGAGCCAATTTGGTTTTCCTTTATGGGGGTTGGGGCATTCATTATTCCAGTGTCCAAATTCTTTGCAGTAGGCACATTGATCTCATCCCAGTGGTGCCCTTCTTTTTTGTCCTTGAATCCCTAGTGGTTTCCTTGGGGGACTTTCTGGAAGGGATAGTTGTCCCAAGGCCACCGCCAGGAGAGTTGCCTTTTGTTTCATTCTTCAGTCTGCCTCCTTTCTGGCAGCTTGATCTCAATTTACAAAAACTTTGTTGGTGATTTCCAATAATTTGGTGGTTTTCTTCCCAGTGAATCATGTCAATATTTGGAACTTCTGTCTAATGTCACTTTGGGCCTGTCCCACGAAGGCAACATTGACCATGCACTGATTTTGGGGTGGCTTCTGGGTCAAATGGGGTATAAACTCTAAAGGCTTCACATAATCTTTCATAGAAATTAGCTGGATTCTCTTCTGGCTTTTGATGACCTCAGATACCTTTGCCATGTTAGTGCCTTTTTGACCCCTGCTTTTACCCCCTGGAGGAAGGTGAGTCGGTATCTTTCTAATCCGGCCCTTCCTGCCTCTGTGTTGGGGTCTCAGCAGGGCTCCTCTTCAGGCAAAGCCTCCCATGCCGGAGCCTCAACCTCTAGTTGCCCATCTGGTGCCTAAGTCTGGAGCCATTTTCTGGGTTCAGTGACAATCTGTTGGCATTCTTCCATGTTGAAAAGGGTAAGCAGAAGCTGCTTACATTTGACCCAGGCAGGGCTGCGAGTCTGGATTGTGGATTCTAGGAGATCTATCATCACCTGCAGCCTCTCAGAGTAGGGCGGCATGCGGTATTTCCGGTTGAGGAGGTCAGTAGTGGAGAACAGTTGGTAGTAGAAAACCAATTCCTCTACTTGTAGGGTCCCATCGGGGCCTATTCTCTGGGTACCTCTTGTCTCCCACAATGGCATCTGCATTGCCATTGAGGGCCTTGGAACTTGAGCCGTGGACCTATTGTGTCTTCCTGCCGGTTCAGGTGTCCCTGGTTGGGGCAGACTGGCTGCTGGCGGAGGTGAAATCAACTGGGGTAGACTACCAGGCAGACGAGGTTTCCCTCCCTCAATTGATGGGGTGTTGGGGGCATATGGTAGTGGAAATGGAGGGACTTCTGAGTTTTCTTGGAGGATGGGGGGGCAGTTTTTCTGCTATGAGGTTGTCCCTTACTATTAATGCAGAACCAGACCCAAGGAGGCTTGACTTGGGCTAGTTCCAGCCACTGATTTGTGTCTGGGAATTTATCTGGGTGGCTGGGGTCTCCACTAACTACTTTTTAAACAGCTTGGACTATGGGGCCATTAGGGGACCAGACTATACTGACCGTATGCCATGCTAATTCACAGAGGGTGCATAGTTTCCTGGGATTCAATTGACCCCATAGTCATCTGAAAATCCCTTTTTAAAATTCTTAATCATATACTCCAAAACAGTTGGTTTTGAGGAATTTCCCCCCATCCTGGTACCCTAGAATTTCCCCCCATCCTCCCAGTGTACAGTGTCACAGGACAAACATGAAGGAAGAGGTCGTTTCATACACCTGGCCTCTCCCATCACATGGACTTAGATGCCTCTTAGCATTGGTAGGTCAGTATAAACCCCTGACTCATATCAGGCCTCTGAGGACCTGATTCTGCCTTGAGCCATCTGAGGTCATCACTGAATCACAGGGTAAGGACCCACTCGGACTCCATAGCCAAAACGGTGGAGGACAGACACACATTCAGACAGATTGCAAACTTCCACCCAGGGCTTTCCTGTGTTGTAACTGTTGCCCGGGAGGTGATCAAGCTCCCTTTTCCCCTCTAGAATGGGCCTGAACTCAGTCCTGGGTCCCCAGGGACACTTATAGCATCTGATGTCTTGTCCAGGGACAATTTTCTGATTCCCCCTGGATTCCATTAGAGTGCAGCAGTGGCTGACTATTGCCGGGCCCAGCGAGGGTCAGGATCCAGTGAAATCACCAGCCATGTCCCTGTCTTCCCATCTCAGGGGCCCACAATGAGTGGCCTCTCCACTGGCCTCTTACAATGGTGGCTCAAGGGACCAGACTGGGTGTTGGTTTCCCTGCTAATGAACCAAAAACGTTACACCAAATACTCAGTGCTCAGGAAGAGGCAAGTGATGCCCCCTTGGGGAATCAGGAAAGACTGTTTATTTCATACTGATGCCAGCAGCGTCACCTCCAAAGGCTGAGCCCTGAGCCTTGGCATCAACCTCTTTTTATGGGTGGGATTGCAGGGTCTCGGAGAAAAAAATGAAAAGGAGCAGGGGGCAGTTATCAGTTGTGCTGTGCGGGCAGTGGGCAGATATAGGAGGCAAGTAAGATTACAGAAGCCAAAAACATTCAAGGGGAGTATCTGGCCTCAGGTATCTGACTGGCCCCTTTTATATTGCTTTTACCAGCTTTCCTTCTCTTCTATTCACTAGGTTTTCATTCAACAGTACTTCAGAGAGACCCCACTAGGAACCAAGCATTCTTCTAACCCTAGGGTGGTGATGTTGAACAAAAATACAGTCCCTTATCTCCTGAATTTGTAATTTAGTGAGAAAATATTAATTCTGTTAAATTATTATACAACAATGAAGTGAGAAGGGCAACAAAGTGAAAAAGCATCTTTCTGAGTGCTTATAAAAATTGATATAATATCAGGATGAAAGGCTTCTTTGAGGATATGACATTTCAGCTGATAACGAAAAGAACAGTAGGTATGGATTTGCAGAGAAGGGGAGGAGCTTGGAAGTATTTTAAGAAAAGGGGGGAGAAGCTCATAAACAATGTCCTGTTATAAAGAAGCCGAAATGATATATGAACTAAGGTCAAATAGGGCTAGAGTGAAAGAATAATCAGGAGATAATGTAAGATGTTAATGGGAAATAATCCAGGGCTAGATCACATGTTTAAAGGCATTAAATAATTTAGAATTTACCTCAGAATAATGGAATGCAATAGAAGGCATTAGAAGCAATGACTTGGTGTCAATCACTTTAGTATTTTGAAAATATTATTCTGGCTGTTGTGTTGAAATGGCATTGGTGAGAGATCAGATTAGATGTGCTGGACAAATTAGTTGTCAATTATAGTGCTCCTAGCCAAGAAATGCCACTAGTTTGATTTGGGTCTTGTAGTTTGGTATTGGAAATGGAGAAATATTTAGAAGCCCAATTAACAAGACTTTGTGATGTTTTATATACAAGAATAAAAGAAAGTTTGGCCATTGTACATGACTCTGAGATTTACGGCTAATATAACTAAATTGAGGGAGGTGACTCTTACTGAGATATTCTGAAGTTACCAGATTTGGAATAAATGCATAATAAAGGGATAAGTGGGGGAACATTTATTAATTGTCTGTTAGATATGTTGAATTTGAAGTAGTTTTACATTTTGAATCAACAGCTGGCTAGGGGTACCTGTGTAGTTCAGTTGGTTAAGCATCTGACTTCAGCTCAGGTCATGATCTTGTGGTCCATGAGTTCAAGCCCCACTTTGGACTCTATGCTGATAGCGCAGAGCCTAGAGTCTGCTTCTGATTCTGTGTCTCCCTCTCTTTCTGCTCATTGCTTCCTCATGCGCTCATTCTCTCTCTCTCTCTCTCTCTCTCTCTCTCTCTCTCTCAAAAATAAATAAATATTTTTAAAAATTAAAAAAAAATGTGCTTGTTGAATTGGAATTTCCTCCTAGGAGATGTCTGGCTGGTGATAGAGGTTAAGAAGCCTCAGTATACCAAGATAGTCACTAAAACTATGAACATAGATAAGACTACTAAGGGAATAAAATAAAAATGAGAGGATAAGGAAATCTGGAACTAAATCAAGAAGAATTCCCAAATTTCATGGCTGGATAGATGAGGGTAAGCCTGAAAACCATAGCATGCTGAGAGAATCTCTCAGAACAACTGGGTCACAAAGTCAAAGCAAGAAGGTGTTTATAGAAACAAGGTTGTCAAGAAAGAGGCATGCTACAAAAAAAAAAAAAAAAAGTATGTACTGAATTGAATGATATTGACATTTCTGTTGACCTTACTAAGAGCTGTTTCATGTAGTAGTAATAAGGGCAGAGACTGAGTTGGAAGGGGTGGCAAAGAGAACAAGAGGTGAAAAAAGAAGGTAGTAAGTGTTGAGCTTTCTTTCCATTTTTTTAAAAGTTTACCTATGAAGAGAAGGGGTGTTGTGTTGTAGTGACTAGAGGTAAATGGAGCTCTCTCTCTTCTGATTGAATATATGTAGTTGGGTGTTGACTTTTAAAATATTTGGATGTTTTAATACAGTCATTTTGATTAAACTTGTTGGAGGTGACTATTAGAATGTTTCCAAATGGTCCTCTTTGCAAGTAATGCACCCGGCAGGGAGTCTAACTCCATCATTCCTTCTATCCTTGAAACTAAGGCTGTCCCTGAGTCTCACCCCACTTTTGAGTCTGATTTTGCAAGGCATTGTTCATGCTATTTCATACCTTAACCCATGATGACACTTTTGGAATAAAGTGAGACTATTCTTATCAATTATTAGCATAATGCTATAATAAACACTCAAAACAAATTTGCTAACTTTAATGGCCTAATCACATAGGCAAAATAAATACATTAATTTTCACACATCACCTGAAAAGTGTTCTCAGATATAAGGTGGTATAGGTGTTAGGAACCAATAACATTGCTGAGGGTTTAATTAATGAATAGGCTGGCTGGATTATCTAAAGTTTCCTTCCCCCTTATCTGTGTGGATAAAGGATATACATTACTGACAAGGACACATTTTAGTTTTGTCATATAATATATAATTTACTTTAGGATACACATATGTAGGATCCCAGGAAAGACTAAAAACCAGATGCCTGGATAAGAAATACAAACATAGTTCTGGATTAAAATAAATACTAAGAGGTCTTAGCCATTAGAGTTTCTGGATCTCCTAGGCCCCCAGTTACTCCCGGTTCTTCAGTTACTTGTCCGCTGGTGTGTCTCCTCCTCAGTTCCTTCTTATTTTAGTTATTTTCTTACCCAGTCCTTAATCAATGTTTAATGTGTTTGTATATGTGTATTTTCTCCTCCACCTCAAAGCAATTTTGAAGTTAACTGTACTTCATGCTCTCTCCTAAATTCTGCATATGGGCCAATGAGTGCCTTTCCAGTGTCTGTTATGACTTTTCACTTTTAGTGCATGTGGATAGCCCCATTTTTCTTTTCTCATTTGATGACTCAAATGCCAGAGGGAGAGAATCTAATTGGTCCAGTTAATTGTTTTGAGCCAAATCACAATGTAGGATTTCTGCTATTCTGTTGTTCAGTTTCCCATGGGTCAGATGGCAAAATCATTCTTCTTTAGCAGATCAGTTGACTGGAAATTTCATGTAGAAGACTCTATGTATTTAAAAGAAACTGTAGTTTAATATTGAGAGAAGGCATGGTGCTCAATAAATACTTGTTGATACATTAGGCACATAGATAAGCCTATGGTGCATACTCAATTCCTGTCTGCATATCGAAATCACTTGGTGAACGTTTTGGGAACACTAAATCTAAAGCCTCAGTCTACCTGATCTAAATTTAGAATCTCTACAGATTCCATTTGGCAGTCTAGTTTGCTTAAAAAGCTTCCCAGTTTATCCAGATCTGCCTTGCAGTCCTTTAGGTTATTTTATTCTTGACATAAGCAGTCCCTGAAACTTTATCAACCATCACTCACTCATTTTCCAGTTTATTTTCTTTTCAAAAAATTTACATTTTTGATAGGTATTGACTCACTTTCATTACTGATTGCCTAGTTACCAAGCTTTTATAGGTGTATACATTTTCTCTGAGGTTCTAAACTAGGACAAGAAAATTGATAAGCATTATAAGTCAAACATGCAACTGAGAAAGGGTCCTCCTAGAAGACAGGAAATGTTGAGAGCTTTGGGAAATCGGAGAAAGTATGTTTCATTTAACAGGGCCCGTCATTATTTAGCATAATTGTTCCTGTGCAAATATGGGAGATTGGTGTTGCCAAAGCATCTGTTTTCCAAAGAAGATGATACAGGCTTTTACGAAAATGTCCACACTTTCTATATTGACAACATATTATTTTTTTAACATTTGTTCATTCTTGAAAGACAGAGAGGGAGCATGAGTGGGTGAGGGGCAGGGAGAGAGGGAGTCACAGAATCCGAAGCAGGCTCCAGGCTCTGAGCTGTCAGCACAGAGCCCGGTGTGGGGTTCAAACTCACAGACTGCGAGATCATGACCTGAGGTAAGGTCAGACGCTCAACTGACTGAGCCACCCAGGCAGTCACCCCTATATTGACAACCTATTAAATTCCTACACACATTCCCACTCTCCTCTCTGCTGGCCAAAATCTATAACAACTATATGAAAAGACATCATTGTACTACAGTTGTTCTTATTGGAACAATTCACTTTGAAGACAAATACATGATACTCTACTTTGGGTACAGATGGTGAGATCATAATAGTCATGGTTTGTGAGAAGAAAGCCATACATCCATCATTCTGCATTAGAAAAGAGAAATTTGGGGTGTAGTGTAGTGGGAGAAAATGGGAACAGGAAGATAACACCAACGTTGCAATCTATCTAAAGCTTACAAAGAAATATAGCCTGTGGTGTTGAGGTGGGGTCAAAATAATCTTAATCATTTATTTTTTTTTGCATTTTTGTGATTTAATTCTCTCCACTATCTCCCCAAAACTGTAATACATGCTTCTGAATGTACAAATAATCTCTGTAAATTGTACAAAGGAAAATCAAGCAAAAGCAGCTGAGTCCCATGTCTAGCTTTCAGCATCTAGTAGAGAATGGAAATAAGCCATGGGAATTGACATGTGTGTGGAAACAAGAGTTTATAGTTTCAACAGCTGGAATCAATCCAAAGGGGATCATAAGAACCAAAGGCCCTGGGAATTTTCAGAACTTGGGGGGATGCCATTGAACTCCTCAGAATTTGGCATAGAGACCAGGATCCTATTCACCTCTCAATGCTAGGTCACCCTAGGTACTCTGTGGGTTACAACAATAAATTTCACATGACAGTGTTCTTGGCTTTAAATAGCTTATATATCTTATTCAAGATAGAGTTTGGTTATCCTTATCCTCTTCTCTTTAAAATGTGGTACCAAGACTAAATATGCACAATAGTGCTTCAGATTTGAAGGATTCTGTATAGAGAGTGAAGGCCTTACCCTTACCCTGAAATGTTCTAAAATGGCAAAAATAACAGGAAGACAGAGAATAACAGAAGACTCCTATTGTGACAACTCAAACCAGGACTTTAATGGTATCATCTTAAGCTATTGACCATGTAGAGTAAGGATTAGGAGAAATAATGAGAAAATGGTAATCTTACTACAAGGTGATAGATGAAGACAGATGCAGCAACAATAATTTTTTTTTCATGGAAGATTTTGAGTAGAGATTGAATAAGAAAAATAGTTTCTTCAATATCTAAGTAATTATGATAGCAAATTTGAAATACGGAGTTGGAAAACAAGACAGGAGCTACCACCAGACTTGATGTTGAAATAAACACAAGAATGTGAATATTGACTTTGCTATTTGCAGTCTGACAGCTATGGGAAAATTATTTAATTCGTGGTTGTCCTCTCTTTAAAATGGTAATATTTGTTCCAGTCCTCTATGGCCATTACAAAGATAACATGAAAGAATTTATTTATTTAAAGTTAATTGTCACAACTGTTAGTTAATAGTTGAATGGATTAATAAGGAATATTTTGGGGGCAACTGGGTGGCTCAGTTGGTTAAGCCTCTGGCTCTTGACTTCAGCTCAGGTCATGATCTCACAGTTCATGAGATTGAGCCCCGCTTTGGGCTCTGTGCTGAAAGCATGGAGCCTGCTTGGGATTTTCTTTTTTCCTCTCTCTCTGCCCCTCCCTTGCTTGGTCTCTTTCTCTCAAAAATAAATAAATAAACGTTAAAAATATAAGGATCATTTTTAATGACTATAACTGAAATTGAAGATAAATAAATATTCTTGCAACTTGCTTAATGACCATTAATCAAAGGAATTATTTCAACTCCTGACACACTACCTCTTAGCTTATAAAAGTGCCTAAGCCTCTTTTATTGAATAGAAGCCAAAAGATATGCATTTCTTCACCTTTCCTTTTCTTTTATTCAGTAGTTAATATACACCTTATTCTCATATATCATCATATGCATAATTTTTAGTTTTTATTTTATTTTATTTTATTTTATTTTATTTACTTTTTAACTTACATCCAAACTAGTTAGCATATAGTGCAATAGTGATTTCCAGAGTAGAATCCAGTGATTCATCCTCCACACATAACACCCAGTGCTCATCCAAATGAGTGTCCTCCTTAATGCCCCTTGCCCATCTAGCCCATCCCCCTACCCACAAGCCTTCCAACAACCCTCAGTTCTCTATATTTAAGAGTCTCTTGTGTTTTGTCCTCCTCCCTGTCTTTATATTGTTTTTTTCTTTCCTTTCCTTATGTTCATCTGTTTTGTATTTTAAACTCCACATATGACTGAATTCATATATTTATTTTCTCTGACTAATTACATTTAGCATAATACACTCTAGTTCCGTCCATGTTGTTGCAAATGGCAAGATTTCATTAATTGCCTAGTAGTACTCCATTGTATATGTGTACTACATTTTCCTTATCCATTCATCAGTTGATGAACATTTGGGCTCTTTCCATACTTTGCCTATTGTCGATAGTGCTGCTATAAACATTGGGGTGCAGCGCCCCTTTGAAACAGCACACCTGTATCCTGTAAAAATACCTAGTAGTGCAAGTGCTGGGTTTTAAGGTAGGTCTATTTTAAATTTTTGATGAACCTCTATACCATTTTCCAGAGTGGCGGCACCAGTTTACATTCCTGTCAGTAGTGCAAAAGGGTTCCTCTTTCTCTGCATCCTTGCCAACATCTGTCATTGCCTGTGTTGTCAATTTTAGCCATTCTGACAGGTGTGAGGTGGTATCTCATTGTGGTTTTGATTTGTATTTCCCTGATAATGAGTGATGTTGAGCATTTTTTCATGTGTCTGTTAGTCATTTGGATGTCCTCTTTGAAAAAGTGTCTATTCATGTCTTTTAAATACATAATTTTTAAATAAAAATTATACTATTGAGTTTATGTAATGTGGTGGGAACAATTCCCATTGTTTCTCCTAGGCAACTCTTTTTTTATATCTTCCCTATACGATATCCTAGAAGAATCAAAGATTATGTCTGTGTCCCTGTTCTTGGCAATGATCTCATCAAAATGTCACGACCTCTTGCTAATGATCTGAATAGTTTTCTGGAGTACTTATTACATGATATCCTGGGATATAATTGTTTTAAAATTTACTTATGAGGGGAATATAAGTGTGCTATGTGGAATCATAATCTACCTAATTCTGACTGCCTCTGTCATAGGAAACCTGCTGAAATTAGGTTGTCTACTATTTTTGGTTGCTAATGTTAGATATGGAAAAAATTTCAACTCTGGACTTTTCCCAGTCATGGAACTTGGTTTTATAAATACTTTAAAGGGATTTTCACTTCTGCCACTGATTTCAGAGAGTAATTGGTAAAGCAGCTTTTCCCATGCAGACCTCTTCTCCTTGGTTTGGACTTCCCAAGGTTTGAATAAAATCCATGAACAATATCAAATGAAAGTCTATCCAATATCTAACATCTTTCATAAATTGATACTTTCACAAAACCTCTTGACAAATTATAACCAACTAATAAGAGTAACTATTAGTTGTCTCTTATGACTAATACAATTTCTTCATAATGCAGTATCGGTTCAGCTCAATATTTTTCTGAATAAAGGGTAAATCAAGGCAGTTTTTAACTATAAACTACAACAAATTATATGAAATTGACAGTTTAGAAGAACAAAAATTGTGCCTTGGTAATTCATATGGTTCACCCCCAAACATCCATATGTCTCAAAATATTATTTTCTGGCTTTTTGCCTCATAATATGCATCTCAAAGCTCATGTACTTTTTGTAGAAGCCCTAATTGACAAAGTACCTCATGAAGCTAGAATGGCCTCTAAAAATTAGAGAGAATATCCACCATTAAGTAAAGAAAAATTCCAAACATTTCCCCAAACATTTCCCCATTCTGACTTCTTTATTGTACAGCTTTACTTTTTTATTAATAGCATAAATCCAGTTGAATACCTTATATAACATTTGAGAAGCAATAAATTATAATTTCTTGAATTTATATTCTGCTTTCTCAGAGGAGTTCATCTCATAGACATTGTCTTATTAGTGTTCAAAATTCTCCTGAAAAGTAGGTAGAGAGTACTATGTTGAGCAGTGATAGAACTGTGAAGAGGAAAGGTACAGTCCCCCTGACTCTATGCCTCCATTAAATCTTGACTGGAAAAAGAAGGTACAAAGAAAATCTAAGAGCTGAAAGTGAAGCTGACGGAAATTTTAATAGATTTTTTTCCTACTATTAATAGAAGATCCAGGAGTCAGGGATCATGTGTGGTGATACTGATGAAGTTTTAGGATGATGGGGGATTCCTGGGGTCTGGAGTTGACAGCCAAGGAAGAATTCTTGATGACCTCTTTGGTGTAAAGAGGTGATTTTATTAAAGCACAGTGACAGGACCCATGGGTAGGAAGAGCTGCACTGTGTGAGCATTTGGGACAATAGTTTTATGGAGTCAGGGGATCAAGAGGGAGTTTCTGAAGAGCCTTTCACATGCTAAAGACTTACTGGAGGCCTAGCTTTTGTCAAGCTAAGGTTGTTCTTCTCCACAGCAAAGCTTTAACATTAAGACTGTAGGGAGTTCCGGGGATTTTAGGCTGTTGGTGGGATTGCCTTTTTCTGGTAAACTGGCGGAGACTCATCAATTTAACCATTTGTTTTTTATCCTCTCCTGTTTTGGGGTAGCTGGGAGTATCCAAGGAATGTCATACATGACCCACTTGAGGGCGGGGTGTGCTAGCGTGTGCTTGGCCCCTCAGCCTGCCTCATGCTCCCTCACCACTACTCCATTTCTAGTTTTCAACAAGAGTAACTTCCAAGTAAAAAATGCTTTATTAAATAGTTTTTAAATGAATATTTAGGCCATTTACTGTCACACATCTATGTCCTACATAATTTTTTGTCACACTTGTTATTTTACCACAGCCATAGGAAAACGGAGCTACCAATTATAGAACAGTGTTTCCCTCCACTTGTAATTTTGCATATTAAAAATATACATATTGATTTGTTGTTATTAACTAGAAGACATTATTTTTAAAATTTTAGATGAGTAAACACATTTAGGAAGAAAAATTGGGGTAATTTGCCCAAAATTGGCAATAGGCAGAGACTGGATTCAGTCCTTGGTGTGTATAGCTTCCAACCCCTGTATCTTTTCTCAGTAGTGTATTGAACTCTCACATTGTTTGTGATTTTTTTTTTTTTTTGCTTTCTTTTCAAATGTGTGTTTTAAGTGTTAATTTATTTGGTTGAATGAATTTTTTCATTTAGTTGAGTTGTTAACAGATAGCCATCATTTCCTTACTTCTTTTATTAGAGCTCTTACTAATAATAGATATAAGGAAAAAAGAAAGGAATTGTAAAAACTTAAGAAAACATTCATTGGTCAAGATAATTCACTGAACTTGGCAGAAATTTGCATAAAGTTAAAAAAAATGGAAAGATGGTGCCTATAATGTTTATAGTTACAGTCCACCTTCGATCCAATCCCATGCAGAGAATTCACATGACCAAAAGAAACAAAAACTGGCCTGAAGGAATGAATGAGACAAGGTTCTGAATGGAAGCAAGACTTTTTTCAGATGGATTAAAATCATCAGCAAATGACATGGAAAGGCAAAGAAGTGCTGCTGTATTCTGCATAGCAGTGCTGGAAGGGCCCCCCAAATGATGGTAAATAATTCCATTGGTAATGATGTTTGCAAATCAGATACATCTTGAAAACCTTTAGGAAACCCAGGGGTAGTGCTAAGGGCTTGAAGCAGAGTCCTGGTACATACCTCTCACTTACACATAGTTAAGTCAAATTAAGACAGAAATCTTCTTGTAAGGATCCAGTGTTTTTTGCTATGCATCCTGAGATCCATTTACAAAGTAACAAAGAGTTATAAGCAAAGTTAATTGGTTAATCTCTGAGTTCCTTGTGTTTGAGTGGAAATTAGCACTAGAGTAGAAGGGTTCTGGTTGATTAGCAAACACCAAAAGAGGACTCAACTGTTTCTTTCTACATATTTTAAGAAACATGATTTCTATGCAAAAGTTTAAGATCCTTTTTTTCCTCTAAGTAACCACCATTCTCAGTAATTTACTTGTAATCTTCATTATAGTTCAAATAAAGGAAAAATCACAGGACAGACTTATGAATCATAGCAGACATTTTTTATGATTATCTTTTTAAGATCATGTACTTCATAGAAATATGGCAAAAGCACATGCAAGCAGAAAAAATAAACCTGGACACCACTGGCTTAGAATACGAAATATAAAAATAAGGGCTTTCAAAGTGAAGTAGGTGGAAATATTTATTGATAACTGATGTAGTTTTAAACACACAAGCCAGACATTTTATGGATCTGGGAGCCACTATGTTTTGTTATCTCAGGTAGGAAATAAATAGCAGTTCAAGTTACTTAGTCCTGAAAATGTCTGCACCTCTATGTATTACCTAGTGTAGTAATGATGCATAATAGGTACCCAATAAATGTTTGAGAACCGTTGAACAAATGAATTGCAAAGTCGATAATGATGCAGTTTTGTGAGCTTAATAGGTTAAAGCAATGTATTTTGGCACTAGATCTGTATATCCATGATATTTCTCAGATATAGCTAAATACACATTACACAGTGGTAATTTCTCATGCATATTGGAATCACTGTATTCATCTAAAAATACTAATGCCCTCCACCCTGATAAATTCTGATTCAGTTGCTCTGAGAAGAGACCTATGCAACAGTACTCAAAATCTCCCCAAGTTAGGCAACTATGCAGTCACAACTGAGAACCACAAGAATTTAGACCAGCTCGTCTGTATTACCGAATAAAGTTTATGATCATCACCTGTAAGGAGACAGTCATTGTCAGGCATCTATTTCCAGCAGTATTCCAAGTAGAACAAATTTTTGGTCACACTGATATTACAGTGGTGGACATATTTAAGATAGACAATAAAAACTCACTACCTGGTCTATATATATTTATTTAATACACATCAACTGGGTGTCTACTTTGTGTGGGCAGTGTCCTGGCCCTGGCAACACTATAAGGTGCAAGGTAGACAAGGTCCCTACTGTAATGGAAGAGAGACCACCTTGCCCCATACCAAAGTATTTAAAAGTCACACCCATACCCATCCAGACCCCCCCACGTGCCCCCTCAAACACATACACACACACACACACACACACACACACACACACATACACAAATTAATGTAGGGCAGAAATGTAGAGACTCTGGACAATCTTCCTGGAGGGAAGACCTTAAATTGGAGCAACAGTGGTGAAGAGAGCCTTCTAGGCAGAGGGAATATATATGAAAAAGACCAAGAATGGCAATGAGCTTTTGAAGTTGAGGAACTGAAAGAAGGTCATTGTGGTTGGACCATAATGAATGGAAGGGCAGACTAACTCTCAGATGAAATTGGTGAAATATGTTTGCTTAGATCATGAGAATGGGGATCCTTTATATTTAAAAGATTTAACCTCCTGAAAATGTCAATTCTGTCCAATTTTCCTGTTCTCTTCATTCAATTTTTTTTATACTTCTGTCACCAGCCTAGTCAAAGCCACTACATCTCTTTCCTTGTTACTCCTATTTATCCCCTTACTGACACTAGCATAATCCTATAAAGGTAAGTAAAATCTGATTATGTCGTGCTATGGCTTAAAACCTTACCATAATTTTTCACTGACCAGGAAAATGTCCCTAGATTTAGCACACTCTTCTCAAGCATTCTCTCCTCTCTGGGATCATGTTGTCACTGTCACTGTCCCACCTTCTGCAGCCATATTGAATTTCTTTTAATTGTTCTGATTTACCAGACTCTCTCACACAGATTTCCTCCTTTGCCTGTGTGTCGTGTGTGATTTAACCTGGTCATTTGAGAACTTAGATATGTAACTGTTTATTTTTTGTCCCCAGTTAGACTGTAACCCAACATGTAAGCCTCTAGCATACAACCTGGTCTTTATTTATTGGATTAACCCATAAGAGAAAAGATAATTGCACTGAGATTCTTTACCAAAAAGTCCTACACTGATCAAACATATGAGCTTTTCCTTAAATTTCCATCAGAAAACTAGTTTTTAATAGCTGCACAAGATCATTTTTTTCTACATGTAACAGTACTTTTTTAAATAAAAAAATAGAATGTGATATTGTTAAAAACTGGGGGATTTTTCTAAGCTTTGCAAGAGATCATAAAGTGATGGGTAAAGAGCGAAGCACCCTTCACACAACTCTGTGAGCACAGAACTAGTCATTTACTAAACGCAACACTTAGCCACTTCCACAACTCACTCTGACAAATCTTACCACAAAACCACATGCTCCTCCAATTGCTTGACAGAAGTTCAACTTGAAAAGGTTTCCTTCAGTGTAGATTTTCTGTATGTTTCCACTTAGTGATAGAAGGGAAGCCTGTCACAGCTTGTGTGGGCTTGGCACTCTCAAGGGGCTTAGAGACCCAAATAAAGGACCAGGGGAGGCATGGAAGATGAGAATAAAAGAAATCCTCAGAAACCAGAACACCCTTATGGCTGTTCCCTGTGATGCAGGTTCAGCTCTCCTTTGATAACCTAAGTAACATCTTCTGTAGGCTCTTTTTCAAAGAGAATGATCTGGTAGGTGAGACAAGACAATAATATTTGCCAAGTAGTAGAAATGCTCAAAACTTAGGCATGAGGTGAACTACATTTTGAGGTGGTTAGTTTGGAGGAAGATTGGATTTCTGGTAGCTGCTAAACTGTGTGAAGAGGTGAGATAGCAGAAAGAGGCTGTGTGACTCTTTGAAAGAATTCTGGACCAGTTAAGTAATGAAGCATTCAAAGCAACTCTTCATTTCCACAGGGATGAGTTTATTACAATGAAACTGGAAACCATGCACATGCAATAGTAAAGAATGTGTGATGCTAGTTGGGGCAGAATGGTATCAGGTGAAGACCCAGTTTTATGGCTGACGGGTTCCCTGGGTTCCCACAGATAAAAATCAATATTGTGAGGGTGAAAAACTTAATTCTACCCCCAGTTGTCAACAAAGATGAAGCTGCAGTCAACTGCCATGCTAGCTGAGGACTGTGGCACAGGGCCTGAGAGAGCCAAAGCTTGTTACCTGAAAGGATTTCCATAGCTGTTGCGGCTAATCATGGAAGTTAATTATGGGGTAGGGCAGACTGCCTTTATCGGTTCTTATCATTTGATTTTGCTGCCTTGATTCATCGTTCTGGCAGCCCACATAGACTTTTCCCACATTAGTTCTCCACTATAACATTTTATACTTCTCAGACATCCTCTCTTTAGTGAAATATTTGCATTCAACAGATGTCTCTTTGCCATGTTTTTAAATCAATGACACTGAAAAATGCAGTCCTTTTGGCAAGGAACAGAGAAGGAAAAGCTTGGGAAAAGAGATAGCATGATGTTACAATCATTTCTGGCACAAAATTGCCTTGGGTGTATATACTAACTATAGGATCATGTTAACCTACATGGCCTCAACTTGCTTATCTGTAAAATGAGAATAATAACAGCAGCATTTACCTTGTTGGGCTGTGGTAAAGATTGAGAAAATCTAAACCACGTACTGGGAATCATTCTCAGTACAAACTAATCTTCAAGAAATCATAGTGATTATTGTTTCTTGGAACTTCTCAAATCATAGCATTACAGTAGCTTTATACTCACCCAGTATGGGATGAGAGGTCAGACCTAAAAGATATAAACACATCTGAACCACCCAAACCCATTCAACATTATCTTTAAAATTTCTTTTAATTGAAATATAGTTGACACACAAGGTTAATATTAGTTTCAGGTATTTAATGTAGTAATTTGACAAGTCTATACCTTACCCTATGCTCACCACAAATGTAGCTACCATCTGTCATCATGCAATGCTGTTACACCATCATTGTCTATGTTCCCTATATTGTACTTTTTATTCTCGGTGACCTAGTCATTCCATAACTGGAATCCTGTATCTCCTACTCCCCTTTCCCATTTTTCCCACCCACCCCCTGGCAACCATCTGTTTGTTCTCTATAGTTACAGTTCTGATTATATTGTTTTGTTTTTTAGATTTCACATGTAAATGAAATCATATGGTATTTGGCTTTCTATGTCTGACTTATTTCTCTTAGTATTAATACCCTCTAGGTCAATCAGTGTTGGAAATGGTAAAATTTCTTTTTTATGATTGAGTAATATCTCTGTGAGTGTGTGTGTGTGTGTGTGTGTGTGTACATGTGTGCGCTCCATCTCCTTTATTCATTTATAGATGGACACTTGGGCTGCTTCTATATCTGTGCTAATGTAAATATGCTGCAGTAAATAGGGATGCATATATTTTTTAAGTTTCTTTATTTTGAGAGAATGAGAGAGAGAGAGAGAGAGAGCACGAGAGAGAAAGAGCATGAGTGGGGAGAAGCAGAGAGAGAGAGAGAGAGAGAGAGAGGATCACAGATTCCATCGTTCTGTACAGAGACCAACTTGGGGCTCAAACTCTCAAACCATGAGATCATGACTAGAGCCGAATTCAAGAGTTGGATGCTTAACTGACTGAGCCACCCAGGTGCCACAGGGATGCATCTCTTTTTAAATTAATGTTTTTGTTTTCTTTGGGTAAATACCTAGTAGTGGAATTACTAAATAATATGGTATTTCTATGTTTAATTGAGATAACTCCATACTATTTTCTACAGTGGCTTCAACAATATTACATTCCCACAAGCAGTGCACAAAGGTTCATTTTTCCCTACAATGCCTTGCCAATTTTTTTTGTCTTTTTCATTCTAGAGATTCTGAAAGGGGAAAAGTGAAATCTCATTGTGGTTTTTGATTTGCATTTCCTTCATGATTAGTGATGTTGAGCATATTTTCATGTTTCTGTTGGACACCTGTATGTCTTCTTTGGAAAAGTGTCTGTTGAGGTCCTCGGTCCATTTTTTAATGAGCTCAATTGTATTTTGGTATTGACTTGTATAGTTTTTTCATCTATTTTGATATTAACTCTTTATCTGATATTTGCAAATATCTTCTCTTATTCAGTATGTTGTTTTGTTGATGGTTTTTTCACTGTGGAAAAAGCTTTTTAGTTTGATATAGTCCCAATAGTTTATTTTTGCTTTTGTTTCCCATGTCTGAGGAGACGTATTTATAAAAATGTCGCCACGGCCAGTGATGATGAAATCATTGTCTCTGTTCTGTTCTAGAAATTCTACAGTTTCAGGTCTCACATGTAGATCTGTTATCCATTTTGAGTTTATTTTTGTGTATGGTATAGGGTAGTGATTCGATTTCATTCTTTTGGATGTAGCTGTCCAATTTTCCATCACCATTTATTGAGAAGACTGTCTTTTCCCCATGGTATATTCTTGCCTTCTTTGTCATAGGTAAATTGACTATGAGTATGGGTTTATTTCTGGCCTCTCTATTCTGCTCCATTGGTCTATGTGTTTATTTTTGTGCGAGTGTCATACTGTTTTAATCATTACATTTTTGTAGTATATCTTGGAAATTGGGATTGTAAAACCTCCTGTTTTGTTTTTGTTTCTCAAGATTCCATGGGTTATTTGGAGTCTTTTGTAGTTCCACACAAATTTTAGTAGTTTTGTTGTAGTTCTGTAAAAAATGCTATTGGTATTTTGGTAATTTGTGTCGAGTCTGTAGATTGCTTTGGGTAGTATAGGTATTTTAACAATATTAATTTTTCTAATCCATGAGCATGGGATGCCTTTCCATTTGTGTGCACCTCAATTTCATCATTGTTCTACAGTTTTTAGATTATAGATATTTCATCTCCTTGGTGAAGTTTATTCATAGGTATTTTACTTTTTGTTGTAATTGTAAATGGAATCATTTTCTTAATTTCTTTATATGCTACTTCATTTGTAGTGTATAGAATCACAACTGGTTTTTCTGTATTAACTTTATATCCTGCAGCTTTACCAAATTCTTTATTCTAATTTTTTTTTTTTGGTGGAATCTTTAGGGTTTGCTGCATATAGCACCATCTTATCTGCAAATGGTTAACATCTACAGTTTAACTTCTTCCTGTCTAAAAATGTGGGTGCTTTTATTTCTTGTCTGATTTCTGTGGCTAGAACTTCCAGTACTATGATTAGTAAAAGTGGTGAGAGCGGACATCCTTATCTTGTTCCTGATCTTAGGGGGAAAACTCAGTTTCTCACCATTGGGTATGATGTTTGCTGTGGATGTCTCATATTTGTGGAGGGTTTTTATCATAAACAGATGTTGAATTTTGCCAAATGCTTTTTCCACATCTGTTGAGATGATCATATAAGTTTTATTCTTTGTTTTCTGGATGTGGTGTATCATATTGATTGATTTGTGAATATTGAACCATCCTCACATCCCCAGAATAAATATCATTTGATTGTGGTGAATTATTCTTTTAATATATTGTTAAATGTGGTTTACTAATATTTTGTTGATGGTTTTTGCATTTATTTTCATCAGGGGTGTTTGCTATAGTTTTCTTTTTTGTAGTGTTTTTGTTTGGTTTTGATATCAGAATAATGTGGGCATTGTGAAATGTATTTGGAAGGTCTTTTTCCCCTTCCATTTTTGAGAACAGTTTGGGAAGAATATGTAACAACTCTTCTTTAGATTTGATAGAATTCACCTGGGAATTTATCTGGTCCTAGACTTGTATTTATTTGCAGTTTTTGATTACCAACTCAATTTTATTTCTAGTAATATGTTCAGATTTTTAATATCTTCCTTATTCAGTTTTGGAAAATTGTATGTTTCTAGGCATTTATCCATTTAAGTTGTCCACTTTTGGCATGTAATTTTTTGTAGTATTATCATATAATCCACTGTATTTCTTGATGTAAGTTGTTAACTTCTATTACATTTCTGAATTTGTTTTTTTGAGGTCTTCTCTCTTTCTTGATGAGCCTGGATAATGGTTTATAAATTGTATTTATCTTCTCAAACAACAAGCTCTTGGTTTTATTGATTTTTTTCTTCTAATTTTTTAAAAGTCTCTTTCATTTATTTCATCTCTATCTTTATTATTTCCTTCCTTCTACTAACTTTGAGCTTTGTTTTCTTTTTCCAGTTCTTTTAGGTATATTAGGTTAGATTGATATTTTTCTTGTTTCTGGAGTTATACCTGTATTGCTATAAATTTCCCTTTTAAACTGCATTATATGCATCCCAAATATTTTGGATAGTTAGGTTTTCATTTTAATCTGTGTTCATATATTTTTTTATTTTCTCTTTGATTTTTCATTGACCCATTGGCCATTTAGCACCATGATGTTTAGCCTGCATGTGTTTGTTTTTTTCCAGTTTTTTTTTTCTCGTGATTGATTTCTGGTTTCATATGGTTATAGTCAGAAAAGATGCACAATATAATTTCTACCTTCTTAAATTTATAGAGACTTGTTTTGTGGGTTAATATGTAATCCATCCTGGAAAATATTTCATATGCACTTGAATATAATGTCTATATTTTTTTGAATGGAATGTTTTCTATATATCTGTTAAGTTCATCTGGTCTAATGTGTCATTCAAAGACATAGTTTCCTTGTTGATATTCTTCCTAGATGATATATCCATTGATGTAAGTGAGGTCTTAAACTCCCCTATTATTAATGTATTACTGTCAGTTTCTCCCTTTCAGTCTGTTAATATTTACTTTGTGAATTTAAGTGCTCCCATATTAGATGTATAGGTATTTACAATTCTTATATCCTCCTGTTGGATTGATTTTTTTTATCATTATGTAATATGCTTCTTTCTTATTTCACCTTATTTTAAATTCTGTCTGATATAAGTATTGCTATTGTTTTGTTTTAATTTTTGTGTCTATTTTCATGTTATGTTTTTCCATCCTTCCACTTTCACGCTCTGTGTCTTTAGTTCTGACATTAATATCTTGTAGGAAACATATAGATAAGTCTTGTCTTTTTTAATCCATTCTACCATTCTGTGTCTTCTGAGTGGTGATTTTAACCAGTTATATTTAAAGTAATTATTGATAGGTATGCACTTATTGCCATATTGCTTTCTGATTATTTTTGTAGTTATTCTGTTTGTAGTAGTTGTTGTTATTGTTCTTTCATTGTGGTTTGATGCCTTTCTTTGTCGTTATGCTTGAATTTCTATTTATTTTTTGTGTATCTATCATAGATTTTGGGTTTATGGTTACTATGAGGTTTATGTATAGAATCCTAAGTATATAGCAGTCTATATTAAGTTGATGGTCATTTAAGTTTGAACACATTCTAAAATAAGTTTTTTTACTCCCTCCTTCAGGTTTTATGCATTTGTCATTTTATATCTTTCCAGTTATAATTGTCTTCCAATTATGGCCTATTCTTTTCCACTTAAAGTGCCTTTAACATTTCTTGCAAGGCTGGTTTCGTGATGATGAATTCTTTAATTTTTGTTTGGAAAACACTTTATCTCTTCTAAATTCTGAATGCTAATCTTTATAGGCAGAGTATTCTTGGTTGTACTTTTTTTTTCCTTTCAGCTCCTTGAATAGATCATACCATTCTCTTCTGGCCTACAATGCATCTGCTGAAAAATTAGCTCATAGTCTTATGGATTTCCCTTGTAAATAACGTTTTGCTTCTCTTTTGCTGATTAAAAAAAATTCCCTTTAACATTAACCTTTGACATTTTAATTATTAGGTGTTTAGATGTGGACTTCCTTGAGTTCATCTTTTTTCAGAATCTCTTAGCTTCTTGGACCTAGATGTCTGTTCCCTTTCCCACTGAGGGAAGTTTTCACCTATTATTTCTTCATATAAGGTTTCTGCCCCTTTCTCTTCTTCTGGAACCCCTATAATGTGAATCTTTATCTGCTCAATGTTATCTTAGAGATCCCTTACCCTAGCTTCATTTTTTAAGTTTTTTTCATTTTACTGTTCAGTTTGGGTGCTTTCCATTACCTTGTCTTCTAGATTACTGATCTGTTCTTCAGCATCTACTAATCTATTGTTGATTCCCTCTAGTTTTTTTTTTTAATTTTAGTTATGGTATTCTTCAGCTGATTGGTTCTTTTTTCTAATTGTTATCTCATTGTTGAATTTCTGAGATCCTCCACTCCTCTCTCAAGTCTGGTGAGCATCTTTATGATCACTACTTGAAACACTTTAGCAAACATAATGCTTATGTTCATTTTATTTGGTTATTTTTCTGGGGTTTTGTCTTGTTCTTCTGTTTGGAGAATATTCATCTGTATTCCCATTTTTCTGGACTTTCTGTGTTTGTTTCTATGAATTACGCAGAATAGTGGCTTTTCCTAAATATGAAAGAATGGCCTTGTGTATTGGTCAACCCCTGTATAGAGTGTGTGTGCCAGGTGACTTTGGCTGACTGGCTAGAGCTGTGGCTGGCGTGGGTGGGGAGTCCTAGGGCACTCTGTGCTGGGGCTTCCCTGATGGGATAGCCAGAGCTCAAGTGGGCATGGGCTGGGGTAATCAGGGCTCTCTGCACAGAGGGCACCCTGGCAGGATAGCTGAAATTGAATTGGTTGCAAGTCTGGGGTCCACAGCTCTCAGCATAGAGTGTGCCCTGGCTAGACAGGTGAAGGTGGAGTGGGCCTGGGCCAGGGAGATCCCTGGCTTCTTCACATAGAGGGTATTCTTCACTAGCAGTATAGTTGAAATTGAAGTGGATGAAACCCAGGATGTCCCATGGCTCTCCACACAGAGGGTAGTCTGGCAGGGTAGCTGGGGCTAGGGCAGGGCATGATCCTGGGGATACCAGGTGCTCTGCACAGGACATACCTGGGTAGGACAGTTGGAGATAAGGCAGGTGGCACCCTAGAATGGCTGAAATGGGCACTGTCCACAGCAGTGCCAGCACTCTCCTCACAGAGGGCAGCACCCTGGGAGGACAGCTGAGGCTGGAGTGGGTACAAGTCAGGGTACCTTGGGGTCCTTAGTGCAGGGTACCCTGACAGTGTGATTGGAGCCAGGGGCTGCATGGGCTGGGGTGTCCTAAGGCACTCCACACAGAGGGCACCTTGGTGGCTTAGTGGGCGGCAAGGTGGGGTACAGGATGGGGGTCCTTGGGCATTCTACAGAAAAGGCACCTTGGCCAGGTGGCTGAAGCCAAAGCAGTTGTGAGCAGGAGGTCCCAGAATGCTCTGCTGAGGATGCCTTAGCATGCTGTCTGGAGCCAAAATAGAGTGGGCCTGAGTGTTCTGGGGTGCTCTGTGTCGCTGTCACCTTGCTGCAATGACTGGAGCTGTGATGCATAAGGAACACTGACTAGGGGTGTCTGGTATGTGCCACCCTGCGGCTGCCTTTGTGGTATGGCTGGGGCCAGTGTGGGCTAGAGATCTGGTGCTTGGGAGGCGGCAGGCCAGCTATGGCACCTGACCCTGGTCTCTTCTGAACTACCAAGATGGAGGGCAAACTTAAGCTGTGGCGCCACCAGCCCTTCTGATCCAGGTAGATTTCCAACAGTTTCCCCACTCTTTGGTAGAGTTCTAAGGCTGGTTCTTTTATATACTAATTACTATTTTAAACAGCAGCTTTTTTTTTCCATGCCCCAAAATGCATGTATCTTCCCACTGTCCCTCAGCACTACCCTCCCCCACAGTAGCTGGCAGCTTCAGGGCTGGGGGTTTCCTTCATTACTGTAGCTCTGTCTCTTTTGCTGTTGTTTTGTTTTTGTTTTTTGTTTTTGTTTTTTTATGGTCTATCTTTCCTTGTGCAGAAACTGTTCATTCAGCCTTCAGTTTTTCTTCAGGGGAGTGGGTCTCTAAATAGGTGTTGATTTGGTGTGTCTATGGAGAAAGTGAGTTCAGGGACTTCCTCCATTGCCATTTGGGTGAGAAGGTTCATTTAGTCCATGCAACTTTTATCACTGAACTCCACACCATGTGTAAAGTATTTAACATACCTAAAATTCTGAATGTTTAACTACCTATAAATAAGTTTCTTACATATGCACTTGCACTCTTTAGATAGAGCTAAATCTCCAATAATGATCTAAAGGTAATAGCAGTTCCTGCTAAAGCCTGGCTAAATTCATCTTCCTGTCTTTTATCTTTCTTTTGACTTTATAGTACTTGAAAATATTGGTCTATTTTACAAATAACCATTGTGTAACTTGTCTTCCTTAATTGGGGCATCATTTTTCTCTTCTTTCCCACCCCACTCTTGATACCTCAAATGAGGCTTTCTCTATAGGTGTGATGAATTCACGTTACAGTTAGATAATAAGATGTGTACAGAAAAAGGTAAATGGTTTTCATAATTAGCCTTAAATAAGAGAGAGTAATAAATGAGTAGATGGATAAAAGAATGTTACTTACCCTTTGAATTGTTTTGTTTTTACTAAGTTGCATACACAGTGAGATCTGAAATCATAATTCATAAATAAATCACATTTTAAAAACTTCAGCTTGTCTTATTTATGCATTGATTTAATATGCATGGATTCTGGAAACAAATCTATCATCCACTGTGTGATGTTGGGCAAATTACTTAAGTTCTCTGTGCTGTAGTTACACCATGAGTTGTATGAGGATAATAAAATTACTTCCCTTATAGGGTTATGATGAAAGTAATGTGAATTAATAATAAACTGCTTAGAACAATGGCTCACATATAGCAAGAGCTACATAAATGTTTGGTATTTTAAAATACAGCAATGGGGCACCTGGGTGGCTTAGTTGGTTTAAGTGTCTGACTCTTGGCTTTGGCTCAGTTCATGATCTCATGGTTTATGAGTTCAAGCCCCAAATCTGGCTTCATGCTGACAATGTGGAGCCTGCTTGGGATACTCTCTCCCCACCTCTCTCTGCCCTTCCCCTGCTCGGTTTCTCTATATCTCAAAATAAATAAATAAAAACTTAAAAACTTTTAAAATACAACAGTAATCACAGGGTCGCCAGGGTGGCTCAGTTGGTTAAGCATCCAATTGTTGATTTCAGCTCAGGTCATGATCTCATAGTTTGCGGGTTCAAGCCCTGCATCAGGCTCCATGCTGATAGTACAAGGCCTACTTGGGATTCTCTCTCTTCCTTTTTATGCCCTTCCCCTGGTTGCATGGTTCTCTTTCTCTCTCTCTCTCTCTGAAAATAAATTTAAATATAAAATAAATAAAAACTATAATCACATAGCAAGAGTAAATTCCATAAGGTATTCTTCATGAAGTATAAAAAGACACTGATAGACTTGTGAATTTGTCTTTCAAATTTTCATAGAATCAAAAGAGAGCCAGAAGACTGTGTGTATATGTGTGTATGTATGCACATCTGTGTATGCATACGTGTGTATATTTGTCTACTTTGGCTCCTTCTTTAATACAGCAACTCTAGTTCACACTCCATTTAGCTAAATGAAAGATGTTTACATTTCCTATAAGTCCCTCTGGCAGCAGATATAAGAGAATAGCATCCTGCTTTGCATGGCTACAGGCACCACGGCTGCAAAAAATGTTGTATTGAATGTGTGTGAGGAAATAAATGATAGGCCGTTCTCACAAAGTCTGTATCATGTTTAAGAGAAGTTTAGTCTTTACCTTTCAATTTTCCATACAGTTAGCTATTATCCTGGAACATTCCTGGACTCCCAGCTTGCAGCCTGCAGCTTCAGGAACTGACAACATTTATAAGCTCCAACTGAGTGGTTTCACTCTGTTGATCTCCAATTCCAAAGGATACAGGTGGGGTTTGGTCACAAGTAGGGGAAAAAATTGATTTTGGATTTTAAATGGAAACCTCTTTAGCCATTTTAAAGTATATGTGAATTGGAACATATTACAGAAGGAGTATTTAAAAGTTTTATAGAAATTAAAGGATCCATAGGTGATTTATCCTTTTTCCATTCCTCAGTGATTTAGCATTAAGAACAATAACATTTCTAGTATTTTTTATTATTAAAGTATGGTTGATATATAATGTTGTATTAGTGTACAGTGTACAACATAGCGATTTAAGAATACTTCTTAATCTTGTACTTCTTAATCTCCTTCACCTATTTTGCCCATCCCCCCAGCTTCCTTTTCCTCTGTCAACCACCAGTTTGTTCTCTGTATTTGAGTCTGTTTTGTTTTTTAGATTCTATGTATAAGTGAAGTCATAAGGTATTTGTCTTTCTCTGAGTTATTCCACTTAGCCTAATACCCTCTACTCCCATCTATGTTGTGTCAATCGACAAGAGCTCATTCTTTTTTTAAAATTATTTATGGCCAAGTAATATTCCTGTGTGTGTGTGTGTGTGTGTGTGTGTGTATGGCATCTTCTTTCTCCATTCATCTCTGGATGGACACTTGGGTTGCTTCCATATGTTGCAGAAAGGGAGAAATAGAATTTCAAGCAGTCTCTACACTGTCAGCCCAGAGCCTGACCAAAGGCTCAAGCTCACAAACCTCAAGATCATGAACTGAGCTGAAATCAAGAGTCAGATGCTTAATGGGCTAAGCCAACCAGGCATTTTTAAAATTTATGTATTTATATATATTTTTATTTGATTATAGTTGACACACAATGTCACATTAGTTGCGGGTGGGGTGTACAACGTAATGACTTAACAACTCATACTTTATACTATGATCGCCACAAGCGTAGCTACCTTCTCTCGTGGTCTATGTTCCCTATGCTGTACCTTTTATTCCCATGACTTACTCATTTCATAACTGAAAGTATGTGTCTCCTGCTCCCCTTCACTCATTGCCCATCCCCCTACCTCTGGCAACCATCAGTTCTCTTTCAGTCTGATTCTGCTTTTTATTTTTTTTGTTTTTGTTTTGTTTGTTTGTTTTCACATTTCACATGTAAGTGAAATCTTCTGGTTTATCTTTAAGTGAAATCTTCTGGTTTATCTTTAATTGTCTGACTTATTTCATGTAGGATAATACCCTCTAGGTCTATCCATATTGTCACAAATGGCAAGATCATCTTTTTTTTTTTATAGCTGAGTAATATTCCTGAGTGTGTGTGTGTGTGTGTGTGTGTGTGTGTGTGTGTGTGTGTGTATTCATCCAACAGTGGACACTTGGGTGGCTTCCATATCTTGGCTATTGTAATTAATGCTGAAATAGAGGAGTGGATATATCTTTCTGAATTAATGTTTTGGTTTTTTGGGGAAATACCAAGTATTGGAAATACTGGATCATATTTTAACTCTATTTTTAATCTTTGGAGGGACATCAGTACTGTTTTCCACAGTGGCTTCACCAATTTACATGCCCACCAACAGTGCACAAAGATTCTTTTTGCTCCACATCCTTGCTGGCACTGGTTATTTCTTGTCTTTTTTATTCTAGCCATTGTGAAAGATGTAAGGTAATATTTCATTGTGGTTTTAATTTGCATTTCCTTGATGATTAGTAGTGTTGAGCATCTTTTCATGTCTGTTGGTCACCTGTATGTCTTCTTTGAAAAGTCTATTCAGATTCTCTGCCCATAGTTTAAACAGATTATTTGTCCTGTAGGGTTTTATTTTTTGGTATTGAGTTGTATGAGCTTTTATATATTTTAAATATTAATCCCTTATCAGATATATAATTTGCAAATATCTTCTATTCATTAGGTTGCCTTTTGGTTTTGTGGATGATTTTCTTCAGTGTGCAAAATCTTTTTATTTTGATATAATCCTGGTAGTTTATTTTTGTTTTTGTTTTCCTTGCCGGAGGAGATCTAACTGTAAAAGTGTTACATTAGTGAATGTCAATGAAATTACTGCCTGTGTTCTCTTCTAAGAGTTTATGGTTTCAGGTCTCACATTTAGATCTTTAATCCATTTTGAGTTATTTCGTGTATAGTGTAAGAAAGTGGTCTAGTATTATGCTTCTGCATGTAGTTGTCCAGTTTTCTGAGCCCATTTATTGAAGGGGCTATCTTTTTCCATTGTATATCCCTTCCTTCCTTATCATAGGTTAATTGACCCTATAATGTGGGTCTGGCTTCTATTCTGTTCCATTTGTATGTTATTTTTGTGCTAGTACAATATTGTTTTGATTACCACATCTTTATAGTATATCTTGAAATCTGGAATTGTGACATCTCCAGCTTTATTCTTTTTGCTCAAGATTGCTCTAACTATTCAGGGTCTTTTGTGATTCTATACAGATTTTAGAATTATTTGTTCTAGTTCTGTGAAAAATGCTATTGGTATTTTGATGTGTCTGTAGATTTCTTTCAGTAGTATGGGCATGTTAACAACACTAATTTTTCCAGTCCTGATCATGGGATATTTTTCCATTTGTTTGTGTATTCTTCAATTTATTTCATCAGTGTTTTATAGTTTTCAGAGTACAGGTCTTTTGCTTCCTTGATTAAGTTTATTGCTAGGTATTTTATTCTTAATGGTACCATGGTAAATGGGATTGTTTTCTTAATTTCTCTCCTTGCTACTTTGTTATTAGTGTATAGAACACAATGTTTTTCTGTATTTTGTATTTTTCAAATTGAATTCATTTGTTACTTCTAATAGATTTTTCTTTGTAAAGTCTTTAGGTTTTTCTATATACTGTATCATGTCTCAAATATTGACAATTTAACGTCTTACTTTCCAATTTGGAAGGTATGTATGTATGTATGTATGTATGTATATTGCCTGATTGATTTGGCTAGGATTTTCAGTACTATGTTCATAAAAGTTGTGATAGTGGAGATCCTTGTATTGTTCCTGATCTTAGAGGAAAGTCTGTCAGTTTTTCCACTATGGATTATGATCTTAGCTGTGGGTTTCTCATACTTGTGGAGGATTTATATCATGAATGGGTGTTGAATTTTGTCAAGTGCCTTTCTGCATCTATTGAGGTGATCATATGATTTTTATTGTTCCTCTTATTAATGTGATAATTTCTATTGATTGTTTTGTGAGTTTTGAACCACACTTGCATCCTCAGAAAAAAATCCCACCTGATCATGGTGAATCATTGTTTTAATATATTGATAAATGCAGTTTGCTAATATTTTGTTGAGGTTCTTTGCATCTATTTTCATTAGAGATATTTACCTACAGTTTCCTGTTTTGTAGTGTCTTTGGTTTTAGTATCAGGGTAATGCAGGCCTTATATATTTAGGAGCCTTGTTCTTGTATTTTTTTAAATAGTTTGAGAAGAATAGGTATTAATTTTTCAAATGTTTGGTAGAATTCACCTGTGAAGCCATTTGGGTCTGGAATTTTCCTTGTTGGATGTGGACTTTTTTTGATTGTTGTTATTCATTTGTTTCTTAGACTTTTTTTGATTATTTAACTCTACTACTAGTAATGGTCATTTTATTTTTCTTACTTTTATTTTTGAGAGAGACAGAGCACGAGCAAGGGAGGGGGAGAGAGAGAGGGGCATAGAGAGAGGAAGACACAGAATCCAAAGGAGGCTCCAGGCTCTGAGCTGTCAGCACAGACCCCAACATGGGGCTCAAATTCAAGAACCGTGAGATCATGACCTGAGCTGAAGTCTGACGCTTAACTGACTGAGCCACCCAGGCGCCCAGCAATGGTCTTTTTAGATTGTCTATGCATGTTTTTAGAAATTTATTTTTTCTGGGTGCCCATTGGAATATAATTTTCCATAGTGGTTTCTTATAATCATCTGCTTTTCTGTAGTATCGGATATTACTTCTCTTCCATTTCTGATTTTTATTTAGGTCATCTCTTTTCGTTGATGAATCTGATTGAAGGTCTATACATTTTGTTTGTTTTCAAAGAAATATCTCTTGGTTTCATTGACATTTGCTATTGTTTTTTAGTTGCCATTTCATTTATTTCTGCTCTGACATTTATTATTGTCTTCCTTTCCTTTTACTGACTTTGGCCTTTGTTCTTCTTTTTCTGTTTCCTTTAGGTGTAAGGTTAGATTGTTTGAGATTTTATTGTTTCTTTCCTTTTTAATGTTTGTTTATGTTTGAGACAGAGACAGAGCATGAGCAGGGAAGGGGCAAAGAGAAAGGGAGACACAGAACTGAAAGCAGGCTCCAAGCTCTGAGCTGTCAGCACAGAGCCCAATATGGGGCTTGAACGTACAAACCGCGAGATCATGATTTGAGCTGAAGTCAGCCGCTTAACTGACTGAGCCACCCAGGCACCCCGAGATTTTATTGTTTCTTGAACTAGGCCTGTTTAACTATAAATTTCCCTCTCATAACTGCTTTAGCTGTGTGCCAAGATTTCAGATAGCTTTCATTTTCATTTTTCTCCATGTAATTTTTATTTGATTTCTTCATTGACCCATTGGTTGTTTGACAGTATGTTGTTTAGCCTGCATGTGTTTGTGTTGTTTTTTGTTTTGTTTTGTTTTCCTTGTGATTGATTTTCTAGTTTTACTCCATCATGGTCTCAAAAGATACATGATATATTTCAATCTTCTCAAATTTATTGAGACTTTTTTGTGATCTAAAACATGATTTATCTTGGAAAATATTCCACATGTACTTGAATATAATGAGTGTTTTGTTGTTTTTGGATGAAATTTCAGTGTGTATCTGTTCATCTGGTTTAATGTATTGTTCAAAGACACTGTTTATTGATTTTTTTTTTCCTGTGGGGATGACCCACTGATGTAAGTAGGGTGTTAAAGTTACCTATTATTGTAATACTGTCAATTTTGCCTGTTATGTCTGTTAATATTTGCTTTATGTATTTAGGTTCCCTCAGATTAGGTGCATAGATATTTACAATTGTTATATCCTCTTATTGGATTGTCCCTTTTTATCGTTATAACACCTTTCTTTGTTTCTTGTTACAGTCTGATTTAAAATCTATTTTTTTCTTCCATTTTCATGGAATAACCTTCTCTATCCCTTCACTTTCAGTCTGTATGTATCTTTAGGTCTGAAGTAGTCTCCTGTAAGCAGCCTATAGATGAGTCTTTTTTTTAAATCCATTCTGCCACTGTTTGTGTTTTAGTCAGAGCATTTAGACCAGTTACATTTAAAGTAATTATTGATAAGTATGCACTTACTACCATTTTGTGAATTATTATCTCGTTGTTTCTGTAGTTTGTTTTTCTTTTCTCTTTTCTTATGGTTTGATGGTTTTCTTTATTGATATGCTTGGATTTCTTTCTATTATTTTTTTCACCTGCTTATGTATTACAAGTTTTTGAATTGTGGTTTTGATGGGATTCATTGATAACATCTTCTGGGTATAGTGGTTATGTTAAGTTGAGGGTTACTTAAATTTGAACACATTTCAAAGCACTAAACTTTTATTCCCCCTCTGTGTTTTATGTATATGATGTCATATTTTACATCTTTTTACATTTTTTACATATTTTATATCTTTGTGTATTTCTTGAATAATTTTTATAGATATACTTAATTTTATTACTTTTGTTTTAACCTCCATATTGGCTTTAGAGGGACTTAATTGTTTTCTGTGTTTGCTTCTACCTATGAATTTTTTCCTTTTATAATTTTCTTCTAGATATGGTCTTTTCTTTCTCTTTAAAAAGTCATCTGTAGCATTTAAGGCTGGCTTAGTGGTGATGAACTTCTTTAACTTTTGTCTGTCTGAAAAACTCTTTATATCTCCAATTCTGAATGATAAACTTGCCAGGTATAGTATTCTAGTATTCTTGGTTATAGTTTTTTGTTTTGTTTTGTTTTGTTTTGTTTTGTTTTTCCTTTCAGCACTTTGAATATTTCATGCCATTCCCTTTTGGCCTGCATTTTCTCTTGAAAAGTCAGCGAATGTCCTTAAGGGGTTTCCCTTATGCATTATCGATTACTTCTCTCTTGCTGCTTTTAAGATTATCTATCATTACTTTTTGACATTTTAATTAATATGTCTTTTGGTGTCAACATACTTGGCTTCAACTTTTGGGGCTCTCTGTGATTCCTGGACATGTGTGTCTATTTTCTTGCCCTGATTAGGGAATTTTCCAGCTGCTATTTCCTCCAATAAATTTTTTCCCTCTTTTTTCTCTTCTTGGATTCCTGTAGCACAAAGGTTATTACACTTGTTGATGTCTCTAAGTTCCTTTAACATATTTTCATTTATTATTTTTTATATTTACTGTTCAGTTGGTTGCTGTTACCCTGTCTTCCAGATCACTGATCTGTTCTTCACCCTCTAATTTGCTTTTGATTCCCTTTAATATATTTATAATTTCAGTTATTAAATTATTCAGCTCTTAATTCTTTTTTATATATTTTAATATCTTTGTTGAAATCCTTACTGACTTCATCCACTTTTTTTCTCAAGTTTAGTGAATATCTTTATGACCATTACTTAGAACTCTTTATCAATTTTATTACTTGTCTCCATGCTGTTTGGGGCTTTTTTCTGTAATTCTTGTCTTGTTCTTACACTTGGGACATATTCCTCTCCCTCCTCATTTTTGTCTAACTCTGTGTCTATTTCTATATATTAGGTAGGTCAGCTATATCCTCCAGGTTTTGAACATAGTGGGTTTGTGTAGAAGAGAGTCTGTGATGTCCTGTAACTCAATCCCCCTAGCCTCCAGAATTAGGAGTTCCAGGGGTGTCCCTTTTGTGGAATGTGTGTATCTGTTGCTCAGCTATGAGTGCTGTGGGCACATTGGTGGTTGGGGCTGGCACTTAGCCCAGCTGGCTCCAGTGACCTGCTTTGCCTGATGTGGGCACACTGGGCAGAGTTTGCTCCTAACACTGTTAAAGCCCAGATACAGGTGCCATGATCCTGCTAGTGTACAAGACTTGGCCATGTCCTAGATATTTGTATTTAGCATCTTTGGTAGCTGTGGGTGCTCTGAAGGTTAGGGCTTTCTCCCTGTTCAGCCAGCTTAGGTGCCTGTGGGCATGCTGGTATATTAGGTTATCATCCAACGCCTAGGGCGGGAATCATTTTGGAGGAACACCAATACCATGTGGAGCTACCTACTGGTGTGGTGAGGCAGGAGCCACTTTTGGGGGTAACCTTCCAAGGCAGGCAGTTTGGGTGGGGCAGATCTGGAGGGGGACATCAGGGGAGCTCACGTAGTGTTATCAAGGTAAATGGAGAATGTTAGAACTAGCTCCCACAAGCACCCAGCTATCTGGGCTGTAGGAGGGCAAGCAAAATAACACCACCAGCACTTTAGTTCCTGGAGAAATCTGCAGATCCCTGCCGCTTTGGCACATGTCCTAAAATTAGTCCATAAATCTTCACAAACATCCCAGCTACTCTCAAGCTGTTGTTTCTGTGCTGTACCTCCAGCACACTTATTTAACATGCTGGGACGCAGTTTCTTATTGCCCTATGGGTCTCCTGGAGTTAAGCCCTGCCAATTTTCAAAGTCAGATGTTATGGGGACTCATCATCTTAGCATGTATCCCCAGGGCCAGAGATACCTGGTATGTGATCTGATCCCCTCGCTTCTTGGTGCTTGTGATATCCCTCTCATTAGTGGGCAGTCAAGCCAGGGGTTTGGTTCCTGACCACATCCCTGCTCCCCTTACCCCTTTTGATGTGGCCTTCTCTCTACAACTAGTTGAAGATCTATTCTGACAGCATTCAGGTCATTTTCAGAGGTAGCTGTAATATAAGTAGTTGTATTGGTGTGTCCACAGGACAAGGAAAGCTTAAGATCCTCCGACTCTGCCATCTTCCCTGCCTTCCACTAAAATATCTAGTATTTTCATCAGGGATATAGAAGTAAAACTTCTTCCCTGGCCTGGCCCTTTTTATTTTTAAAAATGTTTGGAAAGAAAAAGAACTATCCCTTTTTCTTATCAGTTCTTTTCACGATAATATAAAAATCTCTCCAAATGTAGTGACTTATTTCTCAGTCACAATCTACAGGTTTCTAAAGTTGGGCTAATCTAGGCTAGGCTTAGTTGGACTTTGCTTCAGTGTGTGGGTTGGATTCAGATCTGTCCCATATATCTTTCTTTGGGCCAGCAGTAATGTTTATTTAAGGCATGTTCTTTTCATATGATAATACAGGAATGTAAGAACACAAGTCTGACAATGTAAGCATATTCTAAACATCACACCATGTCATAATCTAATATCCAAGTTGTCCAAACAGGTCAAGTAGTAGAAAAGTACATTCTGTCCACCATGAGACCGTAGAATTAAATTAGGGATAAGGAGGGAAAAATATGTTGAAAAATAAGTTAAATGACTACAAGAACAAATCTATGGATAACCAACTAAGTTTTCAAAGTAAGAAGTACCAGTATGATTATTTCTAGGGCCTTGATATTGGTCAAACTTGTCTTTAAAAGGCTTAGACACATGTAATTAGGGTCCTTTTGTGCCTTCAGACAGAAAATGAGAATATCCTCTCCCTTCAAGACTTTTGGCCCATACCCTCTTTGCCTCACTATAAACATTTGGTGCCAGAAAATCATCCTTGATTCATGCCTCAGGCCATGTAAGCTTGAAGGGAATAGCTTCTATTCTTTTGTAAAAATTACTCCTCAATCTTCTAGCTTCTTCCTATCACTCTTCATACCAGGAAACCAGAATCCATATAATTAGCAGAAATCTTTAAATTGCTAAATTTAAAGCAATAGTGTTGCTTTAAATCTGTGAATACATGTTTAATTACTTTATGAACCATAACTGTGACAAATGATAGAGATGCAAGATTGAATAATATTCATGATTCCTGCTCTTATAGAAAGTACTTATAGTTGGGAATAGATACAGATAGGCTATTATATAATATATAAAAACTTGTGTGATAACATGAGCAGAGCATGAGAGATAATGGACAAAGGCATCAAAAAGGAGAACTGAGCTTTTGGCTTTAGGAAGCAATATTCAAATGGATACCTACTAGGTTAGTGAGAGACGAAGGATGGGGTGTGTGTGTGTGTGTGTGTGTGTTAGGATTCTCTAATCCAGAGAACCTCAGCTGTCTTGAACTCAGTGAATATTGAATGAGTAGATAAAAACTGTAATGAATGTTGAATCAACTCATTCTTTCATTTAACAAATATTAACTCATTTCCTATAATGCTCTAGATGTGTTTCAAGGTGTGGGAGTTCAAACAGACAAAACACAAAACAAATGTTGTGTGATAGTAGTAAGTCCTCTGGAGCAAATTCAAACAGGAAAGACAATATGTCATGTCAGTAAGACTCTCATTTGATTTTAAATAATTTGATCAAAGAAAGACTAAAAGGGTGACAAAACCGATGAGGAAGGAGGCACACACAAAAATTAGTGGCAGAGCACTCTAGGCATAGAAAAGAATGAGTACAAAGGCTTGACGTGGAATAGTGGTGCATTCCAGGCATAGCTAGGAGGCCTGTGTGACTGGCCTAAAGTACATGAGCAAAAGAATGATGTAATTTGAGCTTGGTTTCAACAAGATCACTCAGCTTAGTAGAGAAAAGGCTGTAAGGAAATGTGTCCCTTAGCATCAACGGAGTAACAGTCTGAAAATATCAGAGGTTTATTAAAATTGCATTTATTGTTCACACAAAACCCAATGTAGATGTTCCTGGATAAGTAGCTCTCTTGGATCAGGCTCTTGTAATTAGTGACACATGGATCCATACTCCTTCCATCCTGTGATACAGTGGCCTTCCACAATAGATCTCCATGGTTTCTGGGGAAGAAGAACATAAGAAATAAGTACTGCATATTCAACAGCCTCCACTTAGAAATGTGACCCAACCAGTTGCCTTCCATTGGCTATAATTATTCACGTAGTTCCACCTCTAGTGGAACTATACTAAAAGGCTGGGAATTTTAGTTCTTGGTTGGGCACCCACCTTCAAGGAAAATATACAAACAAGTCTAGCAATGTCTGCCATAGGAAACCCAGTTTGAGGCTATTATAATAATATGTGATAATAGATAGGGATTGAACTAGAAGCCTAAGACTGGAAGCAGCTGCCATCTGGATATATTTTGGAAAGAGTTTTGATAGGATATGCTAATGGATTATATGTAGACTAAAAGATAATTTTAAAAGAGGGGGAGTGGGGGAGGGGAGGAACAGATGAACTAAATGGCCATAAGAGAGATGAGAAAAAGTGTAGAAAAAGTAACTGGGAGATGATAAAGTATTCCAACTGGGCATGTTTAATCTGATTTACCTAGAAGATATTTAAGGACAGATAAACACCATGAAGTTGGATTTAGGAGTCTGTAGTACATGGGGCAGGTTTTGGATGGATATAAACCCTTGGTGACACATAGCCTATTTATAGTATTAGAAACCATAATCTTGAGAAAGTCACTGTAAAAATATAGTTGGAGACAAATAGTTGGAGACAAATAAGGATTCAAAAAGGATCTGGGAAAAGATGAAGAATCAACATAGTAAACAAAAGAAAACTATTGAGGTGAGGAAAAACTAAGAAATGTGACACTCTGGAAGTCAAATGAAGAAAGTATTCTAAGGAAAATAAATAATAATGTCTATTGCCACTGATAGGTTCAATTAAAGGGGGGGCTAGGAATTAGCTGCCAGCTTTAGCTAGGTGATGGTCATTTATATTTATTTCTGGCAGAATGGTTGGTGTAAAAGCCTGAATGGAGTGGGTTTAAAAGAGGAGAAATATTAGAGACAGTGAATATAGACCTCTCTTTTTGATAAGTTTTGCTGTAAGGAGAAAATAGAGAAAAGGCTGAGGGGTTGGAAGGTAAAGTAAAAGGAAAGTAGTGGTTTGGTTTTGGGTAAACTATGGGACAAATAAGCCCATGTTTGTATGTTGCTAGAAATTGTTCAGAATGAAGAGAAAAAGTTCATAATTGAAAAGAGTGAGGAAAAAATACTGGAGACCCTTCCTTATGCTAGAGGGTATGAGATCTAATGCACAAGCAAAGGGTTTGGCCTTAGCCAAGAGCATCAAAAGTTCATTCATAGAAACAAAAGGAAAGGTGGTGGGTAGGTAAATAAATGTGGCATTGGGAGTCTCTGGAGGTGCTCTTCTGGTTGCTTCAGTTTTTACAGTGAAATAGGAAGCAAGGTTGTTATAGGTGGGTATGAGTTGTTGGAAGTTGAGCAAGCTGGAGAAGGTCATAAATGGTCATTTATGAATATGAGAGAAAGAACTAGGTGGAAAGTGGTATGATTGCCTAATAACATTAAGCGCCTACTAAATTAAGGTTGTGGTTTGACAATTAAGTGCCATGAGGAGAAAAATGGGCAAAAGAAATGAGGGCATATGTAAGGGAGTGATCCTGATCACGGGCTGTGGAATGTCTAAGGAAAGATAGAGGCAAAACTCACTGGAAAGGAGGAGGCCAAGGAAGGGAGAGGCCAGGGTATCAGAAGAACCATCTAGGACTATGTGGACTTTGAAATCCTCAGGAATTATGTTAGAAGGGTTGTTGAAGAAAGTAAGAACAAGCTTACAAATTAAACCTTGAATCAGTGGGAGAGAGTGACTAACGACATCTATAAGGGACTGCAACTTGAGGGGTCCTGGGTGAGAGATGTGAAACTCAAACATTGGTATTCTCTGGGAAGTGGGAGGGAAAACAGTTCAGTAGCAGAGCAAGGAAAATATGTATCACATCTTCATGCCCAGTGACAAAATGAGTATGGGAGAGAAATCAAGTTCCACTGGAGAAAGCTCAAGAAGAAAATGGCTCTCAGGACAGAGTAGGAGTTCCTCTATAATGAGAAGGAAAAGGGGACATTCAGAGAAGAGGATGAGGATAGATCTAGAGGAGGTGTTATGGATAACTGGTCAAGAGTCAAAGAGGGCCTAGTGGAAGGATTTCAGAAATCAGAAAGGATAAAAATAGGGGCAGATATGCAGACATGTGTGGAATGGAGGATAGGGAATCAGAACCTGAAGTCACTGTGCTAACTGACATATGGGGACAGAGGCCACCAAAAGGTAGGCCTTGAGACCATCAGAGCCAAAGTTATGGTGAACTTAGAAAGGATAAGGCTTGCAAAGACTCATGGGTCTTTCTAGTACACTCTGTACCTGGATTCCTTGTTGACTCTTGCCAGTGCTGGGAAGAGAGAGAGGCCAGAGATCAATTAATGAAAACAAAGAGGAAAGAAGATTGCCCCACATTCTAAAAGGAAACTGACTCCATTCTCATTTCTATTAAAGGAAAACAACTGAAATATCTTCTTCCTAATGAATTAAGGAGCTACAGAGCCTGCCAATCTCTCTTGCCTCTAAGTTTTCAAAATTACGTAGTATATTGTATTTTATATGCTTAATCTATTCATGAGCATAACACGGCAATTGAGAGTCAGATATCCTGAATTCAGAGTCCAGCTCTGAGTTCAAAGTCGAGCCCTACTAATGATGAGCAACTTACCCTCTCTTGTCTCAGCCCCACTTTCAAGTAAAACTGAGGTAATAGTACAAAGTTCAGGGATTATTGTGAGGATTTGGTTAATTATGTGAAGCCACTGAAACAAATGCTAACTTAAAATGAAGATCTCAGACAGTTATTTTTGAGAGAGAGAGAAACACCACGAGCAAGGAAGGGAGGGCAGAGAGAGAGAGACACACACAGAATCCGAAGCAGGCTCCAGGCTCTGAACTGTCAGCACAGAGCCTGAAGCAGGGCTCAAACTCACAAACCATGAGATCATGACCTGCGCCAAAGTCGGTTGGTTAACAGACTGAGCCATCCAGACACCCGAATTCTCAGATCCTTTAATAGTTTAACATAGATTGTGGCATAATATCTGGAAAAGAGATTTGAATTCTACCTCAGCTACTTCTCACTTATGCAATATTAGACAAGTTATTTAATGTTTTAAAGAAAGATGCATAGGGGCACCTGAGTAGCTTAGTCAGTTAAGCATCGGACTTTTGATTGTGGCTCAGGTCCTGATCTCAATCATGAGATCTAGCCCTCTCCGTTTCTCTCTCAGGATTCTCTTTCTCTGTCTATGACCCTCTCTTGCTTGTACTCTCTCAAAAAAAAAAAAAAAGATGCATATAATATTTATTGCACATAATTGAGAGGTTCTAGTTCTTTCATAGGTGAATCAGATTATTAGTAAATGTCACTTGATGTATATAACATATGAAACATGTGTTTTAATTAAATACCATAATACTTCTGTGCCTGAGTGACTCAGTTAAGTGTCCCACTCTTAGCTTTGGCTCACGTCTTGATCTCATGATTTGTTGGTTCGAGCCCCACATAGGGTTCTGCACTGACAGTGTAGAGTCTGCTTGGGATTCACTCTGCCCCTACCCCACTCATATCGTCTCTTTGTCTCTCAGAATGAATAAATAAACTTAAAAAAAATCTAGCAGCATACATAGACGCCTCAGTGGGGGCATACATGGTATGGTATAGTATAAAAATAGTGATTAAACTTTACTGTTTTGAATATCTTCACAAAAGCATTCTTGTTTAGAATCATTCTTGTCCAAATTAGATGAGCTATAAGTCAAGTCCTTTTCTGCTTGGGGTCCTACTTCAGTATTGTGGAAGTTTTTTTGCACCCTCTGACCCATGTGCCTGAATAATAAATGGCACAATAAAGAACAAAAACCATTTTATTTTAACGGATGTCAACTCATCCTTTACCTGGATTAAATCCTTGTGAAGTCAGGGATAAACAACTGCTTTCTTCTAATAAGGAATTACAGCCTAAAAATGTCCATCAGTCTGTTAGTCTTCCAGCCACTTCTCCCTGTCCTCTAGTTGTCCTTTTTCTCTGAGTAGGGGTCTTGTTCTGTACTGCTTAGTGCTTAGGACACCAACACTGTGGAAACACTTTCTTAATCAGGAATCAAGTGTTAAGGCTTTGAAGGCTCAAGAGTTCAGCGGAGGTTTATGAAGAGATATTAGGACATCAGCATCGGCACCAATGTAACAGCTGTATAGAGTCTGTCCCTGTGTTTGGACTGAACCTTCAAATTTTGTGCATTTGAGGAAGACTGAGACCTCTTGAGTTTTATTCCGTGAAGTAACAAGAATAACTGTCATGACAAAAATATGAGTAAAAAAATAACAAACCTATTCTAAAGAAATAGTTTTCATCTCAAACTAATCCAGTGAAGATTAGAGGTGGATTCTTTAAGACCGTAGATATTTCTCATTATTGCTTTGTAATTTAGCGCTCCTGCCTGGAATTAGTACACAAAGATGTGAGATATGGATAATGTCTATCTTTAGCATTCAATAATCACATTTATTATCAGATAATGTTATTTGTGCTTTATATTTTAAAGTGGCACTGAAAGTACTGAGTAAAAGAATTCATCAGAAGTGTTGACAAGATTTTTAATTCCTTCTGTTTCCTTCTGTTTCCTTTGATATTTTTCTTAAATAGAATATGTAAGCAATACAACCCATACGTAAAACACATCTCAGTTTGTTTATTCTGCTTTTTATTGCACATTTGAAAATTAATAATTCAATGTTCTAATATTAGCTGTCATCTTAGCTGTGATAAAATTAATTATTCATCAAAATATCAAACAAATGGTGCCTTTTTTGTTCTAGATGAGAAATAGTTCTTTCAGCTTTGAGAAACCATGTTTGGTTTTTTTCTTTTATTTTGGGTCAAATAATAGTTAAGCATTTAAGTTATAATTATAATGTTTTCATAGTAAATATAGAAATCTGCATATATCACAATTGATAATAACAAAAAAACCCTTCCTCTTTTTACGCATGGCTATTCCTCCCATTGCTTATTTCTTGGCAGATGAGCATTCTTTAGAAAAAATACTCTAAGAGACATGTTTTGGAAAAGTTGAATATAAGTGATTTCTGTTTGGTTCTGGTCAATGCTGTACTCTGCCTTTTACAGGTCAGAATTCACCATAGTGAAATGATGAGTGCAATAATTAGTGACTCTGAAAATTTTTTCTGAGAATATATTGTCTTTGAATCTCCTAGAATGTATTTTAAGTAAAAAAATGTGATCTTAAAACACTAGTTTTCAAGAATCTTTACAGTTTTTTATTAAGGATAAAAAGGTTTTGTCTCTTTTTAAGTTCACATTTTTTGTTTTGGGGCTTTAGGATTGGGGGGTAGGGGTGATAATAAAGCAGTTTATATAAATTCCACCTGTTTAAGGGGTGTCTGGGTGGCTCAGTCATTTAGGCATCTGATTTAGTCTCAGGTCATGATTTCATGGTCCATGAGTTTGAGCCCTGCGTGGGCTCTGTGCTGACAGCTCAGAGCCTGGAGCCTGCTTCAGACTCTGTCTCCCTCTCTCTCTCTGCTGCCCCCTCAAGAATAAATAAACATTAGAAGAAATAAATCCCACCTATTTCATTTCCATATTTGTTCTTGGGTAAGTCACCGGGAGGCGTTTGTGATGTCTGGCAAAAAACTGTAGTTTGTATGAAGGCTCGACTTCTCTTTCCTCAGCCTGATTTTATGGGCCAAATTTGTAAAATAGGGGATTTATATGTTTGGGGCCCCATTATGAAATTCTATATCTTAAATCTTGCAAATCTTACAGACTTAGGAGTCTAACATGCTTAGGTTTGTTAAGGAGTGAAATTGTCCTGGGCTAGTGTGAAGTTGTATAAACTCTCTCTTTATGGTGAATTCATTTTTTTGACCCATTGCTTCAACTCCACTTCCCCAATATAAATTTACATTGCTACCATTTCAGGTGCTTGTTAAAACATGGAGTCCCAGCCCAGTTTTAGATTCTATTCAATTCAAGGAGACCAGAGCCCAGAATTCACTCTGTAAAATAAGGACCACAAATAATAATGCCAATACAAATGGTCCCTTCAGGGGAATGATCTATCTTGGCCTGATAGCATTAAGAGTAATGGTGGGACTAATAGTAAACATTAAGCACACACCCCCTTTAACTATTTTGATGCCCGACAATGTGTTCACCGTACCCATAGACCACACTTTGGGAAATGCATAATCTCTGGCTCTCGGTGAAGCACAACTCCCAAATTTGAAAGAAGCACGTAGATGTTGTGGACTAGAAATGGTTGTCAGATTGGCAATACATTTCCATACCTTGAAATGGTTGTCTTCTTCCTGGTCCTCCCTTCTTTCCGGTGACTCTTACCACTGTCCAGTTTGTGGTGTTCCTTTTCTATAAAAATACATTCAGACCTTGTTAGTTTGTTCCTGAATTATTCAAATAAGCCTGCATTTAAAAGTTACTAGCATTCACACTAAAATGTGGAGTTTTTGAGACCATAAACCTAGAAGAATTTGTTTATATACTTTAAATCTGCTATGTGCAAAAGACCCTGATAAATCTGTCAATAGAAACAAAATAAGATGACATCATAAAAATTCTAGTTTTTTTCCTCCTACTTTTCACAGATTGAGTATCTTTACAGTAAAGAGAAGCAGTCCTAAAAGTTTTCCCTCGTTTACTAAAATTTATTATGTTAATTCATTTATCACAAGTTCCTATATAAGGATAATATTTCAACAAAGACTGAATCCCCACTATATGGAAGGTAAGGTGTTAGGCCCTATAGGTGTGAACAAAACACAGTCCATTCTCTCAAGAACAAAATCTAGTACACCAAATAGACAGATACTTCTTTAAATTGTGATGCACTGTGGCGTCAGGTGGAAAAGGCTATGGGAACACACAAGATGGTGAACACATTTAATTTTATTCCAAGAAATGCAGCACTATCTTTTCTCATAGACATTTAGGTAATGAAACATTTTGTCAGGGAATCCATTAACAACCAATTCCAGTTGAGGACAGGAGGGATCTATTACAATAAAATACTTTATAAAGTTTTAATCAACCCGCATGTGTTGAATAAAGACTTACTATGTGCAAACCCCTTTACTTGGCCCTGAAGGTGTAGAATGGTATCATCTTCTTTGCCCTCTAAAAGCTTAGGGTTGGCATATAATATACAAAAGAGAAGGTCGTTTGTATAAAAAGAAATTTCCTTCTATAATATTGAAGGTTATATTCCAGCTTAGACTTTTAAGACCTTAAAGATTTGTTTTAGCATATTTTTCTGTGACCATTTTCTAACCAAAATATTAAGTATTCTGACAAAGGTAATCTATTATTCATCTATTCTGTTATCTTGCCTTTTGTATATTTGATACAGACTAAACTATGGGTCTACTCCCAATTCATTTTATTTAGGACCCCGAAAGTCTCCCCTGATATAACCATACTTCGTATCTCTGGGTCTCATGCACAGATTTTATGAAGGATTATGTAGTTACACAGGCATCGTCATATTGTAAAGAGTCCTCAGGGTCTGGTATGCTCTGTAATCTCACATTAGATGGCAAGAACCTAGAGAGCAGAGACCTTATGTTTTGTAGAATTTTCTTATGGCCTTCAATCCATTGAACCAACTTCTTATTGTCTGGAACTGATTTGAAGTATCTCAAGAATCTGAAGTCAGAAGTTAGGGGAAAATAATAAATCTATTCACTAATTACACATCTTTGTCTTACAGTATGCCAGTGCTATGATCTGGATTTTTATGTCCCCCTCAAATTCATGTTAAAATCCTAATGTCCAACGTCACATTAATTAATAGAGCTTTGGGAGGTGATTAGGCCATGAGAGCCGAGGTGTCACGAATGAATTAGTGTTCTTATAAAAAAGAGACCACAGAGGGGTTTCTTGTCCACGTCTACTATGAGAAGGTTACAACCTGGAAGAGGGCCTTCACCTGCTCATGTTGGTATCCTGATCTCAGACTTCCAACCTCCAGAGCTTGTGAGAAATAGGTTTCTGTTCTCCAGAAGCTACCCTGTCTGTGATATTATTATAGAAGCCTGAATGGACTAAGACAGTCAGGTACCTTGGAGCACACAGGAGATACAGAGATGAATTAAGTCAAACCAAGCAATTATAGTTAATTCTAGGAATCACATTTCAAGTGGCAGTTAAGTTAAAAATTGAACAAAATCCCACTTTAGCATTAAACATTCTCTTATTTGTTTCTTTCTCTTCTGAGGCAGATAAAGCTACAATGAGGAAAGAACTTAATAACGAATAAAACAATATGATTGAAAAACATTGGTCTTACGGAGACAGGAACACTGCGCATGTCTGGTGCACGGCTTAAGTTGTCAGACTACTAGTCAGAATTCTCTTCTCTGTATACCCCGAGGGCATATAATACCCCACAATATTTGAAACTGGCAAGTCAAATTTGCTGAGGAAATTTCAAAATTACAAACTTTTTGATCTGATTTTTCTTCTTCCTATCAAGCACATATTTATTGAGCTTCATTTTTTGTTAGTATCAAAATCTATTGATTCACATGATAAATATTGACCTGACCTTGGCTTCACCTCAGTTTATATCTACTTCTTAAGTCAATAAATCTAGAAACTGATCTGACAGCAGTCAATATTAGTTTAAAATTCTTAAAATAGCAGCTTTGCTATAAGGTAATCATTCAGTATTTTATAGATTCCGCCTCAAAGAAGCAAAAAGGCAATGCCACTTACCAATTTGCTACATAAAACTATTTCTGTGTCATTTGGTTTCACTCATGCCAGAGAACATCTCTACTTTAATGCCTATGTATCTTCTAATCTCTGACCCAAAGTATTTGAAATACTTTATCCCACTTGCTGGTGGAAATTGAATACCAGTGTCTTGCTTTGATTCTAATTATAATTAAGCTATGTAATTATTCTTCAAATGACTGATGCTTTCTGTTGGGCTCAGTTCCCTGTGGACTGAATTTTACCTGAAGGTATAATAAATATAGTCAACAGCCATACTGGACTTTGGAAGTTAAAGGCAATAATACATTTGTTACCTCATTAATCAGCTTGTTTTTATCTTTTCAAAGTCTAGGAGAAATAAAACCATGGGTCAAGATTTGCATATATTTATACTATAGATAAAGGAGGTGAAGCTTAGGGGCCTAGTCGTATATATATATATAAATGTATTCTACAATTTATTACTTTTTTTAAGGCCACCGCACTCATCTTTTACTTCTACTATTTCTCAGTGCTTTGGGGGATAGATGACATACTCATACTTCAGAATTCCATAATGAAATCTCCTAAAATGCATTTAAAGTTAACTTTAATTTTCCTCATAAGTAACAAATAAGGAAATTTCATGTTGGAAATAGTTTATACCTAGTTATGTTCTAAAGAAATATGTGTTTAATCAGATGATCCTTTAGAGACTGTGTTTAAATGTCATAGGAATAAATGATGAGGTCAAAATAAAAAATATGTTATCCTATATAGAACATTTCAAAGTGTAATGTGAAACAAGTTAATTTTATTAAAAGTTTAGTCCATTCTTTGCAAACAGCCGTCTAACTAGAGAGAAATGCAAATTGGCCAAAGCATGCAAGGGAAATGCAAATGCTTCCTGAAATACTGATACCTCACTTGAAATCACATTAGAAAACCTTATGAGCAAAGCTAATAATCCCTCCAGTAAATATTAGTGTCTGACAGTGGATATCCTATCTTGTTTATATTCACAATGTTACATATATGTAACATACTGTGCATATATGTGGCCCTGAAGTTCATATAGTTACCATGACAAACATGCAAATGATTTTTATTCCATGTAGATTTAGAAGAGACTCAGTAAATACAGGAACTAACTATAAGTCTTGATCATGACATGACATGATTTGCCACATAATGTGATTAGAGCCAGGGTCATGAAGAAAAGCCTCATAGGTAATTAGAATGATAAGGTTAGTATTATTCATTCACTTAACTTTTAATCCCACTGTTTTTAGAAGTTGCTATTTCATTTTATCCTGTACTATTTCTTATAATTAATGCTAGATTCAGGATAAACACACAACTTTGGAGCTGAAAAAGATTATAATACCTAATTGAAAAGAATTTAGACAGGCTATTTTGAAACTATCAGTTACATAACTGTCAATGAAGACTGACTCCTATCTAAAAGGTTTTTTAAAAAAGTTCAAGGGCCCTCCTCATCTAATTATTCGGCTCTCTCTCTCTACTCCTATCTAAGAAACTGAAAATGGTTAAAGAGAGACCATTATTTCCAAAGAACTGGCATTTGAAATTCAACAAAACGAATTCTCCCCTTACCTAGAATTCTTTATGTTTATTGTACTTAGTTTCGGTTAACAGAGAGTGCTGCTTACAGTATCTCTCATTTGTGTAAGTGAAAAATAACTCTGTTTTTATTACTTAAAATATTACAAAAAGGGACAATATGCTAAAAATATGCAGTGAACAAATATCATCTGTACAGACTGGAAGAGAACCTTCATAAATTAACCTTATTAGTGCATTACTGTAAGCGAATGCCAAAAAAGCTCCTAATTTGCATTAAGATAGATTTTTCAGGTTGGCTGCATGATTTAATTAAAGAAAAGATTAAGAATCATTAAACAAGCTGCTCTACCTTGCAATAACAGAATTCATATCTGATTCAGGTTAACGAAAACACAGATGGTGATTCAGTAACTGTTGAGTTGCTGTAACAGAATGAAAATGATCCCATTAGTTCTCTGGAAATGTGAGGGAATTTGGAAATTAGTATGCAGATACATTGTATGGTGCTAGACAGCTTGGTCTGCTCGGATCATCGCTGATTATACTTTGTTTGGGTTGGCAACACTGAACTTAATAAATGAAAAAATGTTCCAGTATACCACAGTTGGAAACTGTTCAAGGTTGAAATAGGTGTGCAGGATTTCAAAAGGAGAGAGTTAAGTAAACAAATGTCAATCAATTCGGAGCTGGCAACTTTCTTTTTTTTCCTTTAAAGACTATGTCTGTTCTTGAGAAGCAAGTGTCATAAAAATGGAAACCCTTTACTGGATACATATGTCTGTGTGGTATTTATTATTACAAAAGTATTTTAAATGCACAGGATCGCTTTGAGGGAGATATGTAAGCGTTTTAATAGCTTCTTTTTCTGGCAGAAATAGAAAAAATTCAGTCACTATGAGGATTATTTTTCACAAAAAGAAATCAATATAATTCTGATGGAAAATGTTATGACAGGATAAAAAAAAGTGTAAATATAATGGCTATTGAAAGTTTAAAGGTGTCAATAAGGACCGCAAAGTAATCCTCAAGGAGCCTTCTGGGAAAGAACAACTTAAACAAGTAGCATAGTCAATCTCAGCAGCTGACAGAAATAGCCATTGCATTCAAGAGCTCAACGACACCCACGGCCTCCATTTTTAACACCTGGTTCATGCCATCAGTCTGAGTGCTCAGTGTCTGACCCTTTGGAACAAATCTCCATGATGGCAAAAGCCCGTCTAGACAGAGTCTGAGTCAGGAAGCTAATGACCCTGTTCTGTTGACTTGTTACCAAATAATGGAGGTGAGATATTGCGCACCAAAAACTTTATCCTATATATGCAAACCACATTAAAACACTAACAAAATGACATCAGACAGTAATGGACAACTCAGACTTTCACTGTGATAATACTAATCTTACAGACCTAACCCCTAAATGTGTTGTTAGCACAACAAATTTTAAGCAGGCTGACATTTCTCTGGCTATTACTATTTATTTCATTGAACTTCTAAAGAGACTTCTATTGCCATTTTTTCCCCTAAAACTTGAATCTATTCTGCATTGTAGGCTGGAACACTTAGCAACATCTAAAAGTATGCATATTATAAACATGAGTGTATTAGTTCCAAATGACATCTCCCCTACATCCCCCATTATAAGCCCTTTTTCGGGCTTTCAATCTAGATCTCTGAGGAAATCATACTATTAAGAAGAAATGCTACAAAATACTTTCTACACAGTGCAGGACACAAACCCAGTATTTGATTATAAAGGTCTTGATAAACCACCATTCCTTTTAATCACTTTTAACTTTAATTGGTTGGTCTTTAAAAAAGAAAATCCAGAGCACCTTGGCAGCTCAGTAGGTTAAGCTTCTGACTCTTGATTTCAGCTCATGCTCTCACTGTCTGTGGAATGGATCCCCACATCAGGCTCTGCGCTGATAGTACAGGAACCTGCTTGGGATTCTCTCTTTCCTTCTCTCTCTGTCGCTCCCCTGCTCACTAGCACTCTCTCTCTCTCAAATGAATGAATATTAAAAAAAAATCCATTACAGTTTCCCCACTGAAACTATACATAGTTGATATGCAATATATCAAGAAAGACACTGGGTATATGAATTGTACATGCAATTTACGGTGCTATTTTAAGTTAAGATGCGTAAGAAAAAAAAAAAAGTTGATCAAGTTGCTACTTGCCACTCCATTGCAGTACTGTCCCTGTTACAGATCTAAAGGGAGTCACCTTCACACTGACTGTATAATGATCTGTTTAGCTACATTTAAACATTACCTGAAGAGTTGCTGTCTTCTCCCACAATGTTCAATAAGGATTCCAACTAGAATTTTTTTCCTTGTATGATGCCAGTTTTATCTACATGTCTGAATATTATGCAGAGAGGTTTAAAGCCAGTGGAACAGATTTTGGAAAGTTGATACATGGCAATTTTTTAAAATGCTATTTACACTTACTTAACCCATTTCCTTTAAAACCAGAGCCTATGCAGTGGCAAAGTGGTACTTTTTTATTATTATTGTTGTGAAGCTACTTACAGGTGTTGCAGTATTAGCTTTATAATAATTTGAAGAAAAGTTGATTTATAGAAATAAACAGTAGGCTTGTTTTATAGAAGGCTTCACCATGGGATTCTTTATAATAAAAAATTAATTCCTGGTGGCTGTAATGTATTTACTTTATAGAATAAAGCAAACATTTACCCACATTTTAGGTAAACTTTCCCATAGGACAAAGTTGAGTAAATATATAGTATGTATCAGATTTCACAAAGTTCTAATTTGTTTAAAAGGCCATTAAGATTAAAATTTAAATATCAAGTCTGTTGAAAAGAAGGCTCAATATTGCCTTTGGTTGACGTACATTTACTCATTATTTAAGTCAACGTTTTAAACTTAGCTCCTTTATTCCACATTAGCAAATAAAGATTTACATTACTTTATCAATATTGCTGTTATTGCTTTCATTACACCAATTATCAAATTGAAATTTAAGTAAATTACCAAAGTTTTCTGCTGCACTAAGCAGGATTTGAACATGGCACTTCTGATACCAAATTCAGTTATCTTCCCTTCAATAAATATTAACCCTAACTAAGGCAATAATTGTAACTTTACTGTACTTCTGACTCCATGGAGCAATTTGGTTGTAAATAATGCAGGTAAGGGGCATTTCTGTATTCAATTTGTACTGTGCAAAATTGATTTCAACTCGTTAACATGTTGCCTTGCAAAGTGTTCTGTAACTTGTTTCTCACATGTGTGGTCTATTTTTCCAACAGTGTACAATAGAGAGAGGAATCAAGGTTTCCATTGGAGAGAGCCTTTGTTTACTAACAAATAAATTATATTAACTTATCAATTCCTAATTGGACAAATTGTTTCCATTACGTGGAGGGGAAGCATTTCTGGAGAGAAATCAAGACTGTTCAGAGAAAAGAAGGCCCTGAGCTACTAATTATTCAGCAACCATGTTAATCTGCCTACCTGCCCTGGAAGAAATTCTGTTCTTGTTCTTTTCCGGAGGAGAGCCACTGTTCTACATGCTCTGCTTAAGACCGATGTGCTCTTAAACAGAAGGAAATTTCATCTACTGCAGAGGCAAAGTCTAAAAATAAACTAGTGGATGAGGGGAGGAAGTGTTCAAAGAACATATTATGACTATCCATAGGAGACAAACAAAGGCAGGGGAATGGAAGGAGCTTAATGGGAAAGAAAGAGGAGGGGGAGGGAGGGAAGAGAGAAATCAAGGTGCAAACAAAAATGATTAATTTAAAGAACTCCAAAGAGGAAGTGGGGATGGGTTGCGAGAAGACAGATGGGCAGATTCTGATGATCCATATGCCAAAATGAAATTACCACGAATTTTCACAACCAACATCCCACCTCTTTCCTCTATCTTCTCATGGAAATACACAGACCTAAAGGTGGATTCTTCTTCCTTGACAGGGTTCTCGTCTACACCCCAGCCCACAGACCAGTCCTTGTATACAAGGCGTGACAGTATAGTCATTAGGTTAGTGCCATCATCCAACAGACTACCAAGGGGAATGAAATCACTGGCAGTAATTATTATAAGCAGACTAGAGGTACATCCAAGCTATCTCTGTGAAATCCTTAAATGTCTAAATTATCAAGATGAGCCAATGTCTTGGTACTATTGTTATTTAGGTCATCTATTTTGTAACTATAATTTCCTCAGGGGTCAAAAAGGATATCAATATGTAAACAGCAAATCTAGCAAATATAAATTTTTATGCATATATTTTAGGTTTCTTCCACAGATTGCACCCACAAAGGGCCAAAGCTCCAACATTTCTATTCCCTGCTGCATAATAATAAGTTACTCTACACACTTATGAATCAATAGCTGCTGGCTGCCATAACTCCCTTCAAAATAGAGAACTCCACAGAATCCACAGAAGGGATTCCTCAGTGAAGTCTCAGTCTAATGCTGTGCTGACTGCATTGTCATATACACTGGTTAGGTTGTGTAAATGTGACATCAACGTGAAAACAAGTGAATTGAAGACAGAATGGAATTTGTCATATCTACAAAATGCTGTTGTAATAAATACATAAAATATTAAGCATTCAATACGTATTAGTCATTGTTGGTGTAATTTTTTTAGTGTTTGTTTATTTTTGGGAGAGAGCGAGCGAGGGAGCACGAGTAAGCAGGGCCGAGAGAGACCACATCTGAAACAGGGTCAGGCTCCGAGCTGTCAGCACAGAGCCTGACACAGGGCTCGACCTCACGAGCCACGAGACCATGACCTAAGTGAAGTTGGTTGTGTAACCGACTGAGCTACCCAGGTGTCCTGCTATTGTTACAGTTTTTATAATTTAGGAAATGTGTATGAGGAACGATGTAGAATGGTATGAGGCATCTTGGGGATCAGTATGAAATTAAGATTTTAGACATGAAAAGTTTCCTTCCTTTTTCTCTCCCATGGACAGCCCATCTTTCTCTATAATTTCCCAGAAGTCCCTCTGACTGGCAAGTTCAGAATGTTCAGTGTTATGAAATGGGAAAATAATCATATTCTTTTTAGCCTGCTTTGCATCTGGGGAAAATAGAGGTGAATTTAAGGTAGTATACAACTATTTTTAAAGATTAAGATATTTGAATCCTTTTCCTAGGATGGAATTGGATTCATTGTTAATGAACACCGAGTAATTCCATTCAAAGCATTAGTTTCATTATTTGGTTCGCCTTACCACACATCATGGCAATAGATGCTATAGAACATAAAAATAAAACTGGGAAAATTAGAAGAATACTTCCTGGATACATTGTTTGCACTGGAGAATAACTGTTTTAACTGTTATAAATCTAAGACACAGCTAAGGAAAGAATGAGCAACTTGCAGTGACAGCTCTGGTTAATAAAGAATATAATTCTACATATGTCCTAAAGATTTACAGAGCCTGTGGCAATATTATCATTGTACTTTCACATGAGAGGTCTCCTACCATTGCAAGGTGCTTTAAGGGTAGGTTAATTTATCCTATACACACTGGAGAATATTGTAGAAATAGATAATTGATTTTTTTAAATAAACATAAGAAGCAAATTAAGCTGTACCACACCATTAACATACTCTAAAGCACAGTTCTTGGCCCATGGCAAGCAAAAAGTATGTATTGATAGGAATTTTAAAGCATGCACAGTAGTTTAATCTAAGTGGGCATAATATTAAGAAAATATAATTTTTTCCAATAAGAAAACCAGATTGAAAACTAAGGAAAATTTTTTCTATACAGGCTTGTTTTGAAATTTACAGCACATACTCAGAATTTTAAATCTTGTAAGAGCTTAAATATTTGGTGCCGTTCAATCATTTTATAGATTGCTACATGGAGATCAGACAGATTTTCATAGACTTTTAAAGATCATGGAGCTAAAGGTCTAGTTTTAATCCTAATTATTACATTAAAATATAAAGTTCCAGAAACTTACATACCCAGATCAAAAAGTCAAAATGACAGTTTGACGTAGTGACGGGCCACTCAAAAACCTTTAAAGTGGTTTTCCAGAACTCAGTTACTGATTCTTGGAGACTCGTGTCTTCTTTGGGATTCAAAATGGAGTCAAGAGTTCACAATCAAGGTAGTATTTTATAGTGCGTTTTTAAGAAGAGCCATGGAACTGCTGTTAAACACTTCTCCTGGGAGCTGGGTTGGGTGTGGGTCCTCAAGCCTAGAAATCTTATTTACATAGGGATCCTTTTTTGAAAAACCTGGAACACTGGGACCTGTGGCCGTTTAGTAGCTGTGTTCACCCTCAGTCTTGTGACTGGGTACAGGAGGGAGCTGCACTTCCAAAGTGTTCCTGGGCCACAGGATGTGAGCATTCCAGTGCACCCAATGGGGCCCATCTGGAGAAAAGGGCCCACACGTGGCTTTTGGGATTCCTGTTGGAGACCAGGGCAAGTCCGGGCAGGGCATGGACTCCAGCAAAGAGTTTGGGAGCAGTGGACTTTGGAAGACTAGTCAGTGAGAAGTGACAGAAGAATAAAGACACAATATCCATGCCACAAAATGTTGTCAGAGGAACCCTGCAGGCAGGAAGAATTCATAAAGGTGCCCATGAAGTGACCGCTTTACAAATCTGCCCACCACGGGGGTCTCAATGCTGATACACAATGGCACCTGCCTCACCAGATAGATTATTCCCCACCATGTCTTATGTCTCCGTTTGACCTACGAAGGATCAGAAGTAACAGAATGCTAGAGGAGGAGAAAGAGAAATGGATGGCAGAGGAAAACCAACGAGAAGCCCATACTGCGCTTCTTTTTCCTCTGGGGGAGAGAAGATTTAGTGCCAAATCAATTTTGGAATCAGGATTATTACAAAGAATGAATGTTCTATTTTCTGAATTGAGACTAGGTTTGTGACTGAAAGCACCCAGAGGACTCTTATCAGTGAATGCCCAGAGGAGAAATGGACTTGCTGGAACTTCTCTAGTCCCTGGGAAAGGCTTTCTTTGAGTTTTAAGGGATAATGGCAGCCAAAAATAAAGCTGTATTTTGCTTATGTTCCAAACATTCTACATGAGCTTATAGAACTGTTTACTAATGCAATTTCTAAGTGTATAGAAAAGTACACATCACATTTATTGACATTATAGTATTAAGCCATAAAACATTTCCAAAATAATTCAATAAATTTTGCTATAAGACTAGAAACCTATTTTCAGGTTCTTCTATCCCTTTAGCTAGTAGGAATCAATACAACTACAGATTAAATTTTTTTAGAGCAGTGATTCTCAGTTGGGGTGATTTTGTCCTCAGGGGATATTTAGCAATGTCTGAGACATTTTTGGCTGTCACAACTGGAGGAGGGTGGTGTTGCTGGCATCTAGTGGGTAGAGAGCAGGGATGCTACAAAACATCTTACAATGGGTAGGACATCCCCATAACAAAGAATTATTCAGCTCAAAATGTCAATAGTTTCATGATTGACTTAGAGCTTAATTACGTAAGTATTTAAGTTAGCCACCAGCAAGGCTGAAAAAAGACACCTTGGATATCTTGGATATTTAGCAAATGAAATCCAGACAGCCAATACACTATCTTCCCACATTCTCACTGGCTACTTGTCAGTTCCATCTTGTAGCACTTCTTTGATCTATTCTTTGAGTAGCTTAGGACTCAGTGAAGACTTCCTTACCCTCTGGGTCCCTAGTTAATGTCCTCTCAACCAATTTTTGAAATAGACTAGATTAGATGATCATTTGGGTTCCTTCCACCTCTGACATTGCAAGATTCATGTATTTACCAATTTTTGACAGAAATCCACCAAGAAGGGGGAAATAATAAAAGGCAAACATGCATATATCCATTCATTATAAAACTCAAAAATTTAGAGGGAACATGCCTCAACATAATAAAAGCCATATATGAAGAACCCACAGCTAACCTCATACTCAGTGGTGGAAAAAACTGACCGCTTTTCCTCCAAAATTGGAAACAAGACAAGGATGTTCACTCTCACCACTTTCATTCAAAATAGTACTGGAAGTTTTAGCCACAATCAGACAAGGGATCCAAACTGGTAAGGAAGAAGAAAGACTGTTGCTATTTCAGATGGCATGATACTATACATAGAAAACTCTAAAGACTCCACCAAAAAGTAGAAGTAATTACTGAATTCATTTAAGTCACAGGATACAAAAATCAATATAAAAATATAAGATTTCTGTATACACTAGTAATAAAGTAGCAGAAAGAAATCAAGAAACTAATTCCATTTACAGTTGCACCAAAAGAATAAAATACACAGGGAAAAAAAAAAACCACGGATGTAAAAGATCTATACTCTATAAACTACAAAATACTGATTAAAAAAACCCTGAAGATGTTACAAGCAAATGGAAAGATATCCTGTGCTCCGGATTAGAAGAATATTGTCAGAATGTCTACATTACCCAAAATAATCCACAGATTCAATAAAATGTCTATCAGAATGCTTTGGCATTTGCCACAGAACTAGAATAATCCTAAGTTTTCTTTGGAATCACAAAATAAATAGGAAAGCAATTTTGGGAAAGAAGCACAAAGCTGGATATAACACAATCCCAGATTTCAAGATATACTACAAAGCTACAATAATCAAAACAGTATGGTACTTGCACAAATATAGACACAGGGATCAATAGAAACCAAGAGCCAAGAAATAAGCCCACCCCTATGTGGTTAATTAACCTATGACTAAGGAGGCAAGAATATGTAAGGAGGAAAACACAGTCCCTTCAATAAATGGTGCTGGAAAAACTGGATAGAATAAAACCAGACCATTTTTTTACCCTACACACAAAAGAAAAAATGGATTAACCACCTAAATGTGAGAGCTAAAGCCATAAATTCCTAGAAGGAAACACAGTGATCTCTTTGATACCAGCCTTATGAGCATTTATCTGTATAAGTCATGTCAGGGAGGGGGAAACAAAAGCAAAGATAAACTATTAGGACTACATTAAAATAAAAAAGCAAAGGAAACCATTAACAAAGCAAAAGGCCACCTATGGAATAGGAAGATACTTGCAACTGGCATATTCAATAAGGAGTTTATATATTTTTACATATTAAGTACTTTTTAAAAATTTAACACCAAAGACCCCAAACAATTCAAACAATTGGTTAAAAAAATGAGCAGAGGACCTGCCTAAATAGAAATTTTTCCAAAGGCATAAAAATGACCAACAAACACATGATTAGTGATGTTCAACATCTTTTCATTAAAAAAATGCATATCAAAATCACAATGAGACATCACCTTACTCCTGTTGAAATGGCTAATATCAAAAGGAGAAGAAATAGGGTTGTCAAGGATGTGGAGAAAAGAGAATCCTTGTGCAGCACTGGTGGGAATGTAAACTGCTGCAACCACTGTGGACAAGAGTATGCGGGTTCCCCCCAAAATAAAAATATAAATACCATACCGTCTTTAACCCCCCAAAATGAAACACTGATTCAAAAATTACATCATTATTTATAATAGCCAAAACAGGCAAGCAACCTAAGTATCCATGGATAGATAAATGGATAAAGAAGAGATAGTTTATATGTGTGTATGTATACATGTATATATATGTATATGCATGTGTATACATATATGTAGCCATTAAAAATATATGTATATATATTATACTGCCATTAAAAAGAATGAAAATTTGTCATTTGTGACAACATGAATGGACCTACAGGATATTATGTCTGCTAAATGAAAGAAGTCAGAGAAAGACAAATAACATAGGATTCCAATTGTATGTGGGGGGAATCTAAGAAGGAAAAAAATGAACAGACAGAATCTTAAATACAGAGAACACACTGGTAGTTTCCAGAGAGGAGGTGGGTTGGGGATGGTTAAAATATATCAAGGGAATTAAAAGGTACAGACTTGCAGTTATAAAGTAAATAAGTCACTGAGATGAAAAGTACTATGGTGATATTGTAATAATGTTATCTGGTGACAGATGGTGACTATATTTATCACGGCAAGCATATATAGAGTTGTCTAATCATTATGTTGTACACCTGAAACTAGTATAACGTTGTATGTCAACTATATTTCAATTTAAAAAATGATGTACATGAATAATTTGATACACAATTCATTAAAGTACATTAGTATGGGATTTTGGTCCCAATACATTTTCCAACTTGATAGATTTAAATTTATGTAAAATATAATACTTCTTTTATTCTAATATTCTGATTTAAGGATGATGTAAGAAGTGAGCTTATTGGTTCCTGATATGATTTCTAGAAGCTAAAAAGGTATTCAGTAAATGTTTGTAGCACGAAATAAAATGTTTACCATCGTTATTGAGGAATTGCCTTTTGTGATTCTTTCTAGGTGCATTTTTCTGGGGGGAGATTTTCCTCCCTTCCCTCTGGACTTATTTCCAAGCAAGTAGAATTGTTTGCTTATGAGCTCAGCTGTGAAATAATAATCCGGGAAGAGTGGTCAGTGAAATCGGTAGCTACTCTCATGTAATAATTGCTTGAGCAACCTGTCTACTTGGTAAAGAGAACCTGGGCTAAATTGATTAGATGGTCCATAAGTCGTTAGCTACACTTCCACTTAGGGAAGCACAGAATTCGAAAGATCAGCACAGAGGGAAAATTGAAGTTAATCTAAACATACTTTACATAAAATCTAAAAACCCTCTTCTGTTTACTCTCACCTTTTTCCTGCTTTATTAAATACACAGGGAGAGTTCTGATTCTTCTACTTGAAACATACTATTGTATTAAGAAGTTTACCACATGAAAAGGAATCCAAACCATTTCATGTCTAAAGATGCATTTCAACAAAATGGAGAGATACCATTAATTTGAAATAAACTTACGGTGCACCTGGGTGGCTCAGTCAGTTCAGCCTCTGACTCTTGATCTTAGCTCAGCTTATGGTCTCATGGTTTGTGAGTTCAAGCCCTGCATCGGTGCAGAGCCGGCTTGGAATTCTGTGTCTCCCTCTCTCTGCTCCTCCCTTACTTGC
>CM053578.1:26054118-26140696 GCA_028646485.1 Cryptoprocta ferox | reverse complement strand
TCTCTCTCTCTGTCTCTCTGTCTATGTATATATCTATATAGGTATAGTGGAATAAAACTCAGCCACCAAAAAAGCATGAGATCTTGCCATTTGCAATAATATGGATAGATCTTGAAGGAAAAATGCTAAATGAAAGAATTCAGACTGAGAAAGACAAATACCATATAATTTCACTCATATGTGGAATCAAAAAACAAACAAAAATCAAACCAGAAATAGACCCATAAGTACAGAGAACAGAGTGGTGGTTGCCAGAGAATGGAAGATAGGGTTACGTTGGAAAAATAGGTGAAGGAGATTAAGAGATAAAAGCCTTCCAGTTATAAAATTAGTAACAGATGAAAAGTACGGCATAAGGAATATAGTCAATAATATTGTAATAATGTTATATGGTGACAGATTGTAACTACAGTTAACGGTGACCATTGCATAATGTAGAGAATCGTCAAGTCACTAGGTTGTCCGTGTGAAACATACCATTGAATACACCTATACTTTCAATATTTTATTAAAAGTTCAATTGAGCTTAATCCAGAAGTAACCATATAAAACCAATTTGATCTCAGAATGTGACGTTGGCATAAATTTACACCTCAAACAGACTATCATTCAATCAAATAAGCTTTGAAAATGCTGATCTTCCTTATCTGTTCCTGTCCCCTCCTCTTTTCCCCTTTCCCTTTCATTCACCCCCCTTTTCCTGACATCACGTATTTTATATTTCAAAATAGTTGTTTTCCTAGTGTAACTAAGAACATGAAGTCCATGAGCTACTTAATGTTATCCTGAATTGCTAAAATTCCATCTATATGCTAGGTCTATAGCGCATAGCCGTGGGTCTTCCTTTCTCTAAATAGTTTTTTTTGTTTGTTTGTTTGTCCTTTTGTGTTCTGTTACTTGGCATTAGAGGTATCGTGGAACATAACTGACTTGTACCGTTCCAGTTAGATCGCATATAATACAGCACAATTCAGCAGGAGTGATCATAAAAACAGAATTATCTTTCACCCTAGGAGGTTTGCCCTTCCTGGTAAAGGTTGAAAGAAATGTATGGAAGCTCACACTAATACCGCTCACAGCTTAGGAGGCTGCGAATACAACACAACTTCAGTAAGGACAGCTCCCTGGTCATTTTTGAGTCGGTTGAAAGGAATGTAGTGAGGAGATGTAAGTAAGGAGTACGTGCCAGCAAACCCCATAGTAATGGAGTGCCATCAGTACATCAGTTTTAAAAACACCAGCATTGTCCAATTGCTAAAGCATTTTAAGATAAAACACTTAGATTTCAAATTCACAATGCATCTTTCTTGTTTTTATTTCAGTGTTCCTTGGGAAGAGGACCATACTTACAAACATCCATTTATCTTAAGAAGATTGTGCTTCCATATAAAAAAAAAAAAAAAAAAAAACATTAATTCTAAAATGAGTTTAGGTGGGACCTAAGGATAGAGATAGAGTAAAACTAAAACACAGTAGGTCTTTCCCACGATGTCCCCTTTCTGCTCCAGGAAAAATTAAAAAAGAACCCCCACCACCATGACTACCTCAACAACAATATGAAAAAGATAAGCATGATGTAGAACCCAAGGACAGAAAATGCAGGATTCTTGTATAGCTCCTCGTTTTGCTGGGCTGCTATGCCTTCTTTTTCATTACTAGAGAGAGTTCTGGAGGCACAGTGGGAATGGGCAAAATGGAAAGAACACTATCCAACCTAGGAACAGATTGAGGGTATGAATAGCTGCCTGGGTCAGAGGTGATCACAGAAAAGCTAGTGGGAGAAGTTTTTAGCCACAGTGACAAGATCTCAGGGCACAAGGTGGAAAGAATCACTTGGGCTTCCCCCATTATACAGGATCCTATTTTGGGCATGGTAGTGAAACCATAAAGGTAGCAGCTAATAATTAAAATCAAATGAAGGTAGGGGCACCTGACTGGCTTAGTTGGTAGAGCATGGGACTCTTCATCTTGGAGTTGTGAGTTTGAGCCCCGTGTTGGGTTTAGAGATTACTTAAAAATAAAATCTTAAAAAAAAAAAAAATCATGGGAGGGTGCCTAGGTGGTTCAGTCGGTTAAGTGGTTAAGCGTCAGACTCTTGATCTCAGCTCAGGTCATGATCTCACAGTTCGGTTTGTGATATCAAGCCCCATGTTGGACTCTATGCTGATAGCGCGGAAACTGCTTAGGATTCCCCGCACCCCGCCCTTCCCTTGCTCATTCTCTCTCAAAATAAAATAAAGACACTTAAAAAAATCAGGGGTGCCTGGTGGCTTAGTTAGTTAAGCATCTACTTCTTGATTTTGTCTCAGGTAATGATCTCATGTTTCATGAAATTGAGCCCCACATTGGGCTCTGTGCTGAGCATGGAGTCTGCTTAAGATTCTCTCTGGTGCACTGCACACAATGTTCCTCTTTCTCTCCCAAAAGAAAAAAAAATCAAATGAACTTAAATGGCTCATGTAGTAAAATACAATTTATTAGAATTGAATATAAAGAGAAAATGAGATAACATCTATACAAGTAGAAAAGTTGGGAGGACACCTAAAAAAACTCCTGCTGCTGTGTGACCTCCTCTCCCCCAGCTGTGAACATTGGTGCTACAGGCATCCTAATATATTCCCTATTTGATGCAGATTCTGGTTCAGGAAATCTGGGGCAAGGCCTGAGATTCTGCATTTCTAGCAGGCTTCTACGTGATACTTATTCAGCTGGCCCATAAATACTTCAAGTAGTAAAGAAACAGAAGACATTAATAAATGGTGGCTTCATGATAGAAGTATGTGTTTTAAGTTGAATCAGGAAAAGATAGAGGGGAGACATGGGAAAAGAGGAGAGAGTGTTGATTGGTTCAAAGTCCTAGATCATTCCTCCCATGTTCCCAACTACTGCTGTGCCAAAATCTAAGAACAGAATCTGCAACCTTCACCAACACATACATACACCGACACAACACAACTGAGGTCTGCCTTCTCCCCTCCAGTCCCATACTTCATCCTATTACAACTGTAGAAAAAGCACATGGTAGTTCTGAGGTGAAAACAACCCATCTTTAAATAAGATGGCAAAAGGGTACAGGAGAATGTATCCATATTGGAACAAAATAACAGCTTGAAGTAAAGATTTTCTATTAAGCCAAAGCAAGGAAAATAAAAATAAAGACAAAGACAAGATGTAAAAATATTTCAGAATACAAAATAAGGGAATATAACATGCAAAAAACCAGATGAAGACCTCAGGCTAGAAGAAAATCTAACACAAAGATCAAAATCATGTTTCCTATGAGTGATTCACACTGTAGAGGAATTTAAACTGGAGCAATTCAGAGATGGGTGACTTAAAGAATTAGTTGAAAATTTTTTGTGGCTAAGAGAACAGCACTACAAATAAATGTAAAAAACATAAAACTAATGTGTACATGACCCGTATTCCTATCAGTGAGGGAGGCTTCATAAAATCTTTGTGAATGCAGAGAAGAGATGAAGATATTGAAGAAATAACAATATTAAAGTCAGGAACATATAGACAATATAAGAATACTTAGTGTTACAAAATTAGAGATGTGAACATACAGAAGTGCTCAGTGAGTTGAAGAAGCTGCCAGTTAATGATGTTTAGTTATATACACACACACACACACACACACACACACACAAATTTAAGTCTGGTTTTATCAATTCAAAAAAAACCTGAAGCAAGTTAAATGCATGTAATGGATATTGCTAGATTATCCTGTATATAAATTATATATAACTGAAGGCAACTACAATTGAGCAACTTACAGGCATAAACATTAAGGACAACTAGCAAACAAAGCAAACATAAAGTAGACAAAGGCCACTTGAGTACCTCCTTCTCAGAAAATTACTGAAAGATGGGCAAACAAGAGGGTAATCTAAGAAGGACACAGAAATATAATCTAAGAAAAGAAAGCAAATTGAATCTTCAGACAGATGGTGAGGGGGATCTGGGATGATAGCTGTGTAGCAAGCATGAAGAATAAACATCTAGTCCAGATTAGTGGGTTTAGGGAGGGATGTCCCAAAGATTATACAATTGAAAGACAGTTGAGGGACACCTGGGTGGCTCTGTTGGTTAAGCGTTGGCTTTGGCCCAGGTCATGATCTCATGGTCCATTGGTTTGAGCCCCACATCAGGCTCCATGCTGACAGCTCAGAAGTCTGGAGGCTGCTTCAAATTCTGTGTCTCCCTCTCTCTCTGCCCCTTCCCTGTTCATGCTCTCTCTCTCTCTCTCTCTCTCAAAATAAATAAACATTAAAAAATTTTAAAAAACAAAGACAATTGATGTGTTTGGACATATTGAAATGGGGTTTCTACTAGGTAAGATTTTGGAAAAGAAATAATTAATACAAAAGAAACTAAGGAAGCAAAAAGATAATTATTAACTCTAGGGAAAAACCATAAGTTGTTCAAACAAGAAACTTAAGTATACTTTCTTATGTGCATCTTTTTAAATAGCATTTACATAGTAAAAACATGAAATCTAAGATAGAATTATATTGTAAGGATGTGTCAGATCAAGTAACTATAACCATGTAATATTTTATTTGTACTAACTCATTTAAATACACAGGGTAGATACCATCACTATCCCATTTTTGAGAGAGGAATTTGTCTAACTTTATTTTTTATTTATTTTTTTATGTTTGTTTATTTTTGAAAGAGAGAGAGAACACGCATGAGTGGGGGAAGGGCAGAGATAGAAGGGTTTTGAGCTGTCAGCACAGAGCCCAATGCAGGGCTCAAACCCATGAACCACGAGATCATGACTTGAGTCAAAGTCAGATGCTTAACTGACTGAGCCACCCAGGCACCCCTAACTTTTTATCTGTAACAATAGCAAAAAGGAATATTTTCTTAAAATATAAGAAAGGTACATTTGTTTTCCAGTAATAAGTGTACAAGAAGAAAATCAATGCTAGAATACATTCTGGTTAAGCTGTTGAAATTTAAGATTGAAGAATTTTTAGACACCTGAACAGTAATAAAATCCAGGCAGTATGAACCAGTATTCATTTGTTCATTCCACAAATGCTTATGAACCACTCCCTGAATAAGACTTTGTTCAGCCCACAAGAAAACAAAATAGACAAAACTATCTTCCCTCATAGAGTTTATCTTCTCACTAATTCAATGCCAGAAGACAGTGGAACAATGTGTAAAAGATCTGAAAATATTAACTGCAGATCCAATACTATTTAAATATAACAGGAAAAAAAAATCTCAAACATGAAAATGCTAAGATAATGCAGTACTCATGAACTTTGTGTTTCAAGCCAACCAAGGGTTAGTTCCAAATAAGTAACTCAGAAATAAACTGTGATGAAAGAACCAGGGATAAGCATCTCCATAAATTTAAATCTAAACCTAATTTGAAATAACTGAGAATTTTATCATGAAATGTAATAACGTTATAAATTTTAACATTACATGATTACCTATAATTTAAAAACATTAAGAGCCAAAGCACATAGGTAGAAAAAGTATATCTTTGTGTTTCTTTGTATAGTGTATTAAAAAATTATGGCCTTAGCTTCTTAATCTTTATCATAATCTTTTCCTTGAGAGAGAGATTTTTAGTAATATGTCTATGAGTGATTTAAAATGTGTTCAGAGGTGCAGGGAAGATGGCAGAGTATGTAGATCCAGAGCCCATCTCGTCCTGTAGGTACACTAAGATAACAGCTACATCTGTAAAATTAACTCTAAACATGACCTGAAGATGGACAGAGCAGATGTTCCCCAGTTAATCGTAGAGAGGAGGCCACATCAAAAATAGTTAGAAGCATGAGGCAGAGTTGTGAACCGACAGGGAAGCTTCCAAATGGGAAGGCCATCACAAGCATGGAAAAGTTGAGAGGATCAGATCCCACACCAGTCACCTCTGGCACTGGGGTCTCACACTGGGAAGACAAATCCCCATAATATCTAGCTTTGAAAACCAGTAAGGCTTAACTTCAGGAACTTTAAAATTCAGTAAGTTTAATGCCCAGAGAAAACACAAAGGCAATAGAAAACTGAGCCCCTGACTTTAAAGAGTCAGCATAATAAATAACTTGGTCTTAGACACAGCATAAAAGCAGCAATTTGAAAAGCACCTGTGGTACATGTGAAGGAAATTTATTGACTAATCCTAGAATGTGTGTTGGAGGGACAGACATATTCAAGAGATTTCTTCATGAACAGCAGTGCTGCCAGGTGCCATTTCTCTTTCCATCCCCAAGCTGAGATATGGACTCTTGCTTGAGGCAGTTCTAGCCCTCTCTACCTTGCTAGCATCACATGCCATGCTGCACTGTGACATACCCTGGCATTGCCCTGTGGATCAGCCCCACCTAACCTATTCATGTTGGTAGGCATCCTTCCAGAGCTACTCCTGCCCCCCACCCACCCTCACACACCATGCAGGCAGCCTTGGCAGGGAAACTTGCCACACCAAAGTGACTCTTGCCCTGGGAAGGAAGGAAAATAACCCCACATACCAGCATGCCTACAATTCCATCACTACATCCAGCTGTCTGTGCAGGGAATGAGCACTGCCTTTTGGTATACCTGCAGTTGTGGCAAGAAGGCTAATTGCAGATACCTAGCCAGATTGCTGTCCCCTCCAAACAAGGAGCTTCCAGACAGGCCCCTCAATGATTCAGGGACAAAACCTTGCCAAGTGCACCCACACAGGCAAAGTGGGTCATTACAGCCAGCTGAGCTGAAGGTAAGCGTGGCTCAGGCACAACAGTAGGGCACACATAGTTCACACAAGAGATACCACTAAAGCACCTAATTTTGGAGACCAGGGGGACTGAGCTACAGAGCATTACAGAACTACTTCTACACCAGGCCACTACTTTCAAGATGAGAAGATATAGCTGACCTACCTAATACATAGAACCAAACACAGGGAGTTAGACAAAATGAGGAGAAAGAGGAATTATGTCCCAAATGAAAGAACAGAACAAAAATCACAGTGAAGAAGGTAAGTGAAATGGAGATAAGCAACATGCATAATAAAGAATTCAAAGTAATGGTCATAAGGATACCCACTGGGACTTGAGAGAAGAGCAGATGCTCTCAGTGAGAACTTCAACAAAGAGATAGAAAATATTAAAAAGAAACAAATCAACCAATCAGATGAAGAATTCAATAACTGAAATAAAAAATGCACTCAAAGGAATCAGCAGATTAGAGGATGCAGAAGAACAGATCAGCAATCTGGAAGACAGGGTAATGGAAAGCAACCAACCTGGAAAAAAAAAAGGTAAAAGTTAAAAAAAAAGAAGAGAATAGTTTAAGGGAACTCAGTGACATGATCAAGTTTAATAATATTTGCATTATAAGGATCCTAAAAGGAGAAGAAGCAGAAGGGGGCAGAAAAATTTACTTGAAGGAGAAACAAATTTCCCTAATCTGAAGAGGAAACAGAAATCCAGATCCAGGAAGCACAGAGAACCCCAATAAGATGAACTCAAAGAGGTCCACACCAAGACACGATAATTAAAAGGGCAAAAAGTAATGATAAAGACAGTTTTTAAGCAGCAAGAGAAAAGAGATCATTTACAGTAAGGAAACACTGTAAAGCTATCAACTGATTTTTCATCAGAAACTTCCCAGGCCAGGAGGGAATGATGTGGTAGATTCAAAGTTCTACAAGGGATAAACCTACAGCAAAGAATGTCCAACAAAGTTATCATTCAGAACTGAAGGAAAGATAAAGAATTCCCCAGACAAAAAATATTAAAGGAGTTCATCACCACTAAACCAATCTTACAAGAAATGTTAATGGGAATTCTTTAAGTTAAAAGAAAAGGCCATAAGTAGAAGAAAATTATAAAAGAAAACAATTATGGTAAAAGCAAACATATAGTAAAGGTAGATTAATCACTTATAAAACCAGTGTGGAGGTTTAAACACAAAAGTAACCAAAAAAAAAAAAATCAATCATACCTATAAATATTAGTCAAGGGATATACACACACACAAAAGGTGTAATGTATGATATAATATACATAAAAGGTAGAGTGGGAATAAAAATTTAGTGCTTCTGGAATGTATTTAAACATGAACAACGATGAACTTAATGTATACTGCTATATACATAAAATGTTATATATGAACCTAATGTAATTGCGAATCAAAAAATAAAGAGAAAGAAATCCAAGCACAACACTAAAGAAAGCCATCAAACCATAAGGGAAGAGAGCAAGAGAAGTAAGGAGCAAGAAAGAACTATAAACACAATCAGAAAATAATTAACAAAATGGCAATAAGTACATACCAACCAACAAATACTTTAAATATAAGTTGTCTAAGTTCTCCCATCAAAATACATAGGAGGACTCAAAGAATTAAAAACAAAACGCCGCTATATGCAGAGACTCACTATTGATCTAAAGACATTGACTAAAAGTGAAAGATAGACAAACATTTACCATGAAAATGGAGTGGAAAATGCAGGGTAACAATACTTATGTCAGATGAAAATAGAATTTAAAGTAAAGATTGTAGCGAGAGACAAAGCATGCTACATAATGGTAATGTTATATCCTCTTATTGGATTGATATCAATTGTAGATGTCTATGCTCCCAACATTTGAACATTTAAACATATAAAGCAATTAATAGACATAAAGGGGAGAAATTGACAGCAATATGGGAGAAATTGACAGCAATATAGTGATAATAAGGGACTTTAACACCCCACTTACATCAATGGATAGATCATCCATGAAGAATGTCACAAGGAAACAGTGGTTTCAAATGATACATTAGACCAGATGAACTTAACAGATATATAGAGAACAGTCTGTCCAAAAGGGTAAAGTACACATTCTTTTCAACTGCACATGAAACACTCTCCAGCATAGATCACATGTTAAGCAAAAACCCAAACAAACCAAAAATATCACACACACACAAAAAACAAAAAAACCCAAGTCAAGAAATTTAAGATTCAAATCATATCAAGTATCTTTTCTAACCACATAGTACATTAAACTAGAAACTACAAGAAAAAATCTGGAAAGAACACAAACACATGGAGGCTAAACAACTTGCTAGTGAATAATAAATGTGTCAACCAAAAATAAAAATATATTTTAAAAAATACCGGAGACACATGAAAATGAAAACACAACAGTCTCAAAACTTTGTGATGCAGTAAAAGTAGTTATAAGAGGGAAGTGTATAGTGATATAGGTCTACCTCAAGAAAAAAATAAAAATCTCAAATGAACAATCTAACCTTATACCCAAGGAAGCTAGGAAAAGAACAATATCAAAACTAGTAGAAACAAGAAAATAATAAAGATCATAGCATAAATAAATGAAATAGGGACAAAAAAGAAAAGATCAAGAGCTGTTTTGTTGAAAACAAAATTGATAACCCTTTAGCCAAACTTGTCAAGAAAAAGAGAACTGAAATAAATTAAAAATGTAGGAAGAGAAATAACAACTGACATCACAGAACTATAAAACATTATAAGAGAATTATTTTAAAAACTTATATGCCAAGATATGGGACAAGCTAGAAGAAATGGATAAATTCCTAGAAACATAAAATCTCTTATAACTGAATCAGGAAGAAATAGAAAATTTGAACAGACTGATTATTAGTAATGAAATTGAATCAGAATCAAATATTTCCCAACAAACAAAAGCCCAGATCCAGATGGCTTGACAGCTGAACTCTATCCAACATTTAAAAAAGTGAGTACCTGTCCTTCCCAAACTATTCTAAAAAGTAGAAGAGCAAGAAAAACTTCCACATGTCTGTATGAGACCAGCATTGTTCTGATACTAAAGCAGAGAAAGACATACAAAAAAGAAAAAAGAAAGAAAGGAAGAAAGAAAGAGAGAGAGAGAGAAAAAGAAAAAGACAAAAGTACAAACCAGTATCTCTTATGAACATAGATGCAAAAACACCCAAAAATATTAGCAACATAAATTCAACAATTAAAAAACCATCCACCACAATGTCCATGCTATGCAACAATCATTCACCGTTTCACCAAATGGGATTACTTTCAGGAATGCAATGTTGGCTCAATATTTGCAAACCAATTAAGAGGAAACATCATATTAACAATAGGAGAAGTGATAAAATCCTATGGTAATTTTGATAGATGCAGAAAAAAGCTTTTTATAAAGCACATCTTTTTTATGATAACCAAAATATGTGTTTAGAAGGAACATGCCTCGATATAATAAAGATCATATAAAAAACTTACAGCTAACATCATATTCAATGATGAAAAGCTAAAAGATTTTCCTCTAAGATCAGGAGCAAGATAAGGATGTCCACTCTTACCACTATTATCAACATAGTACTAGAAGTTCTAAATGCAGCAATCAGACAAGAATAAGAAAGAAATGGCATCCAACTTGGTAAGGAAAAAGTAAAACGGTCACTATTTGCAGATGACATGATAGTATACATAGTGTCCTAAAGGTTTGACCAAAAATATGATTTGAATAAGATATATTAGATTAAAGGTGATAAAATATTAGTATGAATTCAGTAAAGTTGTAGGCTATAAAATTAACATCTAGAAATCAGTTGCATTTCTATACACTAATAATGAAGTAGCAGAAAGCGAGATTAAGAAAACCATCCCATTTATAATTGCATCAAAAGGAATAAGAATAAACTTAACTAAGATGGTGAAAGACTTGTATTCTGAAACTCCAAGACAAGATGAAAGAAATTGAAGGCAACAATAATGAAAATAAGGCACACCTGGGTGGCTCAGTCAGTTGAGCATCCAACTTTGGCTCAGGTCATGACCTCACAGTTTGTGGGTTCAAGCCTCACATCGGGCTCTGCGCTGACAGCTCAGAGCCTAGAGCCTGCTTCAGATTCTGTGTCTCCCTGTCTCTCTGGCCCTTCCCAGCTCGTTCTCTCTCTCTCTCTCTCTCTCTCTCTCTCTCAAAAATAAATTAATAAACTTAAATAATAAGTGAAAAGATATACCATGGTCATGGTATGAAAATTAGTATTGTTAAAATGTCCATACTACCCAAAACAATGTACAGATTCAATCCAATTCCTATCAAAGTGCCAATAACATTTTTCACAGAAGTGGGACAAATTATCCTAAAATTTCTATAAAACCACAAAAGATCTGGAATAGCCAAAGCAATCAAGAGCAAGAAGAAAAAGGCTAGAGGTACAGCAATCCCAGATTTCAAGATGTACTACAAAGCTATAATAATCAGAACAGTGTGGTCCTTGCACAAAAATAGACATATAGACCAATGGAATAGGATAGACAGCCCAGAAATAAACTTGAACCTATATGACCCAGTTAATCTACAACAAAGGAGGCAAGAATATACAATGGAGAAAAGACACTCTATTCAGTGGTAAATGGTGCTGGATAACTGGAAAGCTACATGCAAAAGACTGAAACTCAACCACTTCCTTAGCCCATACTCAGAATGAATTGAGAACCTAAATGTGAAATGTGAAAATATAAAACTTCTAGGTGAAAACACAGGCAGTATTCTCTTTGACACTGGCATAGCAGCATATTTATGGATAGCTCTCCTCAGGCAAGGAAAGCAAAACAAAATAAACCAGTAAGACTATACTAAAAACTTTTGCATAGGAAAAAAAAAAACCATCAACAAAACGAAAAGGCAACCTAATGAAATCGATGAGATATCTGCACTTGATACATTTGATAAGGAATTAGCGTTTAAGATATTTAAAGAAACTTATATAACTCAACACCAAAAAAGCAAATAATCTAATTAAAAAATTATCAGCGGATTTGAATAGACCCAAAGAAGACACACAGATGGCTAATAAAAATATGTAAAGATGCTCAATACCGTTAATCATCAGGAAAATGCAAATCAAAACCGTAATGAGATATCATCTCATACCAGACATAATGGCTAGTATCAAAAAAAACAAGATATAATGAATGTTGGAGAAAATGTGGAGAAGAAGGAATCCTTGTGCACTGTTGAGAGGAATGTAAATTGGTGCAACCACTGTGAACATGATATGGAAGTTCCTCAAAAACAAAATAGAGAAACACCATATGATCCAGTAATTCCACTGTAGGATATTTACCCAAATAAAATTAAAACACTAAATAAAAAAGATATATGTTCTGTGTTTATGGCATTATTTACAATAGCCAAAATATGGAAACAACTCAATTGTTCATGGATAAATGGATAAAGAAAATGTATTGTGTGTGTGTGTTACACACACACACACACACACACACACACACACACACACACTATGGAATATTATTTAACCAGAAAAAAATGAAATCTTGCCATTTCTGACAACATAGATGGACCCAAAGGATATTATGCTAAGTAAAGTCATAGAAGAGATATACCATATGATTTCACTTATATGTGGAATCTAAAAAACAAATAAAAAAAATCCAAACAGACTCTTAAATACTGTGAACAAACTGGTGTTTGTCAGTGGGGGATGGGCAAAATAGGTGATGGAGATTAAGAGGTAAAAACCTCCATTTATAAAATAAATAATTCATGGAGACGAAAAGTAAAGCCTAGGTACTATGTCAATAATACTGTAATAGTGGTGTATGGTGGCAGATGGTGACTCCATTCACGGTGATCATTGAGTAATGCATAGAGTCACCAAATCACTGTTTTACACACCTGAAATGAATATAACAGTGTATATTAATTATACTCCAATAAAAATAAAAAAAATAAATGCATCTGGACTTCAGCAATTTCTTCAACATTCATTCCAGGATTTTCTCTTTAATTCTTAATTTAAATTAAAGCGAAATTATATTTGATAGTTACAAATATATATATTTCTATATTTGTAACTTTGTAGGTATTTTTAATGTTTGCTTTATTTCTTTAAAACATTTTTTAATGTTGGTTTCTTTTTGAGACATAGAGAGACAGAGAGTGAGCAGGGGAGGGGCTGAGAGGGAGTCACAGAACCCAAAGCAGGCTCCAGGCTCTTAGCTGTCAGTGCAGAGCCTGATGTGAGGCTCGAACCCACAAACCATGAGATCATGACCTGAGCTGAAGTTGGATGCTCAACCGACTGAGCCACCCAGGCTCCCCTGTTTGCTTTATTTTTTAAGTATATGTAATAAAATGTATCTTTTTAAACAAATCATAGAGACTTTTATATATAAGAATATTTTGTAGTTTTTCTTTGTTGTTGTTTTGCTCTTACTCCTATTTTTCTAAATACTTTTTGCATCACATTTAGATGACTGTTAAAGTATGATAAATATCCTCTCTCTACTCCAATCAAGAAATTGTTTTGTCATGAAAATGATCAAGACATAACAAAACCTTCCTGGTACTGCTGCAAAATCCAGAATACTAGGGATGCTATGGTAATTACACCAATTCCAGGTGAAGGCTGTTGTTATACAGAAACAAATTGGTCATTTCCAGGACAATAAGGGAATAAAAATCATGTTGCATGGCACTGGAGAGAACAAAATGCCTTGGAATTTCAAGATGGTTCTAAAAATAAACTTCGAACAATTACAAAAATCTGGAAAATCTGCAAACACTGGGAAATGACCCTTTTTTGAACTAGACATAGCATCAGCAAATTCTCAAAACATAACAAGTAGAGAAATTCAGAGTCCAAACTAGATACTGTTCTCTCATCCATACCTGAGGAGAAGACATTGGTGACACTATTGTTAGTTACTCAGTTGTAGTTGTATACAGTTTAATATATACATAGGGGAGTCCAGCCATATCCATTGTGTAAACTTAGTTGGTCTCAGTTCATCCTTTTATTGACTTGGTGCAATTAAAGAACTTGTTCTGGATTAAAGAACCACATGATATATCTTGATAAATCAATTCAAGCAACAGATATCTAGTCAGCACCAAATATGTGGGATTCTGCTAGGTGCTAGGGTTACAACATTAAGGCTAGTTCCTATCTTGGGGAGTTTAGAACCCAGTGGAAAAGAGGGTCAAACAGGCCAGTCTAATGGAGGGTACTTCCTCTTACTTTGGCAGTCAAGATGTTGGCACACTCATTAGCAAAACTAGAGGAGAATGTCGTTTCCAGAGTGCTGGCTTTCACGGGGCCCATTTACAGGCAGGTGTTCTAGAGATATATTACATACCTTGGTTCGTTTCCAGGGAAAGCACATGTCTCCAATCTCACCTATTCACCTGATTGCATCTAGTTCCCTTTGTGATTATAACAACTTTTCTGTACATGGCAGATGAAGATTAGGGTATAGCATATATTTAGAAAGCCTAAGATAAAATTCCATGTAAGCTTCAATCACATTAACAATCACCTTTAACCAACTACAAAAAGCACAAAGAAAATAGCCACGTATCATAATGTGACATCAATCCATCTTTTTAAGCCTCCCCATGGATTTCACAGACGTTCTCTGAATCCTACAGACACTGTCACCTGTGTGAGCCCTTTAACCAAACTTAATCCCTCCGTCTTCCCACACTCATCCTTCCATCTTTTCTACTCTGAAATCTTGCTCTTGTCTCTCTTTCACCTGAAATGTCCTTTTCTCTGCTTCTGATATATCTTGCTCCTGCTCTCTCTTCACATCCCAGTTTAGGTTCCAGATTTCTTAAGCATCCTCTCAAAACTTCAAGCCACCTTACTTCCTAATCCTTTCCAGAAATAGTTTCCTCCAGAGCTGTGTTCATACTGTGTATGTCATGTTCAGTATTTCCAGTTAGCTTTCATTATGTGGCTTTCCTCAAACTGAAGTTCTGACAGTTTTGTATGTGGTGTCCTTTGCATTTTCTATTCCAGAACACTACTCCTGGTAAGAATTTAATAAAGTTCAGTGAACCTTTTACTTGACTGTCATTTCTCATTCCCTGGGTTCTCTCCTGGTAGTGCGTCCATTCTGTATGGTGAAAGCCACGAGGACTTCCCAGAGTTCTGCATGCAGGTACCGAGAAGCTGAATAAAGCCGAATGTTCTAGGTACACATTTCTGCCTCCACAGGTAGCCCTTACTGTGGCAGATTGGAAAACATCAAATTACAGGAATCACCATCGTGCGTTGGCATACGGCATTGGTAATCGCAGCTCAGGAAATGACAGACCAGACAAAACGAAAGAGGGAAACTTGAATGGAACACTTAGACCAGAAAAATAAAACCTATCTCAAGATTTTTCACATTTTTGGTTACATATTTCCCAAATACATATGCGCAGTTCTGCCTACATTTCCGCTGTCACTCCATTTCGTAAAGTAGTTTTGTTTAAACACTTAACGGGCCTCAATTAGAAATTTAAGTATATAAAAATTTAGGCTTGTACAAAGGGAATGTGGAAAGGTAGACTGGGGGTAGAAGAGGGAACAGGATGGCACAAACAGCCATAACAGATGAGCTTTCACACCACGTGTTACAACGTGAGGGAGACTCCCTTTCCCGCTCTTTAGGGGTATGTAGCCATTTGAGAACACCCAAGATCAAATCGAGACTATCAAAGACCCATGCTGCATCATCACATTGCTGGTGGCCAGGAGCCAGCGCTGTCATCACTTGGTTTTGTGCTGCTTAGGGCAGAAAATCTGATTGTTCAGCAACATGTAATCAGCTTAAAACAAATCTGGAAGATGTTACCCGAAGACTAGATGATATCCAGGCCCCGGAATTTTGTGCAAAGAAAATGAAGGATTTGCCTTAAGATAAAAACTGTATCTGAGGAAAGAAATTTGAGAATTTGGGACAAAATGCAAGTCAGTAAATTTAATAGTAAGGCTTTAAGAAACTGGATTACAACCCAAACAAGCCAGGCAGGTCCTGCAGAGCAGTGGGAGAAGCCAGGGTCCGATTTCTAGAACTAAAATCTTCTCTGTCTTCTATGCCTAGATACAACTTTTGTTTTCAGAGAAGGAACACTCCCATGAGAAGTGGGATTACATTTAAACACCAAGATGATAGAAGTCTTAAGAGCTGAACTGAGTCATGATTTAACTAATCATGTGGCCTATGAACTTGACTATGTCATGCCTTCTCGATTAACCATTTTTTTTTCTTACAAAAAATATGGAGAGGGGTACTAGTTTTAGTAGTATTTTAGTACAAATCTCTTTCTTCCTTCCACGTTCACTCCCTCACAACTCCTGGTGTGCTAATGTAGCAGAAGTGGGATTTATAATATGTGTGGTTGGAGAAGGAAACAGACTTGTTTAACATAAGACACTGCAGCAAATATATGAGCAAGAGTTTACAAAATGTAGAAATCTGCTCTCTGAGACAGTGCACCCTAAGCCCTTTCCAGTCAATGCCCCAGACCCCTTTTTCCCCCCACCTTCAGGGGATACAGTATGGCCTCCATACTTAATGACTACCAAGGCAGATGAATGGGACAAGTAGGAGGGTGAGCACGAGTGAGCCTTGGAAGGTGAGTGAAAATAGCCAATGCTTATTGAGTGCCTACTATCACTAGACCATTATATATATAGTTTATTATATATAAATTCTTTATATTGTATATATTATATATATAATTTAATCCCCATAACAACCCCTTGAGAAAGGCACTCTACCTGGTTTTGCAGATGATGAAAATGGGGTAGGGAGAGGTTAAGTAATTTGTCTATCATGTCACATGGATTAAGTGGTGAAGCTAAATCTCTGAGGCCTGAACCCAGACCACACACTCTTTTCCATGGAGCTTTACTATGTGAGTATGGAATTGTCCAGGCAAAGAGGGAGGGGAGGGTTGTTTGGGATAGAAGGAGTCATGTGAGTAAAGGTGCAAAGGCGTGATACAGGATTTGTGTTGAAAACTCTAGAAACTTTGGGAAGTATATAGTAGAAATTATTAGGAAGTCAGTTATGGCCAGGTCTAGAAATGTTAGGATTTGCCGATTCACAAATAGCTGGATAAGCTTTTAATATTAATGGCTGTGCTTTCCCTGTTATCTCCTATAATCAGTGACCTCTCCCTTGCGTGCCAGGCTATGGGTCATCAGTTGTGTCAACAGAAGGTTGATAAATCAGAACAGAAAATATCATCAGTTTGAAAAGGGCTTTGGAATGCCAGTGAATATCAGATTATTGTGTTTATGAACACTAAAGTATTATGCAATAAAATTTTGACAAGACTTGGACTGATTCCTAATAAGTAAGAGAAGGTCTCCTCAGATAATACAAAGAACATTCTACAGGTTGAGGAAGGGCAAAGAGGAAGGTGAGGGTGATACAAACCTTGCCTAGGGCTGGGGGTGTCAGAGAAAGGTGAATGTACCCTAAAATCTAAAGAAAGTCCAGGGATCCAACAAGATTCAGAGTTACCCACTACCCAGCATTATAAATGGGCGGTAGCACAAATGGCTTTAAAGAACATGTAGATAGAAAGACCTTGGCTCCACAGTGGGAGCAGGTGGTCTATGAGCCAGAGAAGAACACGCTATCTCCTGCGAGAGAGCTGCACTGGAGAGGCCTAAGATTTGCAATAAGGAGAAGAGAACATCAACACACATGTGCTGAAGAGCAGAGGTCGCATTACTATCTAAGTCTCAAAAGAGGTCACTGTGATTGGATACGGACAACCTGGACCCAATTCCTCTTGCCCCACTCATCTCTTACCATATTGTCTTAACACCAGGTGTTCCCTTCTCAAGGACTGAGTTTAGGGATGGGAGACTTTACTCAATACAAATTTAACTTGCAATACATAGTGAAAGGAAGCTCAAAAGAGAAAATAAATTCAGTTATAGGAAAATTAAATTCCTTATACACCTCGAGTTGTGACTTGGCATTCATGCCAAGTTTTACTTTTCACAGATGTAGCTACAGATATAATCTACAATGCATAAGCAAACTGAAGGGAGTACGTCTGAGATGGATTTCAAAGAAAGGCATCAACTGGGAAAGGACAGATGACTGGAGAATGGGAAGGGAGCTGTTAGCCAGACTGGCATGGGGAGTAGAACCAACCCTTACTTGATGTGCAGATATTTCTCATAAATGGACTAGATGGCAATTTCACAAATTTTACAAATTTCACATTTACTTAATTACTCTTTAAACAAATGTGCTTCTCTGTCACCCTCTAGGTGTACGACAGCTAAAGGACACTTACTCTTTTCTTTACATTTGTAGACTCCTCATCCCGTGTGTGAATTTGCTCCAGACAACTATTCCAGCCCTTTCTTGAACTAGCCCTGCCTATTGTATCCTTGGGCTGATTTAAATATTACATACTCATTCGTCAATCAACCCCTATCAATTCAGGATGAGGCATTTAATTTTTTTTAATTTTGTTAATGTTTTATTTATCTTTGAGAGAGAGACAGTGTGAGTAGGGGAGGGTCAGAGAGAGAGGGAGACACAGAATCCGAAGATAGGCTCCAGGCTCTGAGCTAGCTGTCAGCACAGAGCCTGACGCGGGGCTCAAACCCACAAACCGCGAGATCATGACCTGAGCTAAAGCCGGACGCTCAACAGACTGAGCCACCCAGGCACCCGATATTTTTGAATTTCTTCTAAACTCTTTGCAAAAGTGCCTCACTTACTACTGGAGAAACATGTTGCTATCATTCAATTTTATAACACTTCTCTGCAGTTTTCAATTGTGTTGATATCATTTAAGTTTGTCCAAACTTAAAGCTATGAAGCTTGTAGTGAGATTTGCTTCTGAATTGCAACAACAGCACCATGTTTGCCAATATTGAGGATCCACTTTAATTTGAACCATTTTATTTAGTATTTTTTAAAGTTTTTAGTGCTTATTTATTCTTGAGATAGAGAGCACAAGTGGGGCAGGGGCATAGACAGAGGGATACACAGAATGTGAAGTGGACTCTAGGCTCTGAGCTGTCAGCACAGAGCCTGACGCAGGGCTCAAACCCCTGAACCTCAATTGTGACCTGAGCCAAAATCGGATGCTTAACCAACTGAGCCACCCAGACATCCCTAATTTGAACCATTTTAAATAACCATAACTTTGTGTAGCTCTAAATTTTCTTTAGCTTGTTTCATGTGTTAATATATACCAACATATGATAGCACTTTCCAATGATCTTAAACACTTTTATATAATCATTAATTTCTCACCTCAAGCTTCATTTTCATTATATCCACATACTTTTAGCAGTATTGGAATAATTATCTTTTTCCTGTAGTATGTGTTCTAAATCTTGCCCTCTTATGACCTTGATATGAAGGACAACTAAGCTACTTAACTTGTCTGGACTCAATTTCCTCACCTCCAAATATTAATATTAAGAAATATTTATTTAGCTAATACTTACATGGTACTTGCAGTGTGCTGGGTTCTGTTCTAAGCATTCTACAAATATCAATTTGGTTTGTCCTCATAAGATCTCGAGGAGTAGATACTTCTAGTATCACTACTTTATAAAGAAACAATGGCACAAAGTGGTTAAGTAATTTGTCCAAGGACACACAGTTACTCAATTGTGAATTAGGAGTTGAGTGCTTGGCATTTGACCATTATACAATGCTGCCTCCCCAGTTAAAAAAAAAAATGTAGACTCTGTCCGCATTTCCAAGTTGAACCAATATGATTTCTACTCCTAAGGCACTGACAATATATTACTAAAGTACTAACCATTAAAGTGCTATCAATTTAGTACAGATGTTTACAATTGAATGGTCAATAATACTCATCTGCTTCAAATAACCACTGATGCTATGCCTTCAAAGCATTGACAGCCACTGAGTCTTACTAAATGTGGATTATAATTACACACTAAAGACACTCATAGACTTGTGAACCATTTGTTAGTTCATAGGAAACTTCTCCTGCTCATAGTCAGCCCATAGGCACATAGCAGGTGTCTCAAAGGAGTCTGGGCCTGAAGAAAACTAAGATATGAATGGGTCTCTGTCAACTTCTCCATCTTTCAATTTCCCTCCCCAGTATCTACCTTTTTGGACACCTCAGACAAGAACAAAGAAGTACCTTAAACTCGTGCTCTGAGCGAAATTTTCCATTTAAAGTCATAATTGACACTTGCATGGTGCCCAACTACTTTCCAGCCTAGGCTATCTCCCAAGGTGAATCTCTCCTAGTTGAAGCCTACAATTATCATGCTAAAAAGCAGAAGGTAACATTCTAGGATCACCTCAAGGAGTTTTGTATCCTTACAGAGAGTGGTTTAGACATTCTCAGTTAAGAATTTTCCTACACATTTTCTTTGCAAAGCCTTGAATAACAGTAATTATAACAGCTCACAAATTTTGGGGTTTCATATGTGTTAAGCACAATTCTCAAAACTTCACATTTTCCTTCTCAAAACAATCCTTGGAAGCAGATGATATCAGTGCTCTATTTTTGAGATGTGAAATTGAGGCTGAGAGGTTAACTAACTTTCTCAAAATCCACATACCTGTTTAGGGCTGAATGTGTATTATTTCTTCAAGCGCATTCTGGTTATCTATGGCTTCACAGCAAATTTCCACACAACTTAGTGGCTTAAAATAACCATTTGGTTTCACTCACAAATTGGTGGGTCTGGAACGTGGGAAGGGCTTGGCCGGGTTCATCTCTGATCCATGTGGCATCATATGGAGAAGCAGCGGCTGGAGAATCTACTTCCAGGATAGCTCCTTCCCTCACATATCTGCTGCCTCAGTGGATGATATTGTGTCTCATCATCCAAAGCCTCTCAGTGTAACTTGGGCTTTTCACAGCACAATGGAAAGCTGACTTTTTAAAGCAAGTTTTCCCAGAGAAAAGGAGCAGAAACTAGCACTCGTCTTATAAGTAGACTGGGAACTTTTACCTCATTTTAATGTTCAAAGCACTCCAAGGCCGCCTACGTTTATAAAGAGGGGAAATAGGTGCCACCTTTCAATGGGAGGAGTGTCAAAGCATTTGCAGCTATCGTCAATCAATAGAGTATTTAGAGCCTATTCAGTCAATTAAGGAATTGGAGTCAGGTGGGCGTCTGGGGCTGGAGGCATTTGAAGGCTCATTTGGGCTGGATGGCCAAGTTGGCTACCTCATGTGATTGCAAACTGATATTGGTGATCGGTGGAGAGCTCAGGAAAGGCTGTTGACCAGGGTGCCTCCCTATCCACTATCTCACTATGTAGATTCTCAAGCATGGTGGCTGGATTGTCAGAGAAAGAATCTTAACAGTCATCATTGCAGGAGACACAGCAGAAGCTGCAAAGCTCTGCCTCAATCTATTGGTCAATTATTAAAAGCAGCTGATTCACGGAGCGCCTGGGTGGCTCAGTCGGTTGAGCACCAGACTTTGGACTTAGGGTCAGGTCATGATCTCACTGTTCATGAGTTCGAGCCCCACATCGGGCTCTGTGCTGATGGCTCAGAGCCTGGAGCCTGCTTGGGATTCTGTGTCTCCCTCTCTCTCTGCCCCTCCCCCACTCACACACTGTCTCTCTCTCTCTCTCTCTCTCTCTCTCTGTCTCTCAAAAATAAACATTTAAAAAACTTTAAAAAAGAGCAGCTGATTCACAAGTCAAGTAGACTCCACCTCTTGGTATGAGGTGGGACACTGACTTCTCCCATGGTGCAAGGCCTTCTCGTAAAGTGGTTGCCTTCTATCAGAGAGCGTGCCTTTTTTTTTTTTTTTTTACTAGTTATGCATTTCATGCAATGAAAGTTGTGGTTTACTGTATTCATGAATACGAAATGCCTTCAACTGAGAGACCCTTTGGAGATAGAATCAACCATATGAAATGTCTAATATTCAACCAGCTTTGACCAACAAAAATTGCAATCTCATGGTTCAACCTAAAATTTTAGGTGTCCATCAGCACTGAGATGTGTAATAAAAAAAGGATTTTACGTAAATATTTAGGAGAATCAGAAAGAAAGCTTTGCTATCTTAACTTTTATAGAAAAAAGGTCATTTTATGCTAGCTCAGAATTGCCAGACCAACATTTCTATCTTCTGCTTACTTATATCCTTTAGTCCAGATCCCTGAAGCCCTTCCTGGCATTGATTCTCTAAGTTTATGAGGCCAATGCTTATATTTGGTGAATACTTGTGAAGGCCTGCTCTCCAACCTTATCCCCATAGGAGGGAATAAGGTCAATTCACCGTGTCAATAGCAATGAAAGTGTTCTCCTTCATACCAAATCTTCTATTTTTCTTTGTGACTTTCCCAGTGCTGCTCTCCACATGTAGGGTCCGTCTTACAATTCACTTCTAACAGAAAAGATTTTCAATAATAGATTCCCCAGTGAAGCTCCCCACAGCTCTTAAAATGAGGGAGGGAGCCAAACCTCAAAGCTCAAAGCTGACTACTTGCTGAGGTAGTATATTTTAGGAAGGAATTATTATGTGTCAATAACTCTCTTATACTATGGTTTATATGGCATGAAACGGTCAACAAGTGTAAATTAGTAACAGCAATGTGATTATGACTGTAATTCTGTCTCCTTTGTCTTGCCATTAGGTAAAGAGCATTAATTGAAGCAAATATGTTTTCTATCTCTCACACCTCAGAAATCGTAAATATGTAATGATATGTAGTTGAGACACCATAGTGTCCCCAGCCTCTAAGATAATAAGTCTCATATCTTCTTGGTGAGGTTCTAACTCTTAATATTGGGAGTTTAGAGATTTTACTTACTATCTGAAACACAACGTTCTGATAATAACACTCCTGACTCCAGAAAACCAGGGTAGACAAAACTTGAAGTGGGAATTGGAGCAAAAGAGATTGTCTCTCTCAGTGGTATCCTGCAGTGGATTGCAAGAGGGTGTGAACTCATGATATGTAAGTAGAAAAGAAAGGCTGCTAGCATCAATTCTGTCTTTAAGAAAGTCTGGGCTCCGCTTGGTGTTTGGGCTGAGATACAAAACAATTTCTCTATTTTCCCAAATAGTTCACCCCTCCTTAATTATAGCTCTCAGACGAATGTTTTGTTACCATCAGAAAGCAGGCAAAGCAGGAAGGAAATAATCAGGCATTTTCACTTAGAACATTGAATTTTAATACCGTTTTTCCTCTTGCTAACAGACCTTTCAATTTTACTTCTTACATGTTTTAAGTATGATCAATTTTACCTTTCAAGATATTATTCCTCATCCATAAAATTACACAAAAATTGCCATAAACAAGCTGACTGAAAAGGAACAATCGTTGTACATTAAAAAAAATAACCTTCATGTTTATAGAAATAATAAAGCCCATGCAGTACTTCTTTTAAAGATCTTGCTCTAAACAAACTGAATTATTCATGCATAGAATTGTACAGCATTAGAACACCTGTTTTCAATCATGCATAATGTAAAATCACTCATTACCTCACAAGAGCCTCTACATCTCCAGCAATCAAATGGCATTGAAACAGCAAAACAGGTGCCTGGCAGGTGGATCCAAGCAGATGTTTTTGGCTTGCGTGCCTTTTCTTGTACAGGTGTGATGATCTTGTTTTCAACTGCATAATTGCTATTTAAATAGGTAATATTTGATTCTTATGTACTTTAATATTTATTTTTGCTTTTGCAATTCCTCTCGCTTTCCCACTGCCTGGGCTTGAGGTGGATTTGAAAGCCTTCGGGATCCTGTAAGGTGGAGAGATGCCAGTTGAAGGTGCCGTTCCACTGTCTTTCACTGACTTACAATGACGAAGGGACCTTCTGTGAAAAGTATGGTTCCTGAGTGAACTTGTGGAGTTTCAGCAGCATGGCTAACTCCTGAACAGGAAGGAAGAAGTAACTTTCCCTTGTTAGGTATCATCCAAAAGTCATATTTAACCACTTCCACAGCACATACCATGAATTTTCAATGAAGTCAGTGCAAATCTATGAGTACAAATCAGAACGAGAACACCTTTCTTCAGCTGCCGATACACAATGTATTGAAATCTACAAAGGTAGCTCTGTGTGTTTCTTCCTTGTGAGCCATCAAAATGCATTTGCTTAAGCATGTTTTAGTAAAACATCTTTAAGTCTCAGCTGGAAATAGGGTATTCACTTTGTACTAGATTTATCCAATATAAATTCATTCAAGCAGAATAAGTAATGCAGCTTTCAACAGGGGGTGTTGCAGGCACCTTATTTCCCCGTTTGTTTAGTTCCTCCTTTTTTAAAAAAATGATCAACAAATTGAGATCAGTGAAAGGTGCTGTATTGAAAGATGTAAAGACAGGCAACTTCATTTTTGAGAACAGGTGCAGCATGAATTTGTGTGGCGTTGCATCCACGCTGTCATTCCCTGCAAATCTCTGGGCCTGTTTTTCATGGGTTTGCAGTGAGGCTGCCAGAGTGGGATTACAAGTCCAGTCTGCTGACACAGTTGGAGGTTTGGGCACCCATGTATCTCAGAAACTAAGGTCACAGTCATGCCAGGCAAATGAACACACAGATCATACCAAGAGCAAAGAATATCTTTGCCATGTTATATTACACCACTGGTATGTTGGATAACCTATGAAAAATATCCAAATATTTCTATGTAAAGAGAACACTGTTTGCAACCATCCAAATATTGTATTAAACCCATTAAAATTTCTAAGTATCTGGGTACGTGGGATCATTCACGAAGGCCAAAGACCCAGAGATGGCCACCTTCCCTTCTCCCGTTACCCCAGATGGTTTGGCTCTGTGCAGACATGGCCATGATATTAGTTATCCATGTAATGCTCTTTCCAATAAAAATACCCTAAAATGAATTAAGAGGTAAATAATGTAGCCATTTTATCACCTAAAATGTTAGAATTATTTAAAGTAATTTAATGGATATCCGGTCTTGTATTTTCACCTAAGTATTTATAACTTGCCGTATAACTGGACATAACATTCTTTTGAGGTTTATCTCTAGTATAATAGAATGAGAATACAACTTCTGTTGCAGCATATATTAAGCCTATAGATTCAAGCAGTGCATATCTATTATATTTATCCTACTTATATATTTGTTATTAATATTTTATTACTCTGAATTATTTTAACTATTAGTTTCTCATGAATTAAGGTCAGATGCCATGAACTAATCGTCATCATAAATCACAGTCGCTATTAGCACTCCATTACCAGCATTTATTGAACACCTATTATTGGCCAAACATAATTTTAAAAACTTTACATGAATTGGGGCTCAGTGGGTTAAGTGTCTGACTTCAGTCAGATCTCGCAGTTTGTGAGTTTGAGCCCCACTCTGGGCTCTGTGCTGACAGTTCAGAGCCTAGAGCCTGCTTCAAATTCTATGTCTCTCTCTCTCTCTGCCCCTCCCCTTCTCTCTCTCTCTCTCTCTCTCTCTCTCTGTCTCTCAAAAATAAACATTAAAAAAAAACCTTTACATGAATCATCTAAATGCTATACTATATTATACAAAATATATAATCTTTACAATGTTTATGTTATCTTTACAATGTTTATTATTACACTGTTTATTATTATTACAATGTTTATTATTGCCATGTTTATTATTCAAACCTTCCAAAGTCAGAGGATGTGAAATCCATTGTTAAGTCTTAGTTTCAAGTTCTTTCTCAGTATAACTAATTTGGCTCGTCAGGTAGATTTCTGAATCTTCAAGACCTGAGTTGCTGGTTATACATTTGATATGACCCCCTATCATATCCAGTATGTGGCACTGACAGATACAAGACAAGTTACTTCTAAAGACAATATTTGCAAAACATATCCAACAGGCTTCTCATATACAAATGTTATCCTAGATATGGATCTACTCTATTCTTAACCGTGTGTGTGTGTGTGTGTGTGTGTGTGTGTGTATGTATCTCAATCCTACCATTAGTAATCCATTTTTGTTTTTCAAAATGCAAACACTTACTTAGTGTTTGACAATCTCAATGCAAGAATGGAAAGGTGTGTTTTCTCTGAAATAACTTGTACTTTTTAATACAAATACAAAAAGTTTCTATGTCATCTATAATTAGGTAGCAATAGCAACTGAAAACACTAAAAGAAGGCATTAATTACAATCTAACTGAACAAAATATCTATAATAAAAACACAGGAAGTAAGAATATTGTTACCTTGAAAAATGCCAAAATTTATTTAGAAGCAAATTAGAATAGGTAGAAAAATAGAATAGATAAAACATGTCAAGAAAGCTCCCAGGAGTGTGGAGCTTCAGTAAAATCAAAATTTAGGACTCGGATGACTAACAGGTCATCAAAAACAAATAGCTACACCATTATTTTAACAATAACTCATTACTGATACTCTTTGAAACTTTTGAAGTGTCACTTAATTTGTGTGTTCTCTGAATTTTTCCTAACTTTTTCCGCTATACACAATTTTATCATTCTATCATTTACGTTCTTCTACATCTATGTTAGGACCAGCTAACACTGAAATGAATTAGTGTAAGTCTATCAGGATGGATGCCTCTCAGAAGGGAGTGACTGAATTATTACAGAATTCTGCCAAATAGAAGGAAATGAAAACACACAGAAAAGCCAAGCCAAAAATTAGGAGTTTAGTTATGAAATGTTTTACAATGGACATTAAATTGTATTTCCTGGAAGCAGATAAATAAACAAATGAAACATTTGATGAAATACTAATGAATTGTTTCATTCCCAAAGAAATTAGTGTCCTGGAATCTAATTTGGAGATCGTAAGCGTTGTGGTCTGTAGCTCCCACAAAATACCTAGTCTTTAAGGTAATTTCCATGCTCCACTAATCATTCTTTTCACCAGAGATTATAAAAATAACTTGTGTAATAACTTCCTGCTTGTGGTAGTTCCTTTCCTACTGCCTGCTGTAAAGAAGTCTCAAGGACACTCTCTTCCGCTGAGGTGGAGAATGGCAGGAGAAAGAAGTACCCAAGTGTATACTGAGGAGGTGTGGAAAATGGCCATCAACCTCACTTACTTAGAAGGATACCAATGTTAAAGAGCAAATTGTTGCTTAGAAAACAAGACAAATATATTTTTCTAGAAAACACTATACATAGAACTTTGAGGAGAATGAGACAAATTGGAACAGAAATATTCAAAGAAAATAATTGCGATCTCTTCAACTCAATCACACACTTCAAAGCCAAGATATTTCAGCATATTACATAAAAACATTTCCAGAGATCCATCCATCAAGAGGCCCGTTCCCAAAGAAGACTTTTGTTAACAGTACAATATTAATTTGAATGGAACTCTGGTACCAAGCAGAATTTCATTACAAATCTACTACGAAAGGAACAGAACACTTAAAGAACAAAATTATTTAGGAGAGCTGTTTAAAAATATTAAAAAGAAGTATTTTATAGTCGAGTACATTTTGAAGATGTTGAAGTTGGTGGTAGCCACTGGACTGATACATCTGTGATCTATCTGGTTACCCTTCCTGGGGCATCACAGGCTTCTATCTGCCATAGAGAATCTCTTTAATTTGTGATAATTGCAAAACTGGATCGGTTTTCCAATTCTTTCCCTTTAAAACTCTATGTAGATTTCCTGAGCTTTCCAAACTTGAGACCCTTCTCTGTGTATGAGGCTTTGAGGATAAGCGTCCACAGGGTTTCCTGCCTCATTAAGTCTTTCATGCCACAGTTTGCATATCCTATTGTCTATTCCATGACTCAGTTTCCCCAAACCAGTTCCAGTTTTAAGTGTTCATCTCTCTTGCCCTATAATGAGTATCTGTGAGGTTGTACTGTTAGAACTGAGTAATTTCCAGGGCGTCTGGGTGGCTCAGTCAGTTGAGTGTCTGACTTCAGATCAGGTCATGATCTCATGGTTCCTGAGTTCGAGCCCTGCATCGGGCTCTGTGCTGACACTTCAGAACCTGGAGCCTGCTTTGGATTCTGTTTCTCTCTCTCTCCACCCTTCCCTGGATTGTGCTCTGTCTCTCCCCTTAAAAATAAATAAACATTAAAAACAATTTTAAAAACTGAGTAATTTCCTATATGTGTGCAGTGTTGTAGTTTTTGACTATATCCTATAGATATAGGGCCATGGTCTTTTCTACATTATCCATATAAAAATACCTTGAACCATGAAACAAGATGAACATTTTCCTAGATTTTTCTTTTACTTATTTTTATGAGAATTGTTTTTCATCACCTATTCTCTTGAAACCTGCTCTTAGGATCTTTAACTCCTGAGCAATTGAGTTTTCCAACTTTTGGGAGAAGTTTGTCTTCTTCAGAGCCAGGGGACTTGCAATAACCTGTTCATAAACTGAAATAAACTCCAGGCCACAGATTTGCAGCATCAACTAGAAAGCCAATGATCTAGGGCAGCATATCATGTCAACTCAAATTATGGCTGGAATAAAATACACACTAACTCCCCTATCAAGCTATCTGGGCCCATTTCTTTTTCTTTTTCTTTTATTTTTTTTTTTACATTTATTTATTTTTGAGAGACAGAGACAGAGCATGAACAGGGGAGGGGCAGAGAGAGAAAGAGACACAGAATCTGAAGCAGACTCCAGGCTCTGAGCTAGCTGTCAGCACAGAGCCCGATGCGGGGCTTAAACCCATGAACTGTGAGACCATGACCTGAACCGAAGTCGGATGCTAAACCGACTGAGACACCCAGGCGCCCCAGTCTGGGCCCATTTCTTCAAGATCCTAATAACTGCCCAGTTTAGCAGATCTGTCACTCTCTGTCCCCATCCTCATTTTTATCATAGCTGGATGTGAGATGCCAATCAATTGTTTGAAAACAATTTGATCATTCATAGTGAACCAGTTGAATGGCAGCAAGAATAGGCTATTACCAACCCATAAACAAGTGGTAAATGTTTGATAAGATCAGTGTAATATGAACATATCCTCTAACTTGTTCGTATTAGTAGGCTCTCTGTCTACACTTTTATTTATTCTAAAGTAGATGGCTAAGTTTCCAATGAAAGGAAAGAAATCAAATTGACTAAGGTAGTAAAAATAGTGTAATGAGATGAATCAAATGGTCTTGTAGGAGTTTAAAGTTTCTCAGTTATCATTTTGAATATCAAATCTTATTCTAGTACATATGGGCAGACAGAGGTTCAAGTGGTTTTTCACTTGGTAGAATGCCAAGGCTATGTTCTGTGCTTTCAACATTTTGGCAAATAATTAAATTAATATAATTTGTGTTTTCTGTCTTAGGATTCTTTGTTGAAAGAAATTGTTCACGTTCTCACATAAAACATGTTTCTGTATGCAATTATCAGTCATTTTTACTATGGGTACATGGAGATTTTCTGTTCATCTTGGACTGTGATGGCAGCCTTCAATGAAAATTAGTCAATTGAATTAAATTTGTAGATAAAAGTTAAGATTTTCACTTAAAAACCTTATTTCAGTTATATTAGGTTTTATTAAATCAGACCGAAATTAAATTTAAAAGCTTTATAAAGGCAATGAAGGAAGTGTTACTTTGGAAAAATTTTCTTTTTCCCTAAGTAGTTTATAAAGTTTAATTTAAACTCAGTCATATGTATCATTTAAAAAATTTTGTGTTTATTTATTTTGAGAGAGAAAGAGAGACAGTGCATGAGCAAGGGAGGGACAGAGAGAGGGAGAGACTGAATCCCAAGCAGGCTCTGCACTGTCAGCTCGGATCCCGGGGCAGGGCTCAAACTCATGAGATCATGACCTGTGCCAAGATCAAGAGTCTGACTTGAGCCACCTAGTTGCCCCTAAAATGTTTTTTGTTAATATGAATATCTATAATATCTATATCTAATATCCATATTATTCAAAATATATAAATAATTGTGTTAATGTTATTACTTATCAATACTTATATAAGACAATACGACAATCTATTTTCTTACATAGGAGACATTAGAGTAACTGTACATACAACTCAAACTATAAAAGCATTAATTATCAGGGATATTCACATGTTTAAAAATTTTAAACTGTTCCTTTGTTTTTTCAAAAAAATCAGTAGAAAGACGAGTTTCTTTGTGGTAAAGTGAGAATGGATTTTCATAATCAATTTACTTAGTTAACTGCATAAATAAGTACATTTTCCTTTGTGTGTAATGAGCCCAAGAGAAAATATTAAATCAAAATAGTAGCTCTAGTGTGGTTACAGAGGTCAAATATTCAAATACTTTGTTTAGTAAGAGGTAATATGATATCACATACAACAGTCTACAAATACTGAGTGCAATTGCTTTTGAGTCAGTATTTCAGGAACTTGGGATATATTACTGGACAAAACAAACATCTCTGCCCTCATGGGGCTTAGAGTCTAGCAAGAAGAGACTGAGAATAAAAACCCAAACATAATCAAGAAGCAGATTATGTGTGGTACGGAAGAAGAAAAAGGAGAACGAGTTAGGGAGGAATGAAACCACAAAATGTAGGGAGTATATCACAGTATCAAATAGGGTGCTCAGTGCAGGGCACCCCGTTCAACAGGAAACATCTGAAAGAGGTCAAGGAAATTAGCAAAGTAGAGCTCTAGGAGAAGAGTATTCCAGGAAGAAGAAATAGTGCAAAAGCCATAAGGCAGGAGCATTTCTATACCAGTGCCGCTAACCACGGTGAGTGGAGGGGAGGAGTGTATGAGGTTACAGAGGTAACGGGGGCTAGATTTTGTAGGTCAGGTTCAGCAAACTTTTACTGCAAAGAGCCCATGGTAAGTATTTTAGGCTTTGGAACCCACACAGTCTTTGTTGCAACTACTCAATTCTGCGTATGTAGTGCCAAAGCAGCTATAGGCAAAACTTAAATGAATGTGAGGGGCTACAATCCAATCAACTTTATTTATGGAAACTGAATGTTACATTTCATATAATTTTCACAAATCACTTTAACTGTTTTTATAACTGTTTAAAAATATAATACTGTTTTAACTGTTTTAAAATATAATACCATGCTTAGCTCATAGGCTATTAAAATATGGGGGTGGGCACAGGGTGCCTGGGTGGCTTGGTTGGTTAAGCATCTGACTCTTGGTTTTGGCTCAGGTTCCTCATGGTTTCGTGGGTTTGATCCCCAAATCAGGCTCTGTGCTGACAGTGCTGAGCCTATTTGAGATTCTTTCTCTCTCCTTCTCTCTCTCTGCCCCTCCCCAACTCACGCCGTCTCTGTCTTTCACAACATAAATTTTAAAAAACTTAAAAAATATTTTAAAAAATGGTGGTGGGCAGATTTGGCATGTAGGCCATAGTTGCCAACCTTGATATCTTTGTGATACCTTTGTGATATCTTTGTGATATCTTTGGCCATTGTAAGGTCATTGGTTTTTATGGAGTGAAATGAAGTTTTAGTGTGGGATTTTTAGCAGAACAGCAGCATGATAGGCCTACTAGCTTTTCAAGATTACTTGGGTGACTGTGTTAAGACTACAGGAAAGGGGCAAGGATAAAACTGGGGAGACTTGTTGAGAAGCCAGTAGAGAAATCCAAGTAAGAGATGACGGAAGTTGAGACCAAGGTGGTAATGGCAGAGGCAGAGAGAGGTGGTCAGATTCGGAACCTGCTTTTAAGGAAGAGCCAGTAGCCTTCCTGACTATGTACAAGGAGTATAAAGTAAAACAGAGGCATGGACGTTGCCCCCTGAGCAACTCAAAGAAAAAATACAGATATTAGGATCAGATTGACCATTGATCCAAACCACTAACGTGATATCGGGCAAATTACTTAACTCTCTCACGGCTTGGTTTTCTCAGAGTAACATGAGGACAATAATATCTAACTTACAGAGCAAGTCCAAGTGTAGAGCCAATACTATGCAATGGTGGCACTGAAGTATGTGACCTGTGCTTCAACACTTGTCATGATGAATTCTTCCACCACCCAAATGGGCAGGTCATTTCATGTCCTTATTGTGGGCAACCTAAGCACAACCGCAGTTCCAGCTGTTGGTTGCAGGGCTGTGTTTGAAACTCATTCCTCCCAACACCAAAATCCCTGCTTTCAATGCCTATGCTAGCTAGGCTGCCTCCTTGGGAAAAAAAAAATGTGATTTATTTTTCATAAAACCAGACAACCAACCAGTAAATAACGTATTAACTGGGAGAGCCTGTCCTAAAGCCAGATAGAGTAGATAAGGGGCTAGAAAACAGGAATCAAAATAATAACTAAGCATAGATTGATATTTACAGGGCGTAAAAGGATTGTAACAAGTGTGCATGGGAAAGAAATTAGGAAAGAGAAAATTTACGGCAAATAAAAGTTCACATTGGTTCTTGGTGATCCGTGAAGACAACTTCTCTTTCAGTAAATTCAGAAAATACAAATTCATTCATTCAGCAGATACATATTTTGGAGTGCCCAAAATGATTGCTGAGACTTAGGAACATAAGCAAATAAGCTAGATGTGGCATTTACCCTCTTCTAGAAACCATCATTAACGATTAATCGGGACTATTTTCGGTGGGGTTAGGACAACCGCAGTACTCTTCTTCCGAAAAATCAGAATCACGGTCATGTAATGCAAGCCTTAAGGAGAAAGAGTGCAATTTATTGATTTTGTTACAGGAATTCTGTTTGCTGATTTCTGAACACTAAATATTACATTGATTGGATTCTTATTAGTTATTTCTCAAACTGAAATGACTCTCTGGAACACGGTGCTGCTCTCTCCGAGACTGTTTGTTAGAGCCATAAGCATCAGCTGACATGGAGGGAGTAAGGATGCAAAGGAGAAAAGAAACTGGGAAGCTCAGTTATGATAAAGAAACGCTTCTCTCAGAGAACGTGCATTGATCAAACTAAATTTGTTTAATAATAGAAAATACGAATACCGATATAAGAGCATATGGCAACAGAAGCCTTAAAGTATGGAGAGATATCCTTGTGAATATTATACATTTTGATTTATTCGTAATCAAAATATATTGACCCCTCCATGAATATTGACAAGGAAGAAGAAAATACCGTGAAGGAAAGAATACCACATCAGAATCAGCTCTATCGTAGAGATCTCCATAGTTTCAGTTCAGTTCTTCATTTTTTTCCTTAAAATCTCAAATCCTGAGCCAGGCGTGTCTCTGGCGTTTGGAGGTGCTGTCACCCTGTGCACCTAGCATTGCCTGCTGGCTAGTGACAGTATCTCCTTGATGAGCAGGCCGGGGCCAGTCCCAGGCAGCTCCCCTTTCAGCCTGACAGCTGCATATCCCAGGTGGTCTGACATTTGAGATGGAGGCTGTGGATAAGATTGAAGGTGTTTTAGGGGAGAAGTAGGCTGTGAATAACACCAAGACTTCATCCAGATGGAATCACTCATGAGACAACCTGAGATACTCTATTACTGTCCATATGTCTCCTAGGTCTCCAAAGACGAGCCTCCATTGATTTATTAGAAACCCACTATTTATGTTTTTGGCTCATCTCACAACAGACTACGGTGAAGGATTTATCAGAGATGCTGCTGTTTCTAGTGGTTATTGGAATTTTATAAGTTCTTTAAATAAGCCAGCCTCCATAAACATCCTAGTAAACATCACACAATAAAGTAAATATTTGGGGGTGAGATACAGTTGATTTCCTCTTAATATCCACCACCTTTTTTACAAGTTTCCTTCGGAATGGAGCCCTATGGCAAAACCTTTTACAGAACGTACCTATTTTAGGTAAATAAATAAATATAGGATTCCAAAGAAATCAAAATTACTAGATATTGCTAACAGTACTGCTTAAACACTATTTTTTCCCTGCAGATAAACCCTGGAAGAATTATTTCATTGTTCTACCAGCACAAACAGTTGTTATCAGTGTATCTTATTTAGAGATGGTTCTTTGAGGGACTATAGTAATATAGCAAAATATCAGTTATTTCATCACACTGGTGAATTTAATGAACCTGAAGGTGTGTGTTATTTTAGCACTTGCTATATAGCTCCTGTGAAAACCCAGTGGTGCTAAAATCTGTAAACCTGTCATTGCTTAAGTAATAACCTTGTTAAAAGCATCTTCATTTACCTTACTTTAGCTTCTGCAGGATGTAGGTTTTATTTTATCAGTGCAGAGAGTAGGTGTTTCAAACCCAAACCACTTATTGTAAATACAATTAATTGTAGTTCATTAATTTATTCTCAGTGTTATTGCTTTTATTTTAACGCTTAGGTTAAATTAAATATTGTCTGGAACCTTAGTACTCATTTTCAGTTTTTTAAAAACTCTTAATTTATATTGAATTTCTGTAGTTACAGAAGAAAATTTTAGTCTGCACTCACAAAATGTTCATTTCAATCTTTAATACTTCTTTATGCAAGGCACAACAGACGCTTCCCCTCTCCTAGATGCACTGTAGATTTTTTTAAAAGTGCAGTTTTGTTAATATGCTTGGAATGGATTTGAGTTTATTCTGGCCTTTTAAAAATATGAAGAAAATTGGATATTGATGGTAGGTGTTCAGAATTATCAATTGATTTCTACACGAGCACATCTACAATTATCGAAATGCTGGCAATAAAAGTGGGAACACCCTCCTATTTAGAACTAGACATGAAAGGAGAGAGAGCGGGGGAGAAATAGAATCAGAGACAGAGAGAGAAGATGAAAGAGGATAAATACTATAATTTGTATAGTTATAGCTTTAAGGCAAAAACAAACTTTCTATAATTACCTCCACCGGCCAAGAGCAAGGTGTATGATAAAAGCTATATGTTAGCAACCACTTTGGAATTCTTGGCTAATTGCAATAATGCAGTCAGTAAACACTGACAAACATTACATAACCACATATAGAAGAACATTATAAAAGGTGCTGGTGGCCAACCATCGTTTCACTGCTGAGTGAAATTAGTCATAACCAGCCTGATAGGTAGGTTATGACTTAGATCATCAGATTGTCTTGTTCCAAAAGTTATCAATAGAAATACAGGATAGAAATAGTATAATAAGTCCATTTGGCAATAAATTGAACCTGTCAAGGTAGTTTTGTTTCTGAATCTCTTATTTATTTTTAATACAATTTTTATAAGGTCATGAAATTCTTGTTTGATTCATGTTAACGTCTTGGAAAATTGATAGTTGATGTTCACGTCTACAAAAAAAATCCCAAATTTAACTTGAGTTATAGTGCTTTAAAATATATCAAACTGATTATTATAATCATCAAAATCTTTTTGTAAAATCCAAAAAAATTATAACCCTGTTATTGATCATTCCTTTCCAATCCTCTTAATATAAATATTGATTTTACATTTGGGGCCAGAAGGAGAGAAGAGAAGAAATACTTGAAGAACTAAGACAATTTCTTGGGTTATTTTCAGTGTTAAAAATAATACTGAGTTTAAACATTTTTTTCTATTTAATGATGTTTGTCTTATATATGAAGATTTTTAGAGTTATTAAAGTTCAGATTTTTTGAAGTATGGGTCATTTCAATAATAGTGTATTTAAATATGTAGTGAAAAAAACTAGCTTTAAATTTGCATATATACAATTACTATCATGATCAGTCTCTGTTTGTAATGTATTTATCCCTAAAAACTGTTTTTTTAGTAATTCAGTTAACATTTATATGCCTTGAATGAATGACATTTTTAATCAGAATATTAAGAAAATATGTTAATTTTTGTTTGGTCTGACAGTTAGTATAGTTTCTAAATAATAGCCAGACAAGAGATTACACAATTGTATCTTTCAATAAGATACACTTTAAATGTACATTAAAGTTAGAAAAATTTAATGAAATTCACACTTATATCAAGGATTTTTTTAATTAAATCTATTGGTTGTTGGTATCTGTGAACTCTTAAGAATAAACACCTGCAGTGTTTTATTATGTAAAAAGGTGGTTTAATTGCATCATATTTATCACAGACAAATCAAGCCCTATTCAGAAGATAATAATGACACAGTAATTGGATCAGTAATTGGTTCAGGATGATTCAATATTGTACTAATAATCATAAATACTGCTGTCTTCTGCTTTGATACAGGGATGACATGCTAATATAGATTGGATTTAGAGCAATAAATATTAGTGAACTGGATCTTGCATTAATGTCTAGCCCTTTAGTTTGGCTATGCTGGCCAGAAACAGGTATAAAACAGATACAAAACTTGAAAAAAATACATTTTAAATTATGATATGAGTTCAGTCAATATGCTTTGTTGGCTTTTCTTACCCATTCCTCTCTGAAACTAGTTTCTTCAATATATAGAGGTGGAGGGGAGTAGAAATAAAGACAGTTCTTTATTTTTCTTGTAAAAGTGATCATTTTGTAGAAGCAGTATAGTTTTTACATTTGATGGAGCCTAGTTACGATGGCTGATGTGACATGATGACCTGGTGGGCAAAATTATTCACGTGCCAGTCATGTAATGATGGATAAGAAAATCATTCCCATTACCACACTGTGTTCAGCAGACACTTGGCGGTTAAACAGGACTATTTCTTAGCCAGTGTGGTGGCAGCCTTTCACTGGAGCCAAAGGAGAGGAGGCTCATTATGTAGGAAACAATGATCCTTATTCACTCAACATGGAAACTTGCCTTACAAGAGCACATTGGACGGCTCTGGGCTGGAACAAAAATGCCATATCCCCTTTTATCAATGGAACAGAAACCCAGGATCAACATGTCTGGCTTGGAATGCAGCCTACTGGTGATAGAAATGGATATATTCAGGCATTTGTTTATTTATGATAATTTCCATGGATGGTGGTGGTCGGAGAGTGGGGGGAGAGTTCCTTACCTCTATCCCTGCTGGAATAGGTCTGTTTTGTGGGAGAAGGGGAGGGGCAACTCACGGGTTCCAATAAAGAATGTAACTAGGCAGGTATAACTCTGAAGTTATACGATCACTGGAGACAACTAATTAGATACATAATGTTTACCTGGCAATGGGAGAATATTTTTTCTATTATTTTCCATCTAAATGTAGGATAATGGTACGCACAATATCTATGCATAGGACCGGAAGAATGTTGTTATAGGGTGTATATGGAACCAATGTTTCCTGGTAACAAACTCTAACAGAATGATGCAGTTCCTAAGAATAATAGGACCAATGAATCTGTAGAAGATTTTGAAACTATCCTGTCATCCATTGCTTGCCTTTGGGTTTTGTTGTTTACAAACTGGGAATCTGAAATGGAATTTACTCTCCAAGAGGCCTTATGAAGAAAATGAATATAAAGCTTATCAAATCTATTATTTATACAAATGCTCCAGGATGAGTATTGAGATTCTTGCACATAATTTATCTCTCTTCTAATTATTTAAAGAATCTTTGAAGGCAGGCATAGAGTGGAGTGATTATTTTCTCATTGCCAAAGTCAGGCAGGAAGCACAAGTGGATGAACAGGATGTTGGAAGAAAAAAAGAGCCAGAATATACTGTATCGGTGTCCTCAAAGAGATTTTTAGATAACCCAATAATTCTTATTCAAGGGAACTGGCTTCAACTTCTCCTGGCGTTCTCATGCCTCCCTCTTCATGCAAGGTATGGATGACACAATTTTCTCAGCATACACTCAGTTGAATATTTCTAATGGCATCCATGTTGGCGTGATTTTCTATGTAGGCATGGAGGGATGTCTTCATCATTGCAGGAGTCTGGGGTTACTGCCAAAGGCAATGATCCAACTCCACAGGCGAGGGAAATAGATAATTTTGGTTCCCGAAGCAGCACCGTGTCCAGTAACACCTGAGCAGTGAAAATCCTGTGGTGTCTTCATTCAAGAGCCAGGAAATTCCATGTGTTTATGGAATCAAGTTCTCTCTTAAGCAGAGTGACTGTTTATTGTTACATACCCTTGAAAGGAAATCTGTAGTCAGATAGCAGCCAGACAGTCACACATTCCCCATGCTTCTGTGCCCCAGTGGCTCCAGTTCTGAACCAACTGCTCGGGAGTTACAGGATAACTCATTCACTTGGTCCTATGTCCCCCCACAACTCCATGTGTAGTTGTGGTTCACTGGTTTAGTGGCGTGAAGGAAGGGAATGCACCACACTTCAAATGTCTCATTATACCTTAATTAGGACCCCAGCTAGAAATAGCCATGTTTTAACAACTATAGCAGACAAGGTTGCTTTTCTTTCTTTAATCACCTACTGTAAAGCAGATCAACATTTTCTTCTTCTTGCTCTGCCCTCAGAATCCACTGCTAAGTGTCCTAACATGAGAACTAAGGCTGTGGTCTTCCAGCCGCACCCTAAGTGTCATCAGGAACAGTGTAGTAAGTTCAACAGCCACCACAGAAAATATATCATTGAGTAACAAATTGGTAATTATAAAGTTTTTGTTGTTCTTACATGTTTTCCTGCTTTTGTGGGCTGTTGTTGTGTTTTTTAACAGAAATTTGACGCTGAGGCAAATCACAATTTTTCCTTGTTTTTGGTTTATTAGGTAGTAAATTCCCAAGTAATTTTTAAAAATTCCACATTCATTTCGACCTTAGAAACTTGTCTTGGGACCACCAGTTACCAGTGTTCTTAACTGACCCGAGTAACCTCCTCTGTGAGGTGGAAGTTTGCTGTAGAAAATTCATCTGAATACTTTCAACATCTGTATCATAAATAATAAAAAGCTAGTTTTTAGGTGCCAGTGTAATAAAAGTCTTTCTTTACAGCAAAATAGGGATAACATCTTGTTTTCCTATTTACAATTATTTAAATATTTACCTTCCACCACCACAAGGTTGCAATAAATTTCCGATTAGCAACAAAACACAATTAAATCATAACTTCAAAAATCCCCTTTAAATCAAAGAAAGAAGACAAACGTACTAAAATTTAATCTCTCCTTTGGGGCAGGAGACAGCTTACAGGTTCTAGTCAGCCAGCTAAATGACAGTCAGAGAAGATCATGTGACTGGGGTCTAAAAACTAATTAATCTCCATAAAGCTGTAAGTGAGGTAGGTAAGATGACTTGAAATCTGATTACATTATTGCATTTAAGGGGAGAAAATGCAGCATGTATTTTTCATGTTGATTTTAACCACCTGAGCCCTTAATGACGTTTGTACCTTGGAAGAAACCTCATATTTCATCCATATTTAAAAAGAACTACAAAGATGCTACCATCATTAGTACATGATTTACACATTTGGTGTAAATAATATGAAAATAAATCATGTAGAATGCCTTTGTAAAGTTTTCAAAGAATAAGTAATTCTTTGAAAAGTAGATTCATTGTAAAAAAGAAGCCATAAATCCTAAGAGTAAAAGAAATTGACAAAGATATGTAAAGGAAATAATAATTTTACTCTTCTTACCCCTATTTCCATAAAAAGCAAATGATTAGGTCATATATTTTAGCTAGTGGACATTTATGCGCTACATTTTTATTAGTTCTAAAGTTAAAGTCCTATTCACAATAATTCTGAAAATTGATTAAAATATGGTACCTTCTACTGCTTCCATTATTCTAGTCACACACAATATATATAAACACTTGGAATGTTAGAAGGATTCATTCAGGATCCCATGGAACCTTCTTGTATATTTCACAGCTATTTTTTTTTTTTACTGTTTTAACATTTAAAAGAGACTTCCAAGCAATGGTTCTTTAAACACAGCCTCCTTTTATCTTTAGCAGGAAAATAAGGATTATAGAATAATTATTTGGAACATGATGTCTGGAATGCCTTGAAAATAATCCTTATTAGATTAGATTGAGCCCTGAAGACTGTGCATGCAGGGGTGGGGGGTGTGAGTATGTGTATGTAAGGGAGAGCAAGAGAGAGACAGAGATTTGGAGTTTTATTAATAAATATTATCAATCATAAATTATATGAATCATAAACTGTCCACAAAAAGTTTTTATTTAAAAAAATTGGACGTGCTGTATTTGACTAAAAATATAAGCCAGGGAATTTATTACTACCAGGTAATTCACTGCATACTGAACACAGAGAGAGTTGACAGGCAAAACATATTCTCTACTTTGTTTTATTAGAATTATAATTATTTTTATAATAATATTAATGAACACGTAAGAAGACTCATGAAAATAGAGTACCTTTCATTGAGAGCCTGAAAGCACTTTATAGATGAAGTGCTTTTTCTACCCTAGTTCACATGAGCAAAGTTTTTGTGTGTTAAGGTATATCCACTATTTTAGGACAAAAGTGTCATTTCTCTTCTCGGCAAAAAGACTATAAATGCTACTCAAGGTTTGCCCGGTATGCAAACTTCAGAGGAACCATAAAGGGTGCGTATAATTTAAGATTCAGGAGATAAGAAATGTTTTTGCTCCTTCATTTTTCTTGTGTCTAGTCTCCTTACGGTGAATGTGCTGATATACAGACATGTATGCCCAGGGACACACTTGTGCACTCAGTGAGATGAGGAGTAGAGGGAAGACTCCAGAGGTGCCTGAACGAGGCCGAGTGATGGCAAACCACAGATTACTGTGTCAGGAAGGAGAGTCACTCCATCTTGTCTGACCTCTGCCTTCACACCCACCTAATCTGCTCTGTATCCCATTATCCTCTATCTCTCCACTTTGCCTTTAGATACAGAACATGGAAAACATTTTCCCTGACCTGAATAAGCATTTATAAGCAGCTACTTCCTGAGTTCAGTGAATATTTTTAGACCCTAGAAAGCACAGTGGTTGTAACTTTCTATGAATGATGATAGCAGTTAAAATCTTATTATAATTATTTAAAATTGTTGATTTGCTTAAACATCCCAGGTCTGGATGTTGAATCCCTGAAGATTTGAAGCATTAAGGGAACTCTTGCTAATGGGTGACTCGTCACTATCCATGGTTAAAACTGAAAGGAGTTAAAGATAAAAGCCAGAAAATTCTGAAAGTTTGTGTCAAGAATTTCTAAAAGTTTTCACAGGCGAAATAGTTTAGAAAAATATTACTTTAAATTGTTTTAAAGAATGTTTCGTGGGATACAAGGGTATAGCTGTGGTATAAGGATAACAGACATCTGTCTGTGGAACTCTTAAGTTCTAACCAGAATTGTGTTGGATAATGTATGATGCACGAATGCCTGGCCATTCCCACCGACTGCACCACAAAAAAATCGTCTGAGCCTATACACAGTCAATTCACTGCCCTTACATAATCGAATAGACCAAGCTTGACACCCAGGGTTAAGAAAAAAGAGATGAAATGGAAAGAAAAAAAAAAGTTGAAAAGGAGAATTCAAAGAAAAAGTGAATGGAATTCTCTATCCTGATATCTCACTTTTTTTTTACTCTCGATATTACAGAATCGTTCAGCAGTTCAAAAAATCCTGAGATCCAAAATGTGTCAACAGCACAACACATTTAATTTCTGAGCTGCTTTAAAGCGTGCCCTCAACATCTTGCTTTTTTTAAGCAGTAATTTGTATAAATGGCATAAATTGTCAACTCTTCTGCAATCATGAATTGAATTCTGTTTAGGTTGTGGCGTGAGGTTTCTTCTTTCACTTCCTGTCTGTCTGTCAAGGTATTTCCTAACACATCTGAAATCTGGGTTTAAATTGAGACCTGATTTGACAATTGAGGTACAGATTTATGAAGTTCAAGACTCCTACTGGGTAGTTTGAGTATGTGTGCGTATGTGTGTGTACTTATTTACTTATTTTTTCATTCATTCATCTACTTACTTATAGACAGAACATTAGATACAAATCTATTTTGAAAACATTCTAATAAGAAAGATACTAGGCAAATTCTTATTTAATATAAAAGCCACTTCAACTATTAATCATGATTACAGAAAATTCCCATTGTGACAGAATATCATTTAACTTCCAAAAACTAGAGGCAGTGACAGCACATATTTTTTAAAGCTCTCCTATGTAATAATTTTGTGTAAAGAAAGATTGTACAACCTAATCTTTGAGAGAGTTTAAATTACCAATCAAATATACATAACCTATTTCGTTTGTTAAGGTCTTGATTTTATATATTATTTTGGCTTCGTTTTCACAAATATACTTGGCCATAATGAAAATAAACCTGCTGAAGTCTCTGAGGTCTGAGACAAGCTATAACACATTTCTGCACCACGGGGTGGGCTCCTGGGATACCTACTGAGAAAATGCATGCCCACTGAGCATGCCCAGACTATTAAAATGAATTGACATGTTAATGCTGACAGGAAAAGAGCACAAGAGAGCTTGCTAAATTACTGCTCAGTCAGGCACTAGGAATTCCTGAGTGGCTAACTCCTGAGCAAAACCCACGGCAAGCACAACAACAACAACAACAAAACTTTATTGTCAAATGCACCAAAACAAACAAACACTAACAGGGTTGTCATGTTAGTAATCCACCTACCCATAAATCATATGGATTTTAATCATACCTGCCACCTTAGCTGCTTATCCCCAGAGAAATTGTTTTCTTTTTGCTCCCTCCTTCATTCACTTTCAATTATCTGGAAGCTGTTTCACGTGTTTATTTATTTATCTAAAGTTCACATACAGTATGCATGCACAAATTTTCTCCAGGGGTCTGGACCAGGCAGATCATACGAGGATGCAGTGGAGCGTAGCAGCTAACAGCTCAGATGAATGTACTCGGTCTCAAAAACCTGCTTTGGACCATGAGGACAAGGAAAGGGGAGGACAGAAAGTAATTAGTGTGTGTACAATGATTGATTATGGCTTAATATTCAGGCATTTCACCTTTAGAGCACGATAGGTAGACGTAGAGAATGATGAAACAGGAAATCCTTGTGGTTTCTGATAAGTGAAGGAAAAAAAAAAAAGACTGCCTTTCCACATTTAAGTCATTAGCTTTCTCTTCTGTGGAGGTGGAATAAAGTTTATTCACTTTTAAACGCATAAAGTCTGATCAGTCTACTCGCTGCATCAAAGAATTGTTCAGAAATCTCACGTATGAAGATATTAAGATGAGCATAAGTAAGTGACTTCTAGCCCCGGGCAGTCCAAGAGGAGCCGGAAGGAAGCCACACATTTCAGATGAAATTCTCCAATCTCGCCTTCGTGTTGTCTTACTCTCATGAACAACTTCAGAAAATAATACCAATTTGGCTACTCAAGGAATAAGTAGTGAACTGTTCGTGACCTTTCCTCAGCTCCAGGAAGTGAAAGAGTAGCACAGATCCATTGTGGAGCCTGTAACCTTTAGACACAAAAATCATTTTCATGATACAAAATTGGGCAAAAGTTAGATACGTTAGTGAGGGGAAATTCAAGAGAAAGAAAACTTTCATTGTATTATGTCTGTCAAATTCAAGGGTTTTGGATACTGTGGTGTAAGTCATGATGGCTTTTTATGCACATTCTGATCTATACTGGCCAAGCTGTATCAGCTCCATCTCTAGCTAGAATCTGTTTAGAACACCCATAGAAATTAAAAGGATCACATGGAGTTTGACATTTTGCAAAATGAAAGAATAATGGATGTATTATGTTGTGGGCTTTTTTTTTCTTTTAATAAAAATGTCTAACTGACCCTTGGGAAGCTGGGCTCGAAGTTTAGAAGTCTGAATCATTTTTCATCCTCTTTATGCTTAAAAAATATAAGAATGTATTTTTTTCAGCTTCATATTTTGTTTGATATTTCAGTAAAGTTATCTTCCTTGATCGTAAATCATAAATGGAATAGTCTAAGTGTACCTTACAATAATTTGGTGTCTTATAGTAACTTAGTGGTTTATATCTAAATGCCCAATAATCAGATCTCCCTGCTCTATTTACTAGTTTTTCTTCTTATAATTGTGGCCAAGAACATGCCGCAAAACACAAGAAGTGTTAGATCTTTAATCTCAGGTCTAAACAGTATAAATAATCCATATCATATTGCATGTAAAATCATAGTCTTCCAAAGTGCCAGATATTTATGCAAAATAAAGAAAATATTTTGAGGTAGAAAAACATTGTCACATTTCATATTTTACTATTATACATCTATATTTTATAGCTTGTGATCATAATTTTATATTTTCTACAATCTTCCCTAAAAATTATAACCATTAATTATTCAAGTTACTTATTCAGCACCTAATATATTTCAGGTAGGTATTAAATCACGGTGTGTTAGGTGAGGTAATCCTTAATTGTTGCATAGATATAGACACAGATACGGATAGACCAGTCAATTATCTACCTATCCACCTCATTTCAAAAATATCAACTTCAAAGTTCATAATTAGATTAAATTGAACATGGTTTAGCTGTACTTAAATAACCAAAATATGTCAATAACTTTTTTAAAAGTTTATTTACTTATTTTTGAGAGAGAGAGTACATGTGTGAGTGGGCAAGGGGCAGAGAGAGAGAGAACAAGAATCCCAAGCAGGCTCCATGCTGTCAGCACAGAGCCCAATATGGGGCTCAAACTCATGAACTGTGAGATCATGACCTGAGCCAAGAACAAGAGTCAGACACTTAACCGACTGAGCCACCCAGGCACCCCTCAATAACTTTTTATGTGCCAAAAGAAAAAGGCCAACAAGACCTTGATTACCCAGTCTATATTGCTCTATCTGCATCACATGGGAGAGAAGACAAAGGAGCCCAGAGCAGAACACAGAGCATCACAGAACTACAAGAAATCCCCAGGGAGGCAGAGACAGAAGAGTTGAGGAGAGAGATTACAGGAGCTGAGGAGAGTGTGACACAGGAAGAGAACATTTCAAGAAAGAGAATCCAATAGTGTCGAAAGGTCAAACAACATAAGGACTGAAAAGGGTCCTTGGTTTAGTAAGAAGACACCATTGCTGGTCTTGCAGGAGTGGTAGAGTAAAAGCCAGATGGCAGTAGCTTTAGAAATACACAGGAGAAGAAAATGAAGATACAACTAGTACAGAAAAAGTATTTTAAACAGTTCTTCACCGAGAGGGGAGACACAAAAAAGAGACCATAGCTAGAGCAAAATCTGAAGTAGGAGGAAGATTTCAGGGACACTGTACTCCACCACCTATACTGTAGTCTGTGTCTGGGTCCTCTTGGAGTTATGCCATACACGGACAGTGCAGCCCTACACAGTGGCGCCATTACTGTTTATGTGTCCGTTCAGTCATTTTGAAAATAGGAGAATCTTTGGCACACTGAAGTGTTCATGGAAAGTGGCCAACAGTGAAGAACAGTTTAGAAATATTAAGGAAGGAGAGAGATGCTCAAAACAAGTGCAATGGAGGATTGGTCCCAGGGGTACAGTGGGGGTATCTCTTCTTATTTAAACAAGTATGAATTCAGGTCAGCTTGTAACACTTACAGTTCTTCCAGTGATGTACACATGGCTACACAATGTAAAACAGTTCATTTGCACCTCGGCCAAACCATTTCTAAATTTTACTTTTAGAGAATTTACCTTTTATACCATCAACACGTGACATTATATATTTGAATTTTTTTTTTTAAGAGAGAGAGTGTGTGTGTGTGTAATCAGGGGAGGGGCAGAGAAAGAAGGAGAGAGACATAGACAGAGAGAGAGAGACATAGAGAGAGACAGAGAATCCCACACAGGCTCCTAGCTATCAGAATAGAGCCTGACACAGGGCTTGATCCCAGGAACCATGAAATGACCTAAATCAAAATCGAGAGTCGGATGCTTAACCAACTGAACCACCCTGGCACCCTGACATAATTTATTTGAAGTAGAAGAAATTTTAGCTGTTTTTCCACTGATGTATCCCTAGGTTTTAGACCGCTGCCAATAGGAGGTGCTTACTTAATATTTGTAGATATTTTGCTCATTTTATGATATAGGTAATTTGTAAACTTGTGTTATTTTCTTGAAGAAGATACAATTGTTTGTCTAGACAGAGAATTCATCTTTTTTTTCTCATGTTGGTAGATATTGATTTTGTTCATATGTATCCACCATATCTTCCCCAGCAACTTGAGAGTATTGTAATTGGTCTTAGCATGTTGTAGTTGGCCTATCAGTCTGTTTTCCAGGGAATTGTTTTGTGGTACATATGCATGGGATCCAGAACTGGCCAGTGAAATGCATGGAGACGTTTTCTTGTGGGATTCTGGAAAATGTCTCCTTGCTAATAAAAAAAGAAACTTAGAGAACTATGTCCTTATCTTCCATCTAGATTGTTTTATCTCCATTTTATACCTGCAACTAGGGTAGCCATTTTATAAGCATGTATAGAACAAACTTGCTGAGATTACTAGAGAAGAAAAGTTTTGGCCCTTTTATTTACTCCCTCACGTGTATTCCACTACCACCCTACCAAGTGCCAGGGACAGTAGAAACGACAGCCATAATCCCTAATTTGAAAAGTTTACAATCTCCTGGTTTTGAAGACAACATGTCCACATATAGGTCAAAGGACACACAAAAAGGTTAACAAGCAAGTGTTTCTTATCTGAAGGCTTGCCTAGAGACAGTCTACTTACAAATTGATTCAGGCTGTTGACAGATTTTTAGCAAGATAATTCTAATATAATGTAACATAGTCTTAGGAGTGACATTCCATCACCTTGTGCATAGTCTATTGGTTAGAAGTAAATTACAGGGGCGCCTGGGTGGCTCAGTCAGTTAAGCATCAGACTTGATTTCATATCAGGTCATGATCTCATAGTTCATAAGTTCAAGCCCTGCATCGGGCTCTGTGCTGACAGTGTGGAGTCTGTCTGGGATTCTCTGTCTCCCTCTCTCTATGCCCCTCCCCTGCTCACTCTCTATCTCTCTCTCTCTCAAAATAAATAAACTTAAAAAAAATTTAAAAAGAAGCAAATTATAGGTCCCACCCACAACTGAAGGGAGGGAATTATATAGGGGTTGAAAGTGAGACTCTTCCGGGTCATCTTTCCTTGTTGACCACAGTCCATCATTTGGCCATCAATGATTAACATCCTTCCAACATGTAAAATAAATCCACCACCTTCAAAGTTTCTAAGAGTCTTATGCCTGTTTAGTACCAGCTCAAAATTCAAAAGCTCATCATTTAAGTCAGGTCCAGGTAAGAATAAGGTTTCTGGGTATAAATGTTAAGAATAGTTAGCTTTGAGGCATTTCTCTCCCGCAACACTAAAGACTCTAAAAAACACAATATAAAATGGCAGGACAGACAGAAATAACATTTATAGATATTCCGGTTCAAAAAGGGGGAAAATGGAAGATAAAAAGAAGTCAGTGCTCCATATCAGTTCTGAAATCCAGCCAAGCAAATGTTTAAAGTTTCTTGATTAGAATTCAAGGACTGGGAATAATTCTCTGTGGCTCTAGGCTCCCCACTATGGCTCTTAGTTCTGTTTTTTGAGTCACTCTTCCTTTTTCATAAAAGGTGCACAGATTTTCAGCTAAGGAGTTCTACCAGCACCTCCTTCCAGTAGAATTGTAGAGGTCTGACATCCTTTTTTCATACTGTACTGTTTTTTGTTGGTTTTGTTGGTTTGTTGTCATGTATATATAAATATACTAAATATAGTATATATATACAGTATATATATTATAAATACTATAATACTATATACTATAATATATATACATATATATAATATATATGTATATATGTATATATATATAGTGTCCAATATATACACACACAAAATAATACAATGGAATATTAGTCATAAAGAGTGAAATTTTGCCATTTGCAATGATAAAGATGGAGCTACAGAATATTCTGCTAAGCAAATTCAATCAGAGAAAGACAATTACCATATAATTTCACTCATACATAGAATTTAAGAGACAAAACAAATGAACAAAGGGAAAAAAGAGAGAGGAGGCAAACCAAGAAACAGACTTTTAACTATAGTGATAGTGACCTCTTTATTGAAAGAATTACCTCAAGTATTTTCTGGGTCTCCTATGGATTTCTACGGGGTTCACATCTCTAGACAAAAATCAGACCCATGATCTTTTTGAGATAATTCCTCTACCCTGGTGTCCTGATAAAATGGCTAAGGAACCCCGCACTTAATTTAGTAGAATATTTATGATTTGATCGGGAAAACCTGTGAAGCATATTGTTAATCTCCTGTTAGGTCCATTTATGTGACTGAATATCCTAAACTTTACATCTTTCTGAGGATTTAGTAAAAGGTTATAGAGTCACACCCTCAATTTTTTCTCCAGAGCAAACATTCCTGACAGTGAATCTCTTAATGTTGATTTCCCCCCCAATCTGCAGAAACTAAGAATTTTCAAAATCATCAAAATTTGGTTCCTTTCTTGTTAGTACTTCTTCTCTCAATTTCTCTCATCTTTAACTACAATCAGCAAGAACAAGACAGCACCTTTACCACATTGCTTAGAAATGAGCTATATTACTGAATTCCTCACCTACATTTCTGTTTTTTATATAACTATAGAAGACAATTTTGCTAAGCTTTCTTCCACTGTATAACAAGAAAGCCTCTTCCTCCAATTTTCAATAACATATCCTTCCCTTCATTGTGAGCCCTCAGTGACAGCATACTTATTGTCCAGTTATCTGTCCAAACTAGGCATTTTCTATCATGCTTATCAAAATTCCTCCTACCGATGCCCATAGCGTGCTTCAAAGCTTCTCATAGATTTTTACTTAATAGATTCCTATACCATGTAACAAATTACTACAACCTTAGTGGCTTAAAACAAAATATATTAATTATTTCACTGTTTTTATAGCTCAGGAGTTCAGGCTGTATTTTGGCTGAGTCCTCTGTAAGGACACACATTCAAGGTGAAGGTGTGATTGTCATTGGAAGGTTCAACAGGAAGAATTCACTTCCATGTTGACTCAGGTTGATTGTAGAATTAATATTTATTTTGACTAAAAAACTGAGGGAGCTAGCTTCTTGCTGGCCAGAGGCCTTAGCTCCTTCCCATGTGGTCCTCCTAAGATGGCCTCTTACTATTTCAAAGCCAATAAGAGAGAAAGTCTTTAAAGCAAGTCTGCTGGCGAGACTGGCAGGTTATTAAAAATGTTACATAATCATGGTAGTGACTCCTATCACCCATGCCATATTCCATTGGTTAGAATCAAGTCAATGTTCTAGCCCACTCTCAAAGGAAATTATAACAAAGGAGTAAACATAAAAAGGTGAGTGTTATGGGTTGAATTGTATTCCTCCAAAATTCATTTGTTGAAGTCTGACCCCCAGTACCTTTGAATGTAACTGCATTTGGATATAGGGTCTTTAAAGAAATAATAAAGTTAAAATGAGGTCTTGAGGTTGTGCTCTGATTCAACGTGACTGTGGTCTTTACAGGAAGGGATTAGGAGACAGACATGTACAGAGCAATGACCATATGAAGACAAAGAGAGAAGAAGATGGCCATCTACAAGTCAAAGAGAGAGCCTTGAAATTAACCCTGGTGACACTTTGATCTCATACTTCTAACTTCTAGAATTGGGAAAAAACACATTTCTGTTGTTTGAGCCACCCAGTCTATTGTATTTAATTATGGAAGCCTTAGCAAACTAATATAGTATGGTTATTGGGGGTAACCTTAGTGTCTGTCCTCCACAATTCCAGAAATTTTTGATGGTTTCAAGACATTGTCTCAAGGAACTTGTGGTGTTCTTCCAAGGTGCCTTAGAGTCCTCCTCCCAAGAGGTAGAGGTAAAAGGGGCAAACATACGGGATCCTAGAGCTCTCAAGTCCAGTTCAGTGAGAGAATTACCCTTTAATTTGTTCTAAATACAAGAATTCTACCTCATGAGAACTTTTCAAATTCAAAGAAGCTCCATAGTCTTATTTGATATGTCCTATCCCAGGAATATATTATTCTATAATAATTATAGAAATTGTATTGATTGCTAAAATAGCACTGGATTAGTATTTAAGAGATTTATTAAACTCTAACTTCCACTCTGATAATATGTTAGGAAATTTTGAACAAGTCCCCTAAGCTCTTTGGGTTTTTGTTTCTTTACCCATACAATCAGGAGTTTGTACAAAATGTTTCTAGATTCTTTCCTGTATCTCAGTTATGTGAATTACAGCCATGTGTATATTTTATTGTTAATACTTTGCTTCTGTTTCTATACTTATAGGGGAGACATAATAAGATAATATTCTATTATACAAAGTTTGCTTTGCCTGATCATTGATGAAGATTTCCTATAATTAAAAGCAAAATATATATTTGTACTGAAAAAGAATTTGACAGTATTCCTCAGCATCAGAAAGATGAATGGGAGTTACATGTTTGAGCACTGACTGCAGTTTTTATTTCTCAGTTACTTGTCTTTGAGAGAGGAAATGAAATTAGACATAATAGATTGGAACTTATTTTTATAAGTTCTGTCAGTGCAGAAGAGCCTTCCCAGTCAATTTGAAGAGAAAACATTTTTGAATCTTAAACAAACTATAGTTTTTAACCTTTGTGTTTTCAGAGCTAACTTTGTAGAGCTGAGATGTCTCTTTGGTGTCTGTGTAAAACAAGAAAACAAGTGACAAATTAGAAAGTGAAAATCAACTTCTTTTGTTCAAATACTAAGCATCTCATCTGGATCTGTATTGCTTTGAGATTTTTCACTCACTGATATGGGAATTTGAATCAACGACGAATTCTTTATCCTCACACATGTAGTCTGAACCTGCTGCCATAGTTAAGAATTTATATTGTCCTGTATACTTCCAAAACTCAGCCCAGAAACTATGTACACCTTCACCTTCATTCACCATAACATTCTAAATATTCATTTCCTTTAGGCAATGGTTCAAAATTTGAGGTCAGCATGAGTTAAGAAACTTTCAATGTTCTTTTCATTCTTAGTTGTCACCTATCCTGTCTTCAGGATTCATACACCTTCTGTCTTCAGTTTCCACAGTGAAGGTCCCAAACAAAACTCTATGATACTTAAAAGGCCGTGTTTCTAAAGCTATGTCAGGTTAGCATGAGCTCTCTGATATACCGGTGACAGACAAGGACTAAATTGGCCATATTTGCTGAATTATCCAAACCCATAGGGGGCAGGATTCCACCTGGTTGGGATCTTCTACTGGAGTAAACTCAGGGACTAGCTTTTTATGAAATGAAATGGGCTGTAAGGGAACAGCCAAAGTGACGGCAGATTTTGTGTTCAATGACCGTATGGTTTTCATTATCTTGTTCTCAACGAAGAATTCATCCAAAGAACAACCAAATGAAAGCAATGTGTAAACCATGTCAACCCATCCTTGGATGAATGTGTCACATTTGCTCTGTTATCTAGCAGTGATCGGTGATCGTGTAAAAGTAGGGAAGCATGAGGAGCAGTGAAGGTAGTGCAAATAAGAAAGTACTGTAGAAGCAAGAGAAAAGAAATGTGTCAGCCATTCAGCTGTCTCATTATGTAGCTTCCCACACTCACCAAAGATGTAATTCATCCTGCAGGTGCAAAGATTGTTGGCTTTCTCATAGACTCTTGATGGATGGACCGGATGTATGTTTCCTTACCCCAGATGCTCTTTAAGAATACCGGCAATGAGATAGGGGATTGTGTGCACCTGAATCAGCACATTCACTGAGTCTTATTTGTCTCACTTCTTGTTTAAAGAACCAGTGGTACTGTGCACAGAGAACAATAACGAGGCAGAGGGCTTTTTTTTTTTCTTTTACTACAGAAAGATGGCCAATCTAAACACCTTTTTGAGTCACTTTTTATAACTGCCTCTGAGATAAATATGACATGACTCTCTTGATTACTCATCATCAAGAGACACATTAGTGGACAGTTATCAGAACACATGGCAATACTGCATCCTGAAATAAAATTCATCCTTATGTTTTCTACAAGGTTTTCAAGAATTTGAGGTGGATTTTCCACTCCAGATTAAGGCAGGGGGAGGTTTTCTTTCAAGTCATTAGAATAGATACTATAGTAGAAATAGGAATGTCCATTCTATCTGATTCAGTGGCTCCCTTTCTTCCCTGCTCATTAGCTCCCACCAACTTTGAGGATACAAAATCTCAAACAAAACTGATTCTTTTCTGGTTGAAGTTCCATAGACTCTTGGCAAAAAGCAACTTCCTGGTTCAAAGAAAAAAGGCTTATAAAAAACCTCACAAGGCTTCTTAGACATCAAATGAGTCTTACGAAACCACATTTTGATGAGCTAAGTGTAAATGAATCAGAAACACATGGATTAAATTTCCCTTGAAATACACATGGGTTTGAAAATCAAGGAAAAAGTGTTTAGCCAAATGTGTTTTGGGTTTTCTTGAACTGAAAACATTTGAAAAAAAAGTTGAGGCATTTGCTAAACCCTAATACACTGTTGTGTTTGCTCAACCCTCTTCTAAATCAATTAAATTTCCACGAGGCTTCCTCCATTCCCTTGTGGTTTGTCTTGTCACCTCTGTCTTGACACTTTATAGACCAAACCAAGTTCCCATTGAAAAAATAGACTGTTCTTCTAGATCCACTTAAAAATGAGGTAGTTATTTAAAAACCCAGTGAATCAGAGACATTAAGGGATGGAAAAGCACCCATTAGGTCATATTCTATCTTGAGGGTTGGAGCACATGCACTCACAGCTCTCTGGTGCTTTATCCAGTATAGTTTTAGATGTCTCAAGTGACAGGACTTCCACCACCTCCCTTGGGAGAATATTGTGCATTCTAATAGATTTTGCCATTAGGAACCGTGCCTAAGTGTATAACAGAGGGACAATGGGATGCCGGAGGGGGGGAAAAGGTATTATGAATAATTAACTCTTTCACTACTCAGTATCAATCACCTGTAGCATATTCAGCAACTTTCTTTGGCATTTCAGTCCTACCAATGTGCTAGATGTGTGCATTACTACATTACTTGTTTTCATTTAAAAAACAGTATTTTGTCAGTGGTATAAAATTATGCCTATTTTAATATAAGATAAAGCCCCACAATGAACAGATCCATCATCATTGAAGTATGGAAAGTCATAAATATATTTCATTTGATAATATTTTAATATTCCTTAAATATACATGATTTTGAATGTCAAGATTTTTATTGATCAAGAAATAGCAACTATATGGTCCCAGCCAGAACCTAAACACACGCACCACCTGTATATATATTTTATTACCTATCTACTCTCCAAACTGCTATCCTTCTGCTGCTAATATCTTTTCTTTAAGCCTCTACACAGTAAATTGAACTTATTTTCCATTTCTTCTGCTCCTAAGCAGGCCACCCGTATGTAGGAAATATCTGTTTGTCACCCTAGATAGAAAGGAAAACCTATCTTTCAATACAACTAACATGTTTTCAGAAGTCTTATGGCAGAGTTTACATTAATTTGCTCTAGTTCTCATTCTACTTACAAATGAGTTATAAGTCACATAATGACTTACATGGCCTGTCATAGTGCTACTATGGTGACCTTTTCAAGATTCTGCATTGTGAACAGCTGACAGGCATACATCTTCTATGCCAGCTACTGCAACCTATCGAACTTAACCAGTGAAGTGGTAAGAAGAATCAGGTAAGGGGAATGGAAAACTGCACCATATTCCTGACTTCTCTTTTTAATTTCTCTCACATGTGAGGCGGCTTTTCATGTTTCATGTAATCTTTTATTTTCCTTTTAAAGTGAGCATTTTCCTTTCCCATAGGCCAGTTCTTTATATTATCTTGCCCCCCTGTGTGCATTTCTGGGTCAGTCATACAAAAGTCCCCTCTTGCAGTATAGAGTTGAGACTTTTGTATCTAAGTCGCTCTCTTTTTCTACTGTTTTAAGATTTGGGGAGGGGAAGTAGGGATTGGGATAAAAAATTTTCAAAATGCTACATTCATTTGGTTATTGTCACACCTTCTCACTTTAAATTGCATTTCTTAAAGATATTTTAAATAATATTTAAGGCCATGGCCTTGCTTTTCAAGTACCCCATTCTGTACCTAATAATACTTACCTTAGTAAACAGAGCTGGGCCATCTTTCTTCCTCTCTTACAGCAAACTGAGAAGTTGCTCTATTCAGTCTGTTTATATTACTGTGGCAGCTTTGGTTATCATGGTATTTTCCTGCAACAGATACAGCTTTCCTTTTTACGTTTTTCTTTAATCTTCTAAGTCAACCCTCATGGCCCTTTAATAAGAGTGTTACTCTTTGAATTTCTTCTAATGGTTCCCCTTTCTCTCTTGCTTAAGGGGATTGCTGTTAATATTTAACAATTTCAAATTTCTGTTTTTAAAAGAGGATATTGGATTTTTGGTATCTAGGCTGCTTTAAATTTATATCAACTTTTTCACAGCAAAGACTGAAAAACATATACAACTGTCATTTGGTAGCAATCAGGACCAAAATATGGGGAGAAATGCTGTTTTTCTTTCTTCCTTAAAATTTCTTTTGATATTCAAATGATTACAAGCACAGTATAAGAACAATATTATGACTCAGGTTACTTCTGTATTCTAATCTGAATTTGGTAAATTTCTGAGTAAAGGGGTATTTATTTTCCCATCTAGAAAGCACTTTAAATCAGGTCTTATGTTAAAAAAAAAAAAAAAAGAAAGAAAACCTGAGAAATAAAGGGCTCAGTTCTTCATGTAGAGTCGAATGTTGAGATTATGGTAAGCAGATGATTCATGCTGCCATATTATGGCCACTAACTTGTTTTTTTTCATTAATGGCAAAAGTGAATCCAGATTCTGTTATGTATACAATGAGATGTCTTCAGCTTACACAAACTTAGTGCAGTCAAAAAATCTATCAGAAGGAGCTGAGGGTGAGGCTTTGTTCTATGAAGTTCTAATATATGTATTTTACTTTCTACTTGTTATATAATGGGTACCTTTAAATGAATGTCAATATGTAGTTTGTCTTAATGAGCATGTCAGATGAGTCGCTGTCTGAGAAGGAATTTAAATTCAATGTTTGTTTCTTTAAAATGCTTTTATTCTATCTTACAAATACATGTTATTTCCAAAGGAGATATTAATAAATTTTCGAAAGCCAATATTTTCTATGCTACAATCATTCCATAGACATTGGGGAACAGAGAAAATATTTATAAAGCATTTAGTGATGAGTAATTCACAAGGAAATAATTATGAATACAAGTCAAACAAATTGGCAATTGTTTGCACTTCAAATTAGAAATCACATAAAGTGAAGCATTGCTCTGATTTGCTTCATGAGCATTTTAGGGAAAGCTATTTCTACCTACATTTGTGAGGCTCACATGGAGGTCTAGCTGATAGAACATTAGTCTGAGAGTCTGGATTTCATAAAGTCTCTCCTGGCTCTATCAGACCTTGCTGTGTGGCCTGGTGGAATTTACTCTGGATTTTCTGTATTTCAGTTTCCTCATCAGGGCAGCTGGGGATAAAAGGAAATGAAAAACTATATATGTTTAAGGTATTAATGGTCAAGCATGCTAACAATTTGTTCGGATCAAACCATGTTTTTCATAACAAACATGTTTTCCCTAAAGTCACTATTATTCCTAATAGACTCAAGTTCATCTAGACTCTTTAGATAATCATGCATATCGACTTAAGAGATGAGGAAGCATGCATGCTATTCAAGAGATGAGGAAATTCAGCCGAAGAGAAAACAAGACTGACCCAGGGCGACTATGGATATCAGAAAACTAGCTAATGCCTTGTTTATAGAACAAATGTTACTTAATATGTTCAACAAATATTACTTGATATGATCTTATAATGTTCAAACTAAATTAGCCACAGACAGACTTTCCTTGGTTATTAACTCCTTAAGTGATGCTATCAGTACTATCTGCTCATCCTTATCCTGTATGAATATCAAAGAGAAAAAGGTAAGGTTTTAAGTCTCTTTTCAACAGGTATGCTTAAAATTCCCCAAATACTCAAACTTACTTGTATTCTCAGCCAATGGCAGGGAGAAGAGTGAGTGACCGGGGAGGGAGAGAGGTTAGCATATGCAGACAAAGTCACGCCAGCCCTTGAGTAATTCAAAATGTGATGCTTCTCACCACACAGAAAATCCAATATTAAAAGTTATGTAAAAATACATACATTGTATATTTTTAATTTTTTGATTAAGTTTGTGATCCTGCTTTTGTTTGACTCATGTCTGGTTCAGTTGAGCCATGCACAGACAGTAATAGCATTGACTATCACGGAGGGGAGATCATGTTCCCAGGTATACTTGAAGAGTCCAAATAAACGCTTGTCCTTGCTTCTTGTTAGCATTGTCCTAGATTTTTTCACCCATTATTATTAGAATGGAGTTCAGAGAAGTTGGGATGGTTTGGTAGAACTCCACCTTTCAGTCATTTAGCCCCTGAATATATATCTCCTTTCTTTATATATATATATCTCCTTTCATGTCTTGTGGCCTTTTTTGTTTGCTTTTGGCCTTTTGCAATAACATATATTTTTATTTTTAAATAAAGTATTTTCATTTTTAAAATATTGTAATGGGCATTTAATTAATGAGTTTCTGCTTGCCAAGAAAGACGATGAGATTTTAACTTGCACAAAATGCCTCTTGTCCTCTAATATCCATTATAGAAATTATAATGTTATAAGGAAACACAGTAAAAACTGAGATGAAACTCTTTTGAAGAAGTATTAGCATCTACTTCAAAAGTTCAGAGCTGTTTATAAATGACTGTGCCAAAGAAGATAATCAGACAAATGTAGCTTAGAAAGGTAAGTTTTCATGTATCTCTGAAAGCAAGGCTTTTCATTTAGATCAAATTAATCTTCTTCATGAATTTTGTTCATGCTGAAGTCAAAATTTTCTTGTGCATGTAAAGAAAGGAAGATGATGACTGCTAATATACTGGCCTTATTGGCAGAGCTTTGCAAATGATTAAGCAATGTCAATTTTATATCCTTGTTATTAGATGTTTCGAACTGACAATTTTAATAGTAGTTCAATTTTTCTTATCTCATTTATAAATTCAAGAGGTTAGAGGAGTTCATTTTGCTGAAACAAAACATCTGGCATTGTAAATTTAAACATTTCAATAAATAAATAAAATTATTTGTTTTTGTACTGATAACATAAATATAAATATTGGTGAAGAAAGTGTCATGTTAAAAAAATATTACTTAACTAGGAAGCTTATGAAACAGAAATATACTTGGAATTGCTTGTGGTGAACACATAGTTTATATTCTGCTTCCAAACAACTGAGAAAATCTCCAATAAAAATAGAATTAGCTGTAGGCAGGCTAGGTTGGTTCTTTTTTTCTGCACAGTAGGACTGACTAAAATACAGAAAATTTTGTGTTGTGTTACTGACGAATTAAAAAAAATATGGTAGTACATGCTCTCTTTTCACTGTTCATCAACAAACAGACTTTAGAAATGTTTGTTTTTTACGAATGTTTTTTCCTCTATCCTATGAAGAAATACTACATAAGCAAACCTAAGTATTATAACACAGTATTAAAACTCTTTTATAATTTTTATACCACTGTGTTAAAAATCAGAAAAGAGAAAATCTTAAAATTTGTATGCAATCACAAAAGACCTAAAATAGCCAAAGCAATCTTAAGAAAGAAGGACAAAGTTGGAGGCACCACACTTGCTGATATCAAACTATATTACAAAGCTGCAGTGATCAAAACAGTGTGGCACTGGCATAAAAACAGACACATGGATAGATAGAACAGAATAGATAATCCCAGAAGTGAACCCATGCATATATGGTCAATTAATTCACAACAAAGGAGCCAGGAACGTACAATGGGAAAAGAATGTACAAGGTTCTTTTCACACCTTTTCAATGTGTGAAAAGAGCATTGTATACTCCTGTATCTGTGAGCATCTGTGCTTTATCTCAATTTATCTTGGACATCTGTTAGCAAGATGTGTCCTAAGGTATCAGAAAAGCCTGAGAAAGGCTATTTTTTGAATCTGGAAATGCTTAGAAATGTTTCCATATAAATTAATGGTAATTGCTCCTTTGCTTTATGTCATTTCAGCTTAGGAAAGTTTTTATAGGAACACTCTACTTTCAGGTAGTAGAGGAAACCCGTGTATGCAAATCTGACATTAACACATCTACCTTAAAATTACACTGTTTATCATAACTTCATTACTCCAGATCCATTGTAAAGTTGTAAAATCTCATAAAGGTAAAATGATACCTAAACAGGAAGTACATTTAAGTGTGCATACAGTTCTTCTTAGTTAGGAAAACACTAACTTGCTTTCCTATACTAAGTAGACAGGAAATAGAGAAGAATTTATCCCTATTATTCCAGGCTCAATGAATAGAGGGTAGGCAGCACTATGATTTTCAGCATCCATTTTTATGCCACCTAATTACATCAACATAAATCCTCCCCCTTCATCCTGTCCACTCAACATGGCCCCAAAGGTCATCTTGGCCAGGTCTATGTTACATACTTTCTAAAAAGTCTCATAGCCCTATTTTGTACTATCTTGGTTTATTCATGATATGAATGTCCCATCATCTTGCTCCTATACTCACCCTCCTGCTCAAATTCTACTCTTCGTTGAAGATCTAGTTACAGATCTCCTCCTCAGTGGAGCTATTTCAATGCACATAACTCAATCTGTTGAATTCTAGTGATATGTATTGTCTATGTTATACAATATACCACTGAATTTATGTGTATATACTATTAACACACACATGCATACATCTGTATATATTGTTTTTCTTTAATGTGTATTTATTTTTGAGAGATGGAGCGTGAGTGGGGGAGGGGCAGAGAGAGAGGGAGACACAGAATCTGCAGCAGGCTCCAGGCTCTGAGCTGTCAGCACAGAGCCCACCGCAGGGCTCCAACTAACCGTGAGATCATGACCTGAGCCGAAGTCTGTTGCTTAACTGGCTGAGCCACCCAGACGCCCCTGTATATATTATTTTTAACATCATGTTATTCGTTTCTCCCTAGTAAATTATAAACTTTTGTGGAAAGAATGGAGTCTTAGATTTGTCTACCTCTCCATTTATGTGCATCATTTTGTTGATAGGCACTTGTATTCACTTAATTAAAGGCTTTCTTTCCTTTTGATTTGTTTTTAAGGCATTCATTTATAACAAAAGGTCTTAGAATTATGATATCCTTTATCCCTAATTATGTGCAGTAAGGAACACAGAATAGGTTTTTATATTCAAGTAGCTCTATAAGTCTTAGAAAAGCACGATTGTAAGAGTCCTACATTCTACCAGGCCTAACACCTCTCCGCATCCCCTGCAATACATTGGAACTTAGCTGGTAGCAGGCCTGGCCCTTGAAGATGTAGCAGTCAGTGCCCATTATGTTGATTTGAAAAGCAACAACCTGGATCCAATTTCTCCATGGAATGTGAAAATACAAGACGCACTGCAACCTCTATTCCATATCTAACCTGATTTAATAGCCACTCAGGACTTGTTACATTTCCCTTAAGTCGAGATCATATTTGTGGCACTTTGAAGGGTTGAGTGAATGTGTGTCACAATCAACAGAGGGAAAAGCATATGGAACAGTAACCAAACATTGGTAAGTGTATGATGCAGAACCATGGGCTTCATTTTCTTCTTTCTTTCTCATCTTTCCCTCTTTTTTTTTTTCCGAAATCAAGTTTAGGAAAAGCTCTCGTTAATATATAATATCTTTTTGCTACTGTTTATTAACAAATGTGTTTTAAAAAAGAGTATATAAATTCTGTTCTAACAGTGGGATTCAGTAAATAAAAACAGTAGCAATGTACTACTTTGAATGAAATCAAGATACATCAGATTAAAATATCTTAGGAATCATAACCACTCAACAGTTTTATTTTATATAAAATAATAAAATATAATAATCATATATTAACATCAGACATGTAGAGGAAAGGAAATAAAATTCTCTTTTTTTTCAGTCAAGACCTAATTTCTGGTACTGAAATGTTCATATTATGAAGATGTGGCCTTTTGAAGGTCTCTATTAACATTTTCTAAAGAATTTAGTTTTTTAGATCTAGTAGCCATCTTTAACATAAACATGGGTTTAAAGATCCACAATTTTGCTTAACATCAAAAGAATTAAAACATATTTATGTTATTTTATTATGACAATGTTTTTTTCAATTTCCCTAATTTCTATAGCTTATTATGTAAGTACTTCTGCATACATATCATGTTGAATAATTATATCATAGATCCTTACCATATTCATCATTTTACATAAGTGAAACCATAATCTAGTAAAATGATACTTTGTTATTCAAGTGATGAAAATAGTTGTTTGAATCATGTCTCTGCTCTTCTGCTTTCACCAGTAAGTGCTGTGTTTTATGTTATACTCATTGCACCACAGGAATTTCTTTAAGAGATGAAAGATGAAAGACAAGCAGAGAAGCTCCTTCGTGCAAAGTTTATATAGTGATTCTATTACCTCTGTTGCAGCGTTAAGTCAAATATGCTATTTTATTGGGAAGACCAATTTTATTTGCATATAAAAACTATGTTGTAGAGGTGTGGTTCCTTTGCACTGGGCATTGCCATGAAATGAAGTAATAGCTTTCTTAGAATCTTCACTCTTTGAGGAAAAAGCCTATATCAACTATGCCTTTACAAATAACTTATAATTTTTGCAGTGTTTCTTTATGGTCATTCTTTGCATTTTATTTTTTGTTTTCTTTTTTTTAATTTTTTTTAATGTTTATTTATCTTTGAGAGTGACAGAGCATGAGCAGGGGAGGGGTAGAGAGAGAGGGAGACATAGAATCTGAAGCAGGCTCTAGGCTCTGAGCTGTCAGCACAGAGCCTGACGTGGGGCTCGAACTCACAAACCAGGAGATCATGACCTGAATTGAAGTCAGACACTCAACCTACTGAGCCACCCAGGTGCCCTTGCATTTTATTCTTAACATGAGCACCATTTGGGATCTTTCAGGAATGACTACTTGGTACTAGGAATACCCTCACAGACTTCTCTGGACGTTGTATAGACTCCACACCATAGGTGTGGTTCAATTTGGTACTCATGAGGAGCATGCCATAATGAGTACCATGCAGCCATATAGAATGGAAGTGAAAGAGCTTACTTTTGGTTATTCCATGTTGTTATTCTATTGGTTATTCCACAGAAGATTTACATATCTGGGCAATGTTTAGAACTATGAGTGGAAAGGTGGCTGGGGATTAGATTATAGAAGAAATCCATTGCCAAACTAATTAATTAAATGAATTAGCAACTTTTTCATGGAAAAGTAAAAGTAGTAACTATGTTAAGCAGATTCATTGCATAAGCATAATGTGGAAATGCAGACCAGAACAAAAATGGGGGGAGGAGGACATGAGCGTCTTAACGAGTGAATGACAATTAATTGGTTTCTACTTAGACAGACTCAGAAAAATAGCTCACCAGTATAAGGCATGTCACCAAGATTGAAAGTGAGCGAAAGGCAGGAAGAGAACCTGAAGTTTACATAAAACCACAAAAAGGAGATAGGAGTCAACACTCATAGTGATGAAAGCACTAGTATCCATTGCTATAGTGTAATCCCCCATGTTTAATGCTTACTTGAGTGACATAGCATTACAGGTTACTGACCAGCTCTGAGAGGTATGTTCAAAGTGGTCCTTGAACACTAATCTTTGGACCCTCTCAGCCTGACTTTAAAAGAGTTATTCTTGGGGACTGAGAGGGAAGGACTAATTAAAACCCCAGATTTCTGGTACCTGATCCCACAGATTCTGACTCTATCGGGGCATGGGCATGGAACGGGGGCATGGCAATATGTTTTATTTTTGTTTTGTTGTTGTTGTTGTTGCTGTTGTTGCAAGCATGCCTGAATTAAAAGATGTTACCAGGTAATGCCTTCCTAAGATTGGTAGTTGCTCTTAAACTTTGCAGTATATTAGAATGACCAGGCAAGACTTGTGAACCCACAGATTACCTGAGAATCTGCATTTTTAACAAGTACCCAGTTGATACTGATTTTTCTAGTCAAGGAACCATAAATTGAAAAACACTTGTATGGAATAGTTACATATTCAAAAACCTGCAAAACCTAAATAAAAATATATGTGCATGAATCAGACTGAGCATAAATAATAAAAAATGAGGCATCTGTGTGAATTAGAGAGAGCATGCCCAAACTAAATGTATTTATAATGTTGTTTCTTCTAAAATATTCTACAGGTCAGTTGAAAGTTCTCTGAAGTAAAATTCTACTCTATGCCCTTTAATGTGTGATTTCTAACTCTGTGAGCTTAGATTGAGCATGGTTTTCTATGAATAGTGGAAATGTCATTCATTCAAGTTATGGATTGACTAACTTGTATATGGTAGATACTGTCCTTGATGGATGGGATAAACCACTAAACAGCATTATAAAAAAAATGCCCTTATGAAGAAATGTATATGGAGCCTACCCACGTCTACGTATTTTTAGTTTAAAATTAAAATATAAGTAATCTTAATTACTTACTTAATGTCTGCCTTACTTATTAGTTAAAATTCCCAAGAATGCAACCATTGCATATCAAATCAAAAATAAATGTCTCAGTTTCATAATCTCTTAGTAAAATACTTATATTGCTTAGTTCAGCTAACTGCTAAGAAAATAGCTTGTCTGAAAATTCTAAGGTATAAGTGTAAAGGCTATGATTTTGGGAATACCAAACCTTAGCACCCCTTATCAAATATATGCAAAAGAGATGGTCTATGAGACTTTGAGAAAAGATGAGAGAGTTCAAGGATACAAACATGATCATTTAATACAGCATTTTATTTTTTTAATGTTTGTTTGTTTTTGAGAGAGAGAGGGAGGGAGAGACAAGCCAGGGAGGGACAGATCCTAAGCAGGCTCTGTGCTAATAGCAGCAAGCCCTAGGTGGGGCTTGAACAAAGGAACTGTGAGATCATGACCTGAGCCAAAGTTCTAGGCTCAATAGACTGAGCCACCCAAGAGACACATAATGCAGATATTATCAATCTTACCTTTACATAATTGTCTAAGATGCTTTTGAGAAGTACCAATGCCTGGCCCCAACTGCAGAGTTGCTATTTTTCTTTGTTCGGTGGTGGGCTCGGGCATCCCCAGTTTAAAAGGCTTCCCAAGTGATTCTCATGTGCAACTATGATTAAAACCACTGATATAGAAAGTGTCATTCATTTGTTTATTTCTTAGCAAACATTTAGTGTATACTAAACGAGCATATGTTAGGATATATTTGTGAAAAAAGAGATATGGAATATATCCCCATGAGTATATAGTTCTTTAGTATTTTAAGGAACTATAAAAAACAGAAAGCCCTTTATTAGAGATTTGAGTGCCTACTGAACAACCTGCCTTCCACATGCAGACTCTGGGTTATATTTCTGAGCAGGCTGGCTTGGTGGACAAGCTTGTCTTGAAGTAACATTGGAATTGCAACATACTGGGAATGTTTTAGTATCACAAATAGCTTTTGAGCATAATTTAAAAGGATATACTTGAAACATACTTTGACCCAGATACATTTCAGATTCTTCTTAATTATAAAGAAATGAAGTAGATATGGAAGGTGCAAGTCCGATTACAAGTCAATTGACTTAAGGCTACATGAAAGAAAATAATGTACACAATGTTCTCAGGAGGACTTGAAGATTTCCATCCTCAGAGGACTAAAAATTTAAAAAGAAAGCAGGATCTTAATTGGGTGAGAAGGGTTGATATTGAACTATGGAATAAATTACCTATTCAAAGAATTTAGAAAGAGCGTTCTGGAAGGTTCATGATAATTTTGACCTGTCTCAGCACTGTTCCCTACGAAATGATACTTTTACTCTTTTCTTAATTCCTTTTAAGAAGTTTCTGATATTGAAAGGAAAGGATGTTCTTTCTAAATATTTATAAAACACCTAAGACCAAAGAAATGCATAGGTTTCTTTCATAGATTTAGTTTTATTTTTTCATGTGTTCTTTTTCTATATACACAGCTATATTATAAGATGTTTATCATAGCTCTCAGTATCCTAAGAAACTCTACAGGTTATTTGATGAATCCCCCCATCCACTCTCAACTCTATATTTCCTTTCTTATCACCAATTTTTTTTGAGGGGGGGGGAGAGAATCTTAAGCAGGCTCCATGCTCAGTGCAGAGCCTGATGCAAGGCTTGATCACAAGATCCTGGGGCCATGACTTGAGCGAAAATCAAGAGTGGGATGTTCAATCGACTGAGCCACCCAGGTGCGCCCCTAATCGCCATTTCTAAGAAGCATAATTTTATTCATTTCTTCTCAATTTTGTCCATTATACTTTAAATATCTCTGACTTTTTTTTTTTCCTGTGAGAAGGATATCTCTGCCTCTTGTTGTTGCTACAGATTCTGTGCACATATGGTGACAGGCACTGTGCTAACTATCTTGAATGCATTGTTTCCAATCCTCATATCAAATCTTATAAGGTAGATACTTTCCTCAAATTATGAACATGGAAAAAAAGGTGAAGAGAAGGATAAACTTGTTCAAGTTTATAGCGTAGCCCAGTAAGCCAGATATCCACGCCAGGTGTGTCCCACTACAATGCCTATATTATTTTTCTCCCTTATCTAAGACTTCTATAAAGGAGTTCTCTTTCTTCTTCTTCTTGATTATGGAGAATAATTTTAATCCTTTTTGAAAGGTCTGCTATTCATGGTACACATACTTTTTTAGACTTTTCTAAAGGTAAACCTCATTTCTGGTGACTATTCTTTACATGTGGTCTCTTTTGAGTACCTCCACTTGCCTTGTTCCAGTTCCTTGTAAACGGGTCCATGTGGGTCCCCCAGGGCTGACCAAACTCTCCAGGTGCTGTGTGTGCAGCATCAGGTTGAGTTGCACCGTACCTTGCCTTATTCTAGAGCAATGTTTCTATTAATATGGCCTCAGGGCCCATCAGCCTTTTTGGCAGACACATTAGTGTTGATTCCTACTGAGCTTATCATCAACTAAGTACCTCAGTTTCTTTCAGAACTGCTGTTGCTAAGAAGTCATATCACCCCTGGTCCTACCTTTGTGCATTCTGTTTCTGAATCCATGCTTAAGGCCCCTTACAATAATCCCTAATGATTTTTTTTTAATTTATTTGAGAGAAAGAGAGAGAGAGAGAGAGCGCATGCAAGTGTATGTAGGAGGGATAGGGGGACAGAATCTTAAGAAGGCTCCATGCTCAGTGTGGAGCCCAACGCGGGGTTCCATCCCATGACCCTGAGATCATAGCCTGAGCCGAAATCGAGAGTCAGATGTTTAACTGACTGAGCCACTCAGATGCCCCATCCCTAATGAATTTAATCATATTAGAGTGACCCCACTGTTCCAGACTTTTAGCATTTTTCAATATCTGTTAGAATCTGGGATGGGGGCAGAGAATAGTGGAAAGAGATTCTGAATCTACATTTGATATATTTACTCTCTCTCCTGACATAAAGTTTTTGTTTTTGCAAAACAGTCACATAATTTTAACCTATGTTTAATTTATTGGTAAATTCCTTAACTAAGTAAGACTTGGTGCTGACCACCAGAAACTTCTCTTAAGGATGAAGACAATGGCCCTGAGGCAGAGCTTTTTGGCTATAACCTGCACTTTGCCTCTCAATGTCCTTTACTCAATATGTTCTCAACTACTATGTGGACCCTGTTGGGCTCATACATGGGTTTCAAAATATTGTAGAGAATTTGAGTTGAATCTCAGGTAAGGTCAGGTAAGCAAAAACTTATGAGCAGCTTCAAGCAATAACACTGCTGCTAGGTTTTTCACTCAAACTAAATTGTCCACACATACTAAATCATGAGGAAAATAAAAAGCTACCAAATCATAAGAGCATTAAGAGGGTATTAACACTGCATAATAATTTTGTCACCCAAAGAATCACTACCTGTTTAAAATTATGTAAATATTATGACTCAATGCACGGCAATGTTTTTATGTGAGGTCAGAGATGAAAAATATGTTTGAAGAGAAACAAAATTTTCTTTCTCTCCTATCCCTTGGCCTTTTCTCTCCTTTGTCTCTTTTTCTCAATTCTTAGACAAATACGAACTGATCTAAAAAAAAAAAAAAGAAAGAAAGAAAGAAAAAAAAGCAAGAATGTTCCATGCCAGATAGTTTTTAATCTTCTTCCTCTAACAGTTTCCAAGAAACTAAAAAGGGAAAAGTGGAGAGAGGAGAAAGATAATCAGGGTTGATTGTGAATCTGGGAAAAGTCTCAACTATGTATTGAGATTCACAAAAATGAAATATGAAAGATCACAAGAGAGGAAATGAATAACCATTTTGCCCGTTGCCAGTGTTCTGCTCCCCATTCTTCCAGCTGCGGCCGATGCTTTCACTTCACCCTTCAGATCGGAGTTAGAGGCACATGTACACATCTCAGCTGCTGTGCTTTCTGGTACTGTCGTTTGCCTTTCTTTAGAATGCCCTAAAGATAGCATTCTTCATAAACACACTGTCAGGCTGAGAACATTTCATCAGGGGGATGGAACCATCCTCTCTGGTAGGAAAGGCTTTCCCACCTGCAGGGTGTATGTAAACTATTGGAAATATACCATTTTTGGGTGGCATCAGCAGCCCCCAAAAAGTTCCTGATTCAGCTTTCCAAATACTTTTCTCATCTCTGCAGAGGATTTGATGTAATGGACCCTTGCGGCCATCTCCATCATGTGTCCTGTGTGTCTGGCACAGTATATGGCCTGTACCTAGGCCTTTGACAAATATTTATTGACTACACAGATGAGCTTTGGCTTGAGCCATCTAGGAGGAACTGGTTCTTTTGGCATAAGTAAGAATGAGCAGACACCCGGTGTACAAATATGTGTGTCATATTGAGCAGTGGACATTGCCAGGTAAGGAATTCTGTCAGCTTCCTCAGTTGTTTTGTTGGTGGTGATTTCACCATGTTTCCCAGACATTTGGATGAACTGCTCAGTATGATATAATAGAATATTTTGTATCTGAGCACACAGAAGTTCAGCCTTCCCTTGAACCCTGAGAATTTCTCATTCAGTTAATTTGATAAGGGACCCACCAAAGCCTGCATTTTTAACAAGCGCCCAGGTTGTGCTACTGCTATTGGTTGAAAAACCATTCCACCAATCCAATTCCTAAGTGACCATGAGGAAAGTAGGTGGTGAGTGTGGATAAAGAAATATATCAGTACAGTTGCTCAAACAGCACCCACATCTTCCTTTCAGCTGAGGCATTTTTTTTTTTCTGTTTTCTTATGTGGCCTCTTTAAGGAAAGGCAAGCAGAAGGAAGAGCAAGGGGTGGGAAGACCTTAGTGAAGTCAAAGCAGCACCGATAAATGGAGATAGACCTTATGTGAAATCTATGGGTTCAACAAAAAGTTTTTACTTGTTTTGAAGTTCTCCAGGACCAAGAGAGAGGTTCTATAATCTCCATTGCGAGCTTCTTCCACATCTAAAAGCATTATTCAGAACATTCCTGCTACAAACTTAAGCCCATTTCCATTGCTAATGAGGCATTCTATATTATACTACTAAGGAGCTGATGTTGGAAAATAATTGTGTCTATGAAGCAACTGCATTAAAAAAATAAAATTGAAATAAAAATAATTAAATGCAGCCAGCTGCTTTAAGCAACCATTTCATCACGTGGTAAGAAAAGTATTCAAAAGCAGTCCAAAATCTGTTCTCCTCTGTTACTTTTTGCCTTACTGCTCACTACAATGAGCTGTATCAGTTATTAAAACCACTGTCTCCATGCATTTCCTTATTTTATGGCCAGTTCTGCATCCTTTCAATGAATTGATCCATCTTCATTTATTCCTTTGTTCTTACCTGGCTTGGCCATAATCATATTAAAGGATAAAAAAAAAAAGCAAACAAAATCTAGAGTCACAAAGAGGTAAATTTATCTTCTCATTAGTCTTGCTAAAGACAATGTTGGAAAGGGAATGAAGTATACCATATACAGCTTCTCAGGATGAGAAGAAGAGTTGTACTGTTCCCAAAGAATTCAATAAATCATCTTTCTCAACCTTTGAAATCTCTTTTACATGACCCAAACGGCTCACACATATACTTGTTTGTTCTTGAAAAGATCAGATGAAATGGCACAAAGTGAGCACACACACACATATATGTTTTATATATATAAAAAACATATATACATATATACATATATTACATATATTATATGCATTGAACACATATATACAATAAAACATTTACATTTATGAAAAGAAAGCTTGACTGCCCTTGTCTAGACAACCAAACAAACTTGTGCTGCTTATACGAAAATATTGACCTATTAGAGAATACACAGAATTATGAAGGAGGAAGACTCATGATTTCTTTTGGTGGTTAATGCCCTAATTTGATTGGTTTGCTTTTTTTAAAAAATCTTTTAATGTTTATTTATTTTTGATAGAGACAGAGCATGAGCAGGGGAAAGGCAGAGAGAGACAGAGACACAGAATCAAAGCAGGCTTCAGGCTCTGAGCTGTCGCACAGAGCCTGACGCGAGACTCAGACTCCCGAAATGCAAGATCATGACCTGAGCTGAAGTTGGACGCTTCACTGACTAAGCCACCCAGGCATCCCTGCTGGTTTGCTTTTAGTTCAAATTCTCTTTTATCTATATTTTGGTAGATGATACTAGCAGGTGAATAGTTGTCCTTATGCTTAATGAGCTGTGCAAACTTGAAATACTAAAAAGCAAAACAGTGTCCTAAACCCCAAACACCAATCTTCTTACATAGTATGTAAGAATATGTTCAGTTGTACTGAATATGTTCCCTGCAACTTTTAGCATTTAAGGAAGCCCATGCTAGACTACGTCACAGAGAATGGATTTTAGTAAAATGCACACGTTTATACATGTTAAACATGTGCATGTTTATAGCTGAAAAAACAAATGCTAATACCAAGTAATTTCCCCTTATATCACTATGACTTACAGATAATTGCCATATTTCTAAAGTTACCAGAAAAGTGAACTTTGCTACGTGTTAATATTATTATTCTGTACATACCGGATTATATGTGCTAGATATATACTAAAGAAGGTACATTGTAAAAATAAGAATTTGGCAAGTAGAAATCTAATTTAACTATCCTGTGCCAATGTTTTATAAAGTGTCCTTAAACAAAACAAACAAACAAACCACAGTTTATACAGCACACACACTCACAAACACGCATAGCCAACACAAAATGTTATACAATAATTTATGGTAAATGAGATGCATTTGACATTTTCAATCCTATCCTGTTTTGTTCTTCAAAAAGTGTTGGTCATGCCCCACTAAATTAATTTTAGCATATACTAAATTTCACAAAAATCTCCTCACTTGAAAACCTCTGCTGTTTTTAAAAATTCTATAATTATGATTAAATCAGCCTTAAAGATGCTGATTAATTACCTTCTTATTTGTCTCAGTACCAATTTAAGGTTTTGATGTAATGAGCCTCAGGTCTGTGCTCACTTCTATTTGACTAGTACCCATCTGAAGGTAACTACATATGTTGTACATATGAAGACAGTGCAGTATTTGATACTGTTATGGTTGCTTGAGATGCAATTTTTAATGAATGCTTTGCAATCTGGTGAGCAGAGTATGCAGCCTACTGTCTCCAAGCCTAGTACCTTTCTGTTTCAATTCCCTTGGGTTTATCTATACTTGAGTTTCTATACATTAGATCACGCCAAAGAAAAGTCTAAAAAAGCATCTTTAGCAATCTTTAATTCATATGATTAAAAATTCAAAAGAAGCCCTTGTACCAGCTGTTAAACTATGTTCGTAAGCTGTAATTCAGAGTTCAGGCCCCAGCAAATTGAAGGTTAGGTTAACAGGATTATTCAGTGGAACTGCATTAAACTATGGCAACTAGAACAGTAGGTGGACTGTTTTATACATGCACATTTGCAGAAGATGAACAAAGGATGAGCCAACTTGTCGCATTGGAAATCTTGCTACCCAATTTTTTTTTTTACCTCTTTTCTGCAGTATGATTTAAAAGGGAAAGCAAATGAAACTAACCAGAGTGTTTATTTCCTACACACGCAGATAAATAGAGAATCCAGGTCGATTGTTACATTGAATCTTCTTTGAAAATTAGCAAAAGAGTTTCCCTTTTCAGATTTTAACTTTCTCCAATACGTCTGAACTTTCAGGAGAAAATATTTTTGCTGTTTCACTCCAACTGTCTTAAAGTGCAAATTTAGGAAACACCAAAAATTAAAATAAGCCTTTAGTTATAACATTGATGCCCTTATACTTCTGTGACATAGTAGTAAAAAGTTTTCTTTATAGGATCAATCCCCTACTTTCAAAAAATAAGAAAAACTAAGTCACAGATAGAATACTTGAGAAGTCACAATTGGTCGTCTTATAAGCTGGTCCTGGCTCAGGAACTTTATATATTTTTTTAACATTTATTTATTATTGAGAGACAGAGAGACGGAGCATGAGCATGGGAGGGGCAGACAGAGGGGAAGACACAGAATCCAAAGCAGGCTCCAGGCTCTGAGCTCTCAGCACAGGGTACACTGTGGGGCTCGAACTAACAAAGCGTGAATTTAACAAAGCATGAGGTTGTGACCTGAACCAAAGTCAGATGCTTAACTGACTGAGCCACCCAGGCACCCCTGGCTCAGGCACTTTCTAGCAGCATGTTCTTAAGGGAGCCATTTAAACTCTCTGGGCTTCACTTTTCTCACTTAGAAAATGAGAGAAATGGACAATAGGACTTTCTTCTGTGGACAAAAGTTCCTTTCTTTTGTAAGTTTTTTTTCTTCCTTTCTTCTAAGTTTATGCATAAAGTGATTGTGTGGCTGGATCTCCCTGTTGTTGGATGATAAGTGATCAGAAATGAAGAAACAAAACATCGCTTCTGTCTTAAAGAAACTTGAAATGTTTTCCTCAAGACTGGCTAACTGCATTGGTAAAGGAAAGTAAGACTTCTCCAGACAAAAGTGAAGAAAATGACACAGATAATAATCTGGGTTAAGAAGATGTAAAATAAAATCAGTGGAGAGAAAGTTAAATAGATGCTTCTGTCTCCCTACATGGTACACATAAGAAAAGAATGAATGAAGTTTTTAAAAACACAAACATTCGCGTCAACAGAATGAGAAGGGTATCACCAAAAAAATCCAATATCTTGCTTAAAACAGGAGACAAGGTACAAGAAAAAGTTCTTGTGAAAATTCTGACCAAAGTTTTGAATAAACTTCAAAAATGTATCAAAAACTAAAAATATTTCAAAGATCACTTTTAGCCAGTAAATACCATGAGAGGCTACTTTAAATACATATTTTAAAAAAATGGTATAGCTGTATGCTACAGTGTGACAGTTCATACCTCTTTAGAATAATTACTAAGTGTAACTTACTACTTGGCATTTTCTGTAGGGATGCTTAACTTTAGTACTTTTTTATTTTAAATCTGGAATGAAGGTTTCTGTGTATCTATGGAACTGTTTCACGTACAGTGGACTGAAAGCAAGATAAGTATTAAAAATATGATAAATTGGGGCACCTGGGTGGCTCAGTTGGTTGATCGTCCAACTTCGGCTCAGGTCATGACCTCACAGTTCGTGGGTTTGAACCCTGTGTCAGGCTCTGTGCTGGCAGCTCAGAGCCTGGAGCTTGCTTTGGATTTTGTGTCTCCCTCTCTCTCTGCCCCTCCCCTGCATGTGCTCTGTCTGTCTCTCAAAAATAAACAAACATTTAAAAAATTAAAGAAATATAAAGTTCCTTGGATAAAGACATAGATTTATTAAAAAGCACTTATCCTTCATTTGTTGGATTGAAAGATATTTGTGCATTTTTTCCCTCCTATCTACCTAATGGATATTCATTTATCAAACCAAGGTGACCAATCAATAATAAGAGCTAGGAGGGGTGCCTGGGTGGCTTAGTTGGTAAAGTGTCTGACCCTTGATTTCAGCTCAGGTTATGATCTTGTGGTCTGCGAGTTCGAGCCCTGCTCAGACTCTCCACTGACAATGTGGAGGCTGCTTAAGATTCTCTCTCTCATTCTGCGTCCCTCCCTCCCCTCTCTTTCTCTCTTTCAAAATGAATAAAATAAACTGTAAAAAAAAAGAGCTAAGGAGTCACAAAAAACTAGCTTGCAACTCCAGATCACCTCAATTACTATGTGAATCTTGGCAAACTACTAAACGTCCCTAACCTCTAGTTTTCAAATCATCAAAGAAGATGGTCATTCATACTGTTATTAAGAATTTGAATGAATTAATACATATAATGCTCATCATGATATTGGAGTTACTCAATATGTTATTAGTTTTTTTTCTAATATGGATCTCGCAGCAACAATTTTTCTAGAAAGAAATCTCCCACAGTATAGAAGACAATTCTTTATTTCCTATCGTATTCCAGTTTCCAATGGAGAGAAATTTTAAAAAGTATGGAAATTATATTCAAGATCCTTTAAATGGTATGTAATATTGTGAACTATTTATGGTTTGAAGGGATGGTTTCTGTTAATGTAGGAAAAGCACATTTCAGAAGAAATAAGACACAGAACATCACTTCTGTTGTTCTGTCTTTATTGAACAGCTACATGTGTGGTGACCTCTTTCAGCAAACATCTGAAAGGAATGCACAATGGCACCAGACCTCAGGGTACAATGTCTTACTAGCAGTGGGGAGAGATAAATACTAAATAAAAGTATTAAATTAAATACTGAGTTATAAGGCAGTAAGAGGTATGGAAAAATAGGTAGAGCAGACTCACCGAAAAAGATATGAATGCATGTTCATTAAATAGGGTGGTCAGTACAGACCTCAGAGAGAAGGGTAAATTTTAAACAAAAACTTAAAGAAGGTAAGGACATCATCCAGGAGAATGAGTGGGGGTGTAATATTTGTTGACAGAGGAAATAGGCAAAACAAAGGGCAAGATGAGAATGCGAAGCCATGTCTGTTGCACAAGGAATCCAGTATGACTGGGATGACATCATCAAGAGGGAAATAAAGAATCGAGGTCAAAAGGAACAGAGGTTAGATCATGGAAGGCCTTCTGGGCTTTTAATCAGGGTAACATGAGGGCTAGAGGGCTTTCAGTGTCCTGAAGGGGAGTAACATGCTATACTTCACTCCAACTTGATTACACTTGTTGCTGCTTGTTCTCAGCAGGAAGCCATGGGACTTGTTAAGAGAGACTATTGCCATAACCTAGGAGAGATACCGACATGATATTAGTAGAGAAGGTAAGAAGAAGTCATATGCCGGGTATATTTTCAAATCTGAGACAGCGATCTGATGATGAAGTAGATGTGCACTTTTAGAGAGTGAGAGTGATGAAAGAGGGCACCATGGCTTGGGGCCTGAAGGATTAGTAGGATGGAATTTCCATTAACTGAGCTGTGAAAGGCTATGGGGGCAAACAAGCCAACTTTAGGAGAAAACATAAGAAATTGGGTTTGTGCATGTTGAAACTGTGAGATATCCACTAGATATCCCAGTGGCTATGTGGAAATGCACAAGGAAGTTCACAGAAGAGGGCTTATATGGAAACCTACTTAAACTTGGAGTTCACCAGTGAACCAGTAGTATAAAAGCCATGAAGAGGGGCACGTGGATGGCTCGGTTGGTTAAATGTACGACTTTGGTTCAGGTCATTATGTCACAGTTTGTGAGTTCAAGCCCCACAGTTTGTGAGCTCTCTGTTGACAGCTCAGAGCCTGGAGCCTGCTTTGGATTCTATGTCTCCCTCTCTCTCTTCTCCGCCTCCGCTCACTCTCTTTGTGTCTCTCAAAAATAAATAAATGCTAAAAAATAAAAAATAAATAAAAAGCCATGAAGAATAGATAAGATCACCTAAAGGAATGAGGATGGCCAGAAAGGGGAGTCCAAGGACCAAAGCATGGGTCCAAAATTTAGAGATAACAACACGAGCTCAGTGTCTGAGGCCTTTGGTTCTCAAACATCCCACTCCTACCATGTCCATTTAGAAAATGATGCTTTGACATATATTCCCCCCTTCGATCTGAGCCCTCAACACCTATCAGAAAACTTTCTGTCCTCCAAGAACCACCTAATTGCTCCACCCCCTCAAAAGATATTTCTCTAATTGTGCTCATCCTCTGTCTCATATTTCGCCTTGTATTACAGTGTATCCACTTGCATCCTTTAGCAGATGAGGACGACTCCCATGGCAGCAACCCCTAGCATTCCCGTTCCCATCACTATGAAATGACATCAGTGCATGTTTGATATGTGCCAGGCATGCTCTTAAGCTCATTTGAAACATAATCTCCTTAAATTCCTTAACTCATCTACTCTTATTTTACAGAAGAAAAAATTGAGACTCTGCAGCTAAGGTAAATTGCTTGCAGACTCCTAGCTAGAAAGCAGCGGAGCTGAACTTCAGTTTCGAGTCTCAACTACCCTAAAGACCTTGACCACTACCTGGGCTACCTTCATGTTATTCATTTTATACTTTCCTGGACATGGTAAATATTTTATAAAAGTTGCTGCATAAATAGATGACTGAGTTTCTGAATTAATGGCTCTGCTTTCCTTTTGGCAGCCATAATAACATCTTAACTAACAAATTAATTGTGTATATCCTTCAATTAATTAGCATCTTTAATTTTCTTGTTATAGTCTACTTTTAATAAAATGTGGCAAATTATGACACGTTTTGTTTTGGTTCTTCAATCAGAATAAACTGTTGAAACATTTCCTTGAGGTTGGTGCAAAATCATCTCTGTTCCCTATACCTTGGACACCTCGGGTGATATTCTTTCTTGAGAAATTATGATTAGGACCACAGGATCACATGACCTTGAACTTTCAGAGAAAGATACTTATCATATTTCCCAGGCAATTCACCTGGGAACTCTTTTTAAAATAATATTTTAGAGTAATTTTTAGCAGCCTGAATCAAAGTTTAAATTTTTATTAAATCTTTAGCTAGAGACCCAAGTCATAGAACGTCTTCTTTGCCAAATGTAACAAGATGCTGTCAGTGTCCCATCTTCATTTATCAGACTTTGCAGGGTGATCCGATTGAATTCCCCTTGCCCCCACTTGCACCTGTGTGCTTGAGGGCTTTATTCCCAGATCTAGGAAGGCTGCTCTATGCACTCATGGCAGTCCCGAAATAATAGGAGCTGACGCGTCACCACTACTGCCTCCACTCCCCTCCTCAGCCATACCTCTATCCAATAGCTCTTGCATTCAATGACTCTAAGGAGGTGGCATATAAATATCCCAGTTCTTACCTCTAGAGAAGGATTATTCTGAGGTTTGTGTTTTCCACTTTATTCTAGAGGACACTCTGCAGGACGGACTGCCAGCCACACATGGTGACAGCTGACTGAGAAAGCACTCCTTGGTGCATGAGTCCATTTCCCCCGATCTCTTTCCTGCCACCTTAAATTAGTGTTTCCTGCACCTCCCAAATAAACTACTTGCTCTTACATCCTTATCTCAGGCTCTGCTTCTGGGGAAAACCAAACTAAGACACCAGAATTCTGGTTACCTGAGCTTTTACTGTAGTGATAGAGCCTCCTGGTAGGAAGAAAGAAACAGCATGCTTTTTGCCTCCTTTGGTGCTCTTGCTTTCAGCCATAAATGTGCCATATTTAACTGTTCATGAACATGGTTTTAATAGAGAAATTGAGGAGGTTAATCAATATTTGATGTAAGTCCTATATTTTGAGATATTGATGCAACACGTGACTATTTTATGGGTTGAATACGCTAGCCATTGAGCTATATGAACAGGCCATTTGAGTTCATGGGGCCAAATCCCAAAGAAATAGCACAGTGTCCACACCTACAAAGAAACAGACAATACAGGAGAACATTGCAGACTCTAGGGAGCGACAAAGGTTCTGACACTATACAATATCCAAATCTGTAAAGCCGTGAGTTAATGTCCATTTTCTAAATGATAAACTATTAAACAAAACTATTAAGATAATGTAATTAATCAGTGTCGAGTGACATATACATAGTCATATGAAATAACCTAAACTCTATTTCTTTCCAAAGTTAAAAGAAAAACTGTTTTCCTCATTGTATACTAATTTCTGGATCACCAGATTTTATCAGGGATACTTGTGTCTATAAACTGTATCAACATTTAATTTACTTCAAAGCTGACTTATAGGGGCACTTGGGTGGCTCAGTCAGTCAATCGTCTGACTCTTGATTTCGGGTCAGGTCATGATCTCCTGGTTGTGAGATCACACCCTGCTTCTGGCTCTGTGCTGGGCGTGGAGACTGCTTGAGATTCTATTTCTCCTTCTTTCGCTCTTCCTCCCCCAGCTTGTACATGTTCACTCTCTCTCTCTCCCTCTCCCTCTCTCTCAAAAAACCCAAAAAAACCCAAAAAACAAAAAAACACTGATTTATAAAAAGACTATTTTCTGCTTTATTTTCAACTAAATATTTATACTTTACTTAAAAAGTCATTAAAAGTACCTAGTGAAACCTTTAGTGTGAGGTTATATCACACTAATCTTTGTCTTTGATGTTATAGGTCTTAAAATAGTTTTCCTCTTAGGGGTCTTTTCTAAAACTGACTTTAAATTTAATTTTTTTTTGTCAACAGCAGAGAGCATGGAATGTGTCTTTCACATGTATGCTAGAAGCATCCTTTGATTTGAAATAAATTATCAGAGAAAACTAGTAGTTCTAAAATTTAGCACTTTCTAAAAAACCAAATCCTTTTCTGTATGATGTAATTTAGTTGCAAAATTTATTTTAAGGACTAGAAATTCTTGACTGCTAATTGGTGCACTGGACATAAGTTTTTAGATACAGAGTAAACAATTTACTTTAGTGTCAAGGAACCATCAGTTAAGATTTTATTAGAATGCTAAAAATGAAATAATAAGCCCAGCCCCTTGGGTGTTCTAATAGCTAAAATAAAATCACAGCTCACACTATGGTGATTTAGCTAAGCTCCTCTTTCATTCCATCAAACTGCATGGGGCAACAGCTGGCCTTTTTTTCGACACCCTTGGTATGTTTACTGCACCGCGTAACTGTGTAACTTTGTCTAGGGCTGGACTGTTGCTAGGGCTTGGACCACACCTTCCTCCTGCTTTACCTAAAGCCCATTGGTCATGATTTCATAATCAGGCAGTTTGGAGGGTGTCAGCATAGGGGCATTGGCAAAAATACACTCTGTGTTTCTACAGGTGTTAACATTTTTTGCTCCCCTAGTGACTGGTAATCATTCACTTGGACTAAAATGATATATTTTAAAAAACAATGTCCTGGCATTGCTGAGAACATGCATCGAAGGCCATGAAGGTCTACATTGCAAGATTGCACAATAACCCATTAAAATAAACATTTGCAAGCACAGATAGCTGGGCTGAAATCCTGCTCTGATACAAATAACATCTGGACAACTTTTGTTTGCATCTTCCAGCATAAAACACCCTGGAGAAAAAAATAGAAGGCAAGCTAAAAGACAAAGGACCACTAAAGGTTTTATTATGCTATGGGTGTGGTACCATAAATTTGAGGGGTTTTGGGCCAGAGTTGCCAAACCTGAATTTAAACAGCATGTTGTTTTTAAAGTTGTAACACTGGTGAGGAACAATTCAGTTTTCTTACATAATTAATCCAGTGTGAAATAGAGTGACTGGAAAACATCCAGTGGTTTAAAAATAACTCAATTATTTATAAGTTCCACAGTGCTATAAGATTCCACACCAAGGAAAGTAAAGGCAGCTTGGTACCAAGTGCGTCTTTCTTATTCAGCAAGCACTTTAGGAGGTTGACATAAACAATCTAACTGTAAAAGACTCTGCCGAGGGGCAGAGACACAGACGTCCTTGGATTATGGATCAGGGTGATGGGCAGGAAGAAGTTTCTTTCTCTGACATTTATATATTGCTAATACATGTTAGAATGAGTCACTAATACCCAAAGTTCTGAAGCGTGTGAGTGAACTGGGGGTTGAGGGGTGCAGGGAACAGAGGAAGAGGAGAGGAGATCTGGAAAAGAAAGAAAAAATGAGCATCTTTTTTATAAGATCCACATCACAGGCTATGAATCAGACATGACAGTGAATGGACCTTAATTTCTAGTGTTGCTCTTTGATGTGAAGCAAAATAATTACAAGCTGAAAGATACTACCAAGTATGATATTCAACATAAAGATAAAGAAATTAGCCATAAATAAATCCTTATATAAAATATCACTCTGAGGGTGGACCAGCAGCTAGCATCTATATATTTGTGTCAGCTACAGCTGGCCGCTAAACAAAGGGAAGGAAAGTTTGCGTTAGTAATATTAAAGTCTTTCAAAATATTTCACAGTTGTCTCATGCTTTATTTATTCATGTCTATTTATTTATTTATTTATTTATTTATTTTCGTGTGCTCTTCTCTCTATATAAAAGGGGCATGTGAGAGATGGTAATAGTCTCAAAGGGCCAGGCCCAGAGTTAGAAAGATTAAACTCTAAGATCTGTCTTTAAAATATCAGGTGAACTTTTCTAGACTAATTTGATTTACCTTAATTTCATTTCTTTAAGCTAGAGTACGGAGATAAGAATAAAAGAGAGAGAGAGACCAGATCTTTATGCATTCAACCACTTTATAAGCTTTCACTCTGATTCTCATGTTTCAGACACACTGTATTTATTCATACTTTTAGCCTTAGAAACAAACAAAATATAAAACATAATTCTATCATGTATCTACTAGGCTGAACAAACAAAATTTTGTTATGCTCATGACAAGGAAAGTAGGTGTCATCTAATTAAATAAAGCATCGGGAAATAATTTTTTTTAAAAAGTCATCTGTTGTTTATTTATGGATATTACCTGAGAGATAAATTTCAGTAATCCTACTTTAAGAGGATTAGTTTTTTCCTGAGAAGCTGTAAGTGACAGTGGAAATACTGAAGGAAAGTAGTGAAGGGATTACAAGTCCAGGTGGTTACACTTATCATATCTAACTGCTGGTAAGTGAAGTTTTACTTGTAATCATTGCACTAACAATCGGGAGATTACTACTAGAACAACTTTACAAAGTTTTTGATTAAGGGTCAAGCCAGTAAAGAGGCTCATGACTACCTCACGCCCTGACGTGAAGTTTCCATTGCTTTGATACTATTTTTTTTCCTGTCTGTAGTATCGAGTCAGTGGCTAGCTGAACATCAGTAATCTCTGCTTCTGTAGAGTTTTGTTTCACTCCCTCTATCCAGTGTGTAAAGACACAACTATCCAATGCAACAAAATCCTTCTGCAATGAATTAGAACAACTGCTATCAATGAGCTCAGTGCACTGTTTGCATGGGAAAAGAGAATGCTGAAACCTGTCAGCTCTGAGTGGTTTCTCTATGTGTGAAAGAAACTATCCATGTGCCCATTCATTTAAATTTATTATTTCATTTACCCATACTTAAGGCCTACCTTGTGGCAGTATCAGGATAGAAATACAATGTGTTATTCCTGGAGGTGACCATCAATGATATGTGTTGTATCTTACTGTATAGGCATATGAATAGGGGAAGATTTGGCTCTTCCCAAGAGAGTTGAGAATGGCTTCAAGGAGGATAAGACATTTGATGTGGATCATGAAGGAGGAACAAGAATACAATTGGTGAGGAAGAGGAAAAAACGTCTGGGTATAAAAGAGATCATAAGAAGGAAGAGGCATAAAAATGCACAATGTTGGGGTGTCTGGGTGGCTCAGTCAGTTGAGCGTCTGGCTCTTGATTTCAGCTCAGGTCACGATCCCAGGTTTGTGGGATTGAGCCCTGCTCCAAGCTCAGCCCAGAACCAGCACAGATTCTCTCTCTCTCTTTGCCTCTGCCCCTCTCCCCCATTCGTGCACTCTCTCTCAAATAAAACACACACACCTGTGCACATGCATGCGCACGCACACACACGCACACACATAACCATTGCATTATGTTTAAGGAAAGATCACTGTTTGGTGTAACTAAAACTGAGGTGTAAAAAGGGATGTGACATGAGAGGCACATGGACAGGTAAGTTGGAACAAGACTAGGAAAAGGGTCATTCTAGGCCAAGGAGTTTATTCTTAGGGCAATATAAAGGAATTGAAGATTTATGGAGAATGTGACATAACTGGCTATAAATAGGTAAGTAAAACTTGCTCATTAGTCTTGAACAGGCTATTTGAGTGTTTAGTAGGATTTGCAACATGCAGTTATAGACTGAGTTATAGGGTCCATCTTGACACATGACGAAAAGACAGCAGTTCATGGAGGCCACTTATACAGTGATATACATTATACTAATATATAAACAGAGTATCTCTCTCCCGTTTATGATTTACCAACATAGCTTTTCTTTTCTACCAAAGAAAAGGAGACTTGAATCCCTTTTTCCTCCCATATACACACACACACAAATTAAAAAAAAAAAATCGCCTTGAATTACCTAAAGGTTCAACCTGTGGAGATAAGAGCTGTATCCACATGAAGAAACTAAAATGGAGAAATAGGCACTGATCCAGGTAACCAACTCCCCCATTTACTCTTCATCACCTCCAAAATTCTCTTGCCTATTTTATCTCTATAGTTTGTAGAAAAATAATGCTTCTCCAACAGATCCTTCCTTTGCTTTTTATTTTGTGTTCTATAGCTACAGACTTAATTAGCTTATATGAACAAACTTTCTAGCACCTTACAGGAGAAACACTGGTTAAAAAAATGTTGGAAAGAACAAAGATTATTCCAAGATGAAATATTAGCATTATGACCCACACAGACCACCTGGAATTCTTTAAGCCATAATACTCAGTAACAATTCCTCTCATGCAATGTAGCTTGTACTTCCTAATTTCTCAAGAGATATTTACTTGGACACTAGCTCTTTGTTTTCAACAGTTTCCCTGCCTTTGCAAATTAATCCCCACCTGTAGTCAAATGCTTCCACTTATGAAATCACAACAGTTGTTTAAGTCATGGGACTAAGAATAATGGAAAACATTATGTAATTTTGGAATGTGGGAAGAGGAAAAAATATTTTAAATTAAGGGGACAATTTTCTTATTTAGCTGTATCTTTAAAGATAAAATAATAGAGGAAAGTAAGTGGATGTTCCTGAAACAAAGAAATGAAGCTGGGACTAGGCTGCTTTAAAGAAAAAAACAAATTACATACTGACCCATACAGATCTTCAGTGGTCTTTATACTCATGTGAACCACTAATTCATTCTAAAGATGGTACACCATAGTATTTCTAAAGTGTCAGGCTACAATGACTGAGAAAATTACTGGATTTGGTTCTGCTAAGCTATTATGGGATGTTTGTAATCACGTCAATGCACCCTGTGACAAAAAGAGCAGAGTCACATGAAAAACTGTCACTGAATTCAAATTAGAATTACTTTAGCCAAATGAAATTATTCTGAACCCTAAATAATCTTTATTACAAATTATAGACTTTATCTACACATAGCCAGTCAACTGAATAATTTCCAGTTCTCCCAGGTCCTCATGTTGTGAAAATCCAGATGGACCATCAACTGCTCTTTTCCATGTCCTGTTTGAGTTACAAATGAGAAAGCCATGAAAAATAATGACTCAGTGGTGAACCTAAGACTTCCACCTCTAAGAAGAAGTGACAGGGACCAGCTCTATTGTGATTGAAACAAACAAAAAATAGACAAATATATGAAACAATGATTTTTTAAGCCATTGAACATCAGATAATGGACAGTGATCCCTGAAAGATGGGGAAAAAATAAGGTAAGCCCTACAACTGCCCTAGCTTAGGGCCTTGAAAGGGTTTCCAAGGCATGGTCCAGGGAAGGAGAAAACAGGCCATATCAGCAAACTCCTTGAAGTTAGGGGATAAGGGTAAGAGTCCAGAGAGAAGAATGTGGCTACAATCTGTGAAATAGAGTATCGAAGAGAAACAAGATATACAGAGAGAACTACAGACTTCCATAGGGGACTATCTTTTAATATTCAGGTGAGTATTGATCATTAAAGATACTGATTAAGGCTGGGGAGAGAAGGACCGAAAACAACTGGAGCTAAGAGTTTCCGGTGGTCACTCAGAGCTAGGAATGATGCCTATCCCTCCCGACCAGCATGGAAAACCTCATAACAAAGACAGCCTTGAGTAGAATACTCAGAAACATCTTGCCTGAGTGGTAGGGAATAATTAGTCCTACACTGAGTACTATTCCAGTCCCAACTGATGAACTTTAAAAGGAAGAGCCAAAAGAATCAAACTATTTTCATATAATTTAACTGTGTTCCAGAATAAAGTTCTAGAATATTTATAGAACACAAACGTATTGGACACTCAAATAAAATTCATAATGTCTGGCATCCAATCAACAATTTCCAGGCATGCAAAGAAGTAGAAAAATATGGCCTATGATTAGGATAAAAATCATACGAAACAACCCAGTACTTCCACAGATGTTAGAATTAGCAGATAAAAAATGTAAAGATAGTTTTTTTAAATGGTATTATAAGGAAAGAGATGAAAAAGTATATGACAAGTAATCAAACTCCTAAAGATGATAATTATAACATCAGAGATGAAACTGTACTAGATAAAAGTAACAGCAGATAATATATTGCAGAAGAAAAACATTAGTGAAATTATAGACACAGCAATAAAAAAAAATTCCAAAATGAAATATATAGAGAGAAATATTTAGTTTAAAAAATAAACAGAAAATTAGCTGTGGAAAAACTTGAAATGTCCCTATACATGTATAATTGGAGGCTCTGAAGCTACTGAGAGAGGGTAGACAGAAAAATACTTTGGAGAAACAATGACTGAAATTTTTCCAAAATTGTTGAGAACTATAACCTACAGATCCAAGAAGCTCAACAAAGTATAAGCACAAGAAATAAAGAAAAATATACCAGGTCACATAACCACATTGTTCAAAACCGGGGGTAAAGAGAAAATCTTAAAAGCATCCAGAAAGAACAAAGGATATTACATCAAGAGAAACAAGGATAAGTATGTGGCAGCTTTCTTATCAAAAACAATGATAGCAGGGAGACAGTACAGTAAAATCTTTAAAGTACTGAATGAATAAATCTGTAAAAGTAGAATACTACATTCAGTAAAAAGTATCTTTTAAAAACAAAATTAAACTAAAACATTCTTCATGCATATGAAAGCTGCAGGAATTCATTACCAACAGGTCTGTACTATAAGAAATATTAAAGGAATCCATTCAAATTTAAAATGATAGATGACATTCTGTATCTATACAAAGAAAGAACACCGAAAAAGATAACTACATGGATAAATATATTTTTCTCAGTATTTTCCTTTCATATAGAATGTACTTTTTAAACAAAAATTATATAAAAATTTATGGGGCTTATAGCATATGTATAAGTAAAATTTAAAACAACAGACTATGCGTGGGAGAAGAATAATAGAAGTATTCTATGATAAGGTTCTTATAAGTTAAGGATATATACTCTAAGTCATAAGGTAATTATTAAAATAATAAAACAAAACATCATAGTTAATAGCTAAAAAAAGAACATAAATAGAATATACAATATATTTATATGTAATATAAATATATACATATAGAAATATAAAAATATATGTACTTATAAAAATATATAAATATAAATATATGAAATATATTTTGGAGTAAATATAAATAAATATAAAATATGTATATTTCAGAGTAAGTTGATTTCTTTTTAATTTTTTAAAATGTTTTATTTATTTTTGAAAGAGAGAGCATGAGTGGGGGAGGGGCAGGGAGAGAGGGGGACAAAAGACCTGAAGCAGGCTCTGTGCTGACAGCAGGGGGCCAACGTGGTGCTGGAACTCACAAATTGAATTGTGAGATCATGACCTGAGCTGAAGTCAGCACTCAATCAACTGAGCCACCCTGGTGCCCCCAGAATAAGTTGATTTCTAAGCAAAGAATATAACCAAAAAATATATGATCTTTTCATAATCACATCAATTCAACAAAAGGACATTATAATATTAATATTTTATGTTTCTAATAGCAAAGTTTCAAAATAAATGAAGCAAAAACTAATAGAATCACAGGGAAAAATAAGTAAAACTATCATTATCATCAGGGATTTCTATACCTCTCCTTTAATAACGGACAGAACAAATAGAAATCAGTAACAATATAGAAAAGCTAAAAATAATACCAACCAATTCAATGTGGTTAACATTTATAGAACACTCTAGTCAACAACAGTAAAATATATATGTTTCTAAAGTACACAGGGAACATTTACTAATATCACCTATATTTTGATCCACAAAACAAGTCTCAATATATTTAAAAGTCAAAGTAAGCATGCCTTCTGGCTATCATAAAATTAAATTAGAAATAAATCACAAAATGATCTCTAGAAATACTGCAAATATTTGGAAATTATATAACACATTTCTAAGAAATCCATTAGCCAACAAAAGGGAACATGAAAGTAGTTTAGACTGAATTAAAATAGAAATACAAATGTGTGGAACGCTGCTAAAGGAGCACAAAGCAGTATAAGGAGGGAAAGTTATAGAACTAAATGACCAGAAATAACAATAAAAAAGGTCTCAGGGAGCCTCGGTGGCTCAGTCGGTTAAGTGTCCGACTTTGGCTCAGGTCATGATCTCACAGTCCGTGGGTTTGAGCCCTGCATCAGGCTCTGTACTGACAGCTCAGAGTCTGGAACCTGCTTCTGATTCTGTGTCTCCCTCTCTCTCTGTCCCTCCCCTGCTCACTCTCTGTCTCTGTCTCTCAAAATAAAAAAATAAATGCATAAAAATTATTTTTAAAAAATAAAAAAGGTCTCAAATCAATGACTTGCTGTTCAAAAACTAGTAAGAAAAGCAAAGATTTAACCTAAGATATTCAGATAAAGGAAATAATAAACATCAGAGCAGTTGGTAATGCAATGAAAAGCAGAAAAACAATCGAAAAAAATAATTGAAACTGAAAGCCTGTTCTTAAAGAAAAATCAATAATATTGGTGAACATTTAGCAAGACTTCTCAGAAAAGAAATGACATGTATTACCTATATCAGGAATGAGAGAAGAAGCTCACAACCCAATCTATAAATATTAGAAGGATAACAAGAGGATATTATGAGAAACTATGACAATAAATTCAGTAAGTTAGGTGAAATGGGGAAGTTCCCTAAAAAATACAAATCACTAATGCTTACTCAAATAGAAAGAGATTATATGAATGGCCCTGTATGTTTTAAGTAAACTGACTTTTTCTTTAAAAACCTTCCAAAAATTTCCCATCCAACATAACTTTACTAATGATTCTACTAAACATTAAAAAAAAAAAGTACCATTTCTATACAAAGCCATTCAGAAATTCCAAGAAGAGAGAATATTATCCCATTCATGCTATGAGGCAAGCATTAACCTGGTGTCAAAACTAGACAAAGTCATTACAAGAAAATAAATCTACAGATGTATATCCCTCATGGCATGCATGCAAAAATTCTCAGTGAAATATAAATAAGTCAAGAGCAACAATATAAAAGCAGGATCATACTATATCACAACAAAGTGTAGTTTATCTAAGTAATGCATGGCTTATTCAACTTCCAAAAACCAACTACTGTAATTCACCATCATATGTTAATGAAATATAAAAGGAAACCATATGATCACCTTAATAGACATGTGCATGCATACACACGCATACACATACAAACATCTGGTGAAGTTAAATATTCACTCCTGATAAAAAATCTCAGCAAACTAGGAATAGAAGGCAATGCCCAAAGCCAGATGAAAGGCATCTAGGGAAAATCTATAGCTAATGTCATATGTAGGATGAAAGATTAAGTGTTTTTTTCCCTTATATCAGGAACAAGACAAGAATATTTGCCTTCACCACAGATGTGGTGGTGGTATGTGGTATAGAATGTACCTCTAGTACATTCTATAATGTACTAGAGGTTTAGGCATCGTAATAGCTTTGGAAAAATAGTCATTCAAATTAGAAATAAAGAACTAAGGCTATTTTTGTTTTCAGATGACATGGTCATCTATGTAGAAAATTCCTCTCTACAACAAAATTCCTAAACCTCATGAGTTCATTGAAGTAAGACTATACCATATAATTCTAATATTAACAAAGCTAAGAATATTCTATTAACAATCAGAAATTGAAATTTAAAAAATATCACTTATAATGGCATAAAAATAGAAAATGCATAAAAAAAATCTGACAAAAGATGCCCAACACCTATAAACTGGAGACTATAAAATATTTTTGAGGGGCACCTGGGTGGCTCAGTTGATTAAGCATCCAACTCTTGGGTTCTGCTCCAGTCATGATCACATGGTTATGGGATCAAGCACCACATTGGGCTCTGAGCTGACAGCACAGAGCCTGCTTGGAATTCTCTCTCTCCCTCTCTCTCTGCCCCTTCCCTCTCCACTCTCACTCTCTCAAAGTAAATAAACTTAAAAATATATTGTTTGGGGCTGGGCAAGATGGCAGAGAAGTAGGGAGCTCTGTAATCTTCACCCACCCACATCTATTGAACTGAGAAGAACTGAAGGGACAATACTCTGATCTGCAAGCAGGAGAAGAGAAGATACAGACTCCATAAAGAACACAACCTCAAAGATGCCTGAGGCTACCTCAAGAAACAAGCCAAAGTACACATGGTGGAGAGTCCCAAATATCACTGACTAGGGAAGTAAAATAATCAAAGGCACAACAAGAGAAACCGAGAGACACCATTAAAAGAACACTTTCTGAAATGACAGGCCCTAGACATTCAATGAGCTTCCTTTAATAGAGCAATACTAACAGGTGCACAGTGCATAACGAGCTTTTAAAACTGACAAGAGACAGAAAGCTAGCCAAAATGACGAAATGGAAGAATTCTCCTCTAAAGAAATTCCAGGAAGAAGTCACAGCCACAGAACTGCTCAAAACAGATTTAAGCAATATAACTGAACAAAAATTTAGAACAGTTGTCATAAAATTAATCGCTGGACGTGAAAAAAAACATCAAAGAAGCTATTGATACACAGACGAGGGACCTTCAAAATAGCTGTAACAAGTTTAAAAAAAAAAAGGCTATAAATGAGGTGTATAATAAAATGGAGGTGGCCACTGCACAGATT
>CM053578.1:25812739-26053618 GCA_028646485.1 Cryptoprocta ferox | reverse complement strand
TTAGAGAGCCCAGAACTGGACCCACAAATGTACGGCCAATTAATCTTTGACAAAGGAGGAAAGAGTATCCAATGGCAAAAAGATAGCCTCTTTAATAGGTGGTGCTGGGAGAACTGGACGGCAACATGCAGAAGAATGAAAGTAAATTCAAGTGGATCATAGATCTAAATATAAAATACAAAATTATAAAACTTATAGAAGAAAATCATTGTGACATTTGATTAGGCAAATACTCTTTAGATATAAAAGTAATAGTATGATCCCAAAAGAAAAATAAAAACTGATCAACTGACTGTCATCCTAAGTAGAAACTTCTGCTCTAATAGACAATGTTAAGATACAAATATGACAAACTGCAGACTTAGAGAAAATATGTACCAAATATATATCTACTAGAAGACTTTTATTCAGAATATATAAATAACTGTTTAAATTCAGCATTAAGAAAAGCAACAACCCAATTCAAAATGGGCAAGAGATTTGAACAGACACTTCACCGAAGAAGATAAACAACAGATGGCAAACATGCACATGAAAAGATACCCAACATAACTAGTCATTAACAAACTGCAAATTAAACAACAATAAATTTCACTACACATTTATGAGAATAATTAAAATTAAAAAGACTGTACCAAGTAATCCTAAGGATTTGGAGGAACTGGAACTCTCACACACTACTGGTAGGAATGTAAAATGGCACACCTCTTTGGAAAATAGTGTGGCACTTCCTTAAAAAGTTAAATGTACACATACCACCTTATCTAGCCATTCCACTCCTACTTATTTAACTCAAGGCAGGGGAAATATGTCCATACAAAGATTGGTGCTCAAATATTCTCAGCAGCTCTATCCGTAATAGCCCAAAAGTAGAAACAATCTCAATGCCCACCATGAGAGACCTGCGTAAACAAACTATATCCACACGGTGGACTACTACTCAGACTTTAAGAGGAATCAACTACTGATAGTAACAACAACATGGTTTAATCTCAAAATATTTCTGCTGAGTGAAAAAAAAGCCAGACATAGAAAAATACATATTTTTGGATTATTTAAAACTCTAGATAGTTCAAACTAATTTCTAATAACAGAAAAGAGATTAGTATTCACCTAGAAGGAGATGTGAAAGATGTTTAGTCATGTGAGGAAATTTTGGGGGGTGATGGATATATTCTGTGTCTTGACTGTAATGATGGTTTCACATGTGTGAAACACATGTCAAAACTTATACCTTTGTCAAAACTTACCATATTGTATATTTTAAATATACGTTTTTGTCAGTTATACCTCAATAAAACTGCTACAAAGCAAACATGGTGACCCTACTTCTTTTTTAAATGCTTAACAAGTTCTTAAATATGAACTGTCAATTTCCATTGACGTCCCTTCAAAGATTTACCGATAATCTTGCATCCTGTGGATACCTAAAGCAAATATAGAAATTATGCAAGTAGTTTAAGTTCTCCTGCCTAAAGAAATTCTACTTAAATGAATTTGGAGCGGAGAGATCATTACACTTCTTGAGTTTAGCCCCACTTATTCATGCATGCAATGTTTATACAGTGATGTTAACATACTGTGTTCATTTTGATCTATGTTCCTTGAAGACAGAAGAGATCCCTCTGCTCAGAACAGAGATAACCCAAATTTGATTGGGAGCCAAATGGTATTGTGTGACCTAATTAAATGGTGGGTATTTCATGAGCTTAGTCTTTCACATCTGGCTGTTATTAGATAGCCCTACTTGGCTACCCCACAAAGCAGCATTTGATCTAAGGGCCAACTCTGCCCCACAATTTGCTAATGTCTCTCACACTGACTAAATCCACAGGGAGAAGTTGAGCCCAAGAAACCACGAAATAAAGTAGGCAATATCTCTGCAGAAGGATATCTTCTATTTCTATTTCTGTTTGGTTTCTAAGTGCATTTTGCCTTGACTAACTTCAAATATTGATTGTTAGAAAGTGGACTGGAAATGTAATGATTGACTGATCGCAATGTATTACATACAATGAATTTTGAATACCACAGAACTAATTGAATAAATGAACGGAAATATTAATATTGAATTAATAGAAGTGATCAGAGTGAATTAAGCACAGCAGGCCAAATTCTGCCCTTGGATATGCATGCACAATTTCCATTGACTTCAATGGGGGTTTTCTTGTGTGTATCCAAGGGCAGAATCCAGCTTAATGAATTTTTTAATTGTTTTTAAATGGTGAATGAATTGGTTAAAGTGCAAAGCACCAGAGATGATTCCAAACATATTGCATATATTCCCAATTTTTTGTACATTCAAAATACATGCATATAATCTTATATCTACAATTTACCACAAAAGTCAAAATTTAAAGTTGGAGAAAATAATATGAGAAATAAAATCATTGCTGTTACATCTTCTTTGTAAGAGACTAATGCATTACACTGCTGAAGACTTCTCTTTTTTGTACATTAAAATGACAATACTTTGATCTATTAATGAATCACTAAATGAAATCTGAAACTTTGGGGGCCAGCAACTCATCTATGTCCTTTCCAGCATGAGCACCAGTAGATCAAGGTGCTTCCTCCACCGCAGCACTCATCACCTTATGTGAGAAAACCTTTTGCCAATGATTATCGATGTCTACGCTTATTACTTGATCTTGAACAACTGTCACAATAGTTTAATTTTTAACACTTTTACTACTAAAGCCCTCCTAGATTCAGTCCATGATATAATCTAAAATATGATGATCCCCTAATAAACGTAGTCATTTGGATAAGCCAATTCTACTCTACATCACCACACCCACTGGCCTGAGACAAAGAAAATCAGTGTCTTAGACCTGAAATTTAGAGAAATTCATTATAAGACATTATTCCTTAATAAAGCATTTTCTTGGTAATGAAAAATAATATTTGTGTGAGATATGCACTAAGCCTGCATAGGAAAAGTGTGTGTTTGAGTGTTTTGGGGATGAAAGTTTGAAGAACTCACCTGTACAAGAAAAAGCAGAAAAAACAAAACCCAGACTAGTATACTTTCCTTGAATGGATATATAATATGAAATTAAATGGATCACATTCTTTTTTGGTTTGCTTTGGTTTCTAATTAATAGGCTTTCTTTTTTAGAGCAGCTTTATATTCACAGCAAAATTGAGTGAAAAGTACAGAGAATTCCTACATACTTCTCATAGACACACACACACTTCTCATCCATGTGGTACATTTGTTACAATTGATGAGGCAATATTAACATATCATTATTAACTAATGTCCATAGTATATCTTAGAGTTCACTATATGTGTTATATATTCTACGAGTATTGGCAAATATATACTGATATGTGTCCACAATGGTGGTAAATAGAGAATAGTTATCCTGCCTTAAAAACCCTCTGTACTTCCACTATTCATCCTCCTCTCCCCCCAAATCTCTGACAATCACCGACCTTCATACTGTATATATAGGTTTGCTTTTCCTGGAATGTCACACAGTTTATACCATACACTATGTAACCTTTCAGACTAGCTTCTCTCACTTAGCCATGTGTATTTAAGGTTCCTCCACCTTTTTCCATGGCTTAATAGCTAATTTCTTTTTAGGACCGAATAATATTTCATTATTTAGCTGTAGAATAAGTTATCCACTTACCTACTAAAAGACTTTGTGGTTACTTCCAAATTATGGCCATTATGAATAAAGCTGCCATAAAAATCCATGCATGGTTTTTGTATAACGTTTCAACTCATTTACATAAATACCAAGGTGTGTGATAGATTGATCATAAGGTATGAGGATGGTTAGTTTTGTAAGAGACTGCCAAACTGTCTTCTAAAGTGGCTGAACCACTTTGCACCCACGTGAAAAATATGTAAGAGTTCCAGATGCTCCATATCCTTACCAGCATTCCATGGTGTCAGTGTTTTGAATTTTAGCCATTCTAATAGGTTTGTAGTGGTATCTTGTTGCTTTAATTTGCAATTTCCTAAAAAGGGATGATTTTAAGCATCTTTTCATATGCTTGTCATCTATATATTATTGATGAAGTGTCTGTTCAGATTCTTTGTTCATTTTTTTAATAGAGTTTCTTATTATTGAGTTTTAAGACTTTTTGGTATATTTTCAATAACAGCACTTAAGAAAGTCTTTTGAAAATATTTTCTTCTAGTGCATGGCTTGTCTTCTTGTCCTCTTGATAGAGTATTTCTCAAAGGAGAAGTTTTTAATTTTAATGAAGTCTAATTTCTCAATCCTGTTTTTCATGGATTGTATCTTTGATACGTAATCTAAAATGTCAATGTTTGGGTGTGTGGGTGGCTTAGTTAGTTGAGTATCCAACTTGACTTCAGCTTAGGTCATGATCCCAAAGTTGTATGACCAAGCGTGCATGAAGCTCTGTGCCGAGCATGGAGCCTACTTGGTATTCTCTCTCTCCCTCTGCCCCCTCCCCTGCTCACAGTCTCTCTCTAAAATAAAAATAAAATAAAACGTCAATGTCAAATGGTGTTATATATGTGATATATGGTGTTATCTCAGTTTTCTCCCACATAATCTTATAGGAGTTTCACAGTTTGGCATTTTACATTTAGGTGTGTGATCCATATTGAGTTAATTTTAATTAAGAATGTAAGGTGAAAGTCTAGATGACGATGATGATGATGAGGATTATGTTCTATTTATCTTTGCATATGGATATCTGGTTGCTCAGCATGGCCTGTTGAAATGACTATCCTTTCTGCATTGAATTTGCCTTTGCTCTTTTGTCAAATACCAGTTGACAATGTAGATTTACTTCTGTGTTCTTTATCCTGTTCCATTGATCTATATATCTAAAATTTTGACAATACCACATTTTTCTGATTACTATACCTTTATAGTAAGTCTTGAAGTCAAATAGTGTGAATCCTCCAACTCTGTTCTTACCCTTCAATATTGTGTTGGCTGTTTTGGGTCTTATGCCTCTTCATATAAACTTTAGAGTCATTTTGTCAGGTCACTTTCTTTTCAAGGGACTCTTTTTTTATTCTATTCTCTTTTTATGTTGAGTAAGAAACAAATTTATGTATATGAATTCTAGAACTATCCTTTATAGAAAAACTGGTAAATAAGACAATAACTACTTAGAGAGACAGAATGGCTATAACTTGTTTTATGGGCTATAGAAATTCTTAGGATTTTTCAGTAATAAGGCTTTTGCTGTTTTTGAATATTAAATATTTACACTAGTGATTATAATTAGTACAGTTTAAACTTTTGGGGAATAAAATTCTTGGGCTCTGTTCTACAAAAGTTTATAGTCAAAAGAAGGGATTCGGGCAACAAACATCACAGTATTTAAAAAATATTGTATACCTGACACCACGATAACACTGCATGTTAATTATACCTGAATAATAATGGGAAAAAGACCTGCCTCTTGAAACAAAGGTGTTCTGAGGGTCTCAAATGAGAAAAATAATGTAAACAAAATACATTAAAAACTGTGGAATGCACAGAGAAGGAAATCCTTTCAAAATTCAGTATCTATGTCATGAAAACAGTCTCACTAAAATTATACTGGTGGTGGCTGGTTGAATCATAGAATTTTAATTCTGGGGGGTGGGTTTCTGTTTTAGTGCCTTGTGTTTATTTTAAATTTAAAATTTTTCTTTATAAGAAACATTAAACAGTCCCACTAACATTTAAGTCTCCACAGGCAGGAGATATTTTTGAATGTTACCTGTAGAGCAAGGAAACTATTGTTAGTGGGCGATTTGATAGTAACTATGGAAGCAAACTATAGACTACAGAGAAATATTACATCAATCTAGCATTACGATCATGTTTAATTTTGAAAATATATCATTAACTCACAAATGGTTGCATCTGCAATTATCCATTCCAACAAAATATTATACTTGATTAGAAAGTACAAATGGTGACAGGAGTCAATTTCATACATGGTAGTTTAGAATTCCTTAAATAATAAGCAATGTAACTTAAAAAAAATTGCTGCAAGTCCATAAGTAACTTACAACAAAATAATACTGAAAATTTAAGTATAAAGGCGCTCTCTGTCTTCACCCCTGCAATTCTTTAAGTTCACCTTGCTACTTAAAGTGTGGTCCATGGACTGACAGCATTATCATCATAACATGTCAGGCCCATACCAGACTACCTGCTTCAGAGTTTTCATTCAAATAATAAACAAAAGCAAAAATAAAAATCAAAGGATAGCTATAAACATTTAATTTTGAAAAGCACTGCTCTACAATCTTAATAATATACTTAAAAATAAGTGTATTGTGTAGTCAGAGCTGCTTTATTAACTTCCTGTGTGACCCTGGATAAATTACTCAATCTGCCTATACTCAGTCTTCTCATGAGTCATGTAGGGATAATATCTACTTCCTTAAGTTGTTTTGAAGGTAGAATAAATATCATTGTAAAGTGCATCCATTTTTCTGTTTATGCAATTGTTTTTGAACCACCTCACTCATATGTGTTTTTTGTTTGTTTGTTTAAAATTTTTAAAGTTTATTTATCTGAAAGAGGGAGGACGGGCAGAGATAGTGCTAGAGAGAATCCCAAGCAGACTCCCCATGGTCAGCAAAGAGCCCAATGTAGGGCTTGAACTCACAAACCATGATATCATGACCTAAGCCAAAGTCAAGAGTGGTTTTCTTAACTGACTGAGCCACCCAGGCACCTCCTTCCAATAATACGTTTTAAAGGACTCTACCAAATAACATGTTTCTCATTTCCTCTGCCTATAGGATAAGAGCTTTTATCACGAAGTTTACAGAAAAGAAAACATAATATAGAAAATTCTCATAGCGTTAAATGAATACACTGTCCTTTTACCCTGGGAATTTCTGAGTGTCCTCAATATGCAAGACCTCTTTCAACCTTAGTTTCTTTTATTCCCTCTTCGATTGTGTATGGGCTCATCTGTGGGTATATTTGTGACTAGGTTCAGATTTCACATTCCCCAGGATGTGTCATTTCTTAGGAGTGGTCAGAAGTTGTTTCTCAGATGTGTCTGAGACAGCTTCTTTACCAGTGCTGGTCCCTGCCTGCACACAGTTTCCTTCCCACCTGCAACGGTGATATGAGTTTTCAATTATAGCAACCATCCAGGTATTGCTGACCTTGCCCACTGTCCATGTAGAATGGGAAGTTATTGTATCCTATGAATATGTGTCTCATTTGTCTTCTTTCTGGCTTTTCATTTATCCTGAGAAATTAACTTCTCATCAACCGGAAACTTCATGAGGCTCTCTGATCACTCTGTGTTAACATATCTGTATTTATAGTTCTGTTGCATAATTATAATACTTATCTTAATGTCTGACATATCACTGTCCCTCTATATGTACTGTTTTCCTTTTTTAATCTAGGCTGCTATTGGAGATCTCTCAGAATAATACTATCACTGTAAAACATAAGTTAGATATCTTAGTGGTTTATTACAATCTTGCTGAGACCAAAATGATATATTTAAATGTATAAATTCTAATTACTAGCACATGATCACTAAAGCTATTGGACTGAAACATCTCCATTTATTTGCTTTTGGGCCTTGTTCTGGAATTTGAATAGAAGACCCTTTACAGCTTGGCTTTAACACACTTATTCTCATTAGGAGTACAGGGATATTCACTGCACATAAATCAATAGTGTTTCTGCCTAAAATAGTAAATTTGTCCTTCAGCTCGCATGAGTTTATTCCCACTCAACTTGTCTTAACAAATTGGTTATTGACATGGTGATCAAATAAGGAATTTTGAGAGGATAAGTGGATGTGTCAATAATCACCTAAAGATAAACATAAAGGAGAAGTGTCTTGGCAATCTTGGATGTGCGATCACTGTAAGGGGCCGATAATTTCATCATTGGAATACTTAGGGACCATGCTTGATGCACAGTTATTTCAATGATGGAAGAGTCCTTTATCCAGGCAAAGGTAAACTGCAGCTCTGGATACAATCTTAAGAACTATCTCCGGACACATACAGCTAAAGGCCTAAATCTGAGACCATGGAGAGGATCTCAATCTGAAGAGAGAATCAAGACACCATGCCAAGAGGATGAAGACCAGAGAGACTTGATGGGACAGAAACTGGTGACCAGAATGGTGAGAGCTGTGCTCAAGGGCAACTGACAAGAGGAAAGTTACTGTGGGACTTAGAAGGTCTGAATGTCTTTGGGAAGAATCAGAGAGACTTTAAAGGTATCCATTTACACAGACAGATGCCAACTTTGTATCAATCCTAAATTTATTTTTCACTCATTTTTTTTGATTAGTAAGAAAAGCTCCACTTTTCATATAGCTAATAACCTATATTAAGGAATATGAATAGATTTCATAATATTACAGAGACATATTGAATACAATTTGGTTCAGTAGTAAAGAAAAAGAGGGTCTGGTTGGTGATATTATTGAATCCTTTCCTTTGGAAGTTAAGTATAATGTGCTAAAAAGTCATGACATAAACTACTTTTTTAAAGTGATGTTACATATTTTATAGATGCCCCTGGTAGGATTCTTTATGTGCCTGTGCTTTAGAATGAACTGGAGCTGAGCAGATAGATAAACAGGATGGCTGAGCTGGGAACACCTTTCTCAGCTACCCTGCCATTTTCTCAGGCTGACAAAGCCCCTAAGGAAAGTACTTAAAGTTAGGTAAGAAACATTTGTAAGTTTAAAGTTTAGTAAGGAGGAAAGAGAGAATTTATTTTGCTTGTTCAAAAGTGCAAATTCTAGTGTTTTTGGGCATCAAGGGTGCAGAAAAGCAAATGTAATCGTTCTGTAAATTAGCCCTTGGGCTTTTCATTCAAACCTAAGCATTGCAACCAGATCAGAAATTTCGACAATGTGGCATCTCTATGACTTTCTCTGTGAAATCTAATGCTCTGGCTCGTAGACATAATATAAAACACTCTGTAGGTCTGCATTATGTAACCTCCAACCATATAATTCCATACTTGGCTCAAAATCTAAAATATTCCCTAGAAAAAATGTAAAGAAATAATAATAGTATTAAGTTTGAAGTCACTCACATTTAAATATATGAGAACTTTACCTTAAAAGCTGAATATTTTTGACTATCTGCTTTAAATAATAACTTCTGGACCAGCTTAATACAGTTTTTGATAATGTTTCACTTCATATTCAATTTTGGAAGTCTCTGGCTTTGCATACTTTTTGAATTTTCTCCTTTTGATATTAAACAAAATTTTAGAGAAATGAATTTACCCAACTTAGCAAGGCAAATATTGAGCTTGTTATAAAATAGATGCCATTTGTCAGGCTTCCTCATTAAATATGCTACAGTATGTATGATTTTATTAACCCACCACTAAAATCAGACTTTGTATAATCAAACGCTCTCTGACTTGTGAGAATTCTCTCAAGGATTCAGAATAATGTTTGATATGAAGAAACAATAAAAACATCTCTGATTTTGAAATTTAACTTCCTCTTGGAATAGAATACTGGTTGTATTGATTATCTACACATGTACCTAACTTAACTAGCTCTCTAAAGACAAAAACTTTTTAGGAAATTGTTCCCATTTCAGTGAGAGACAAAAGACCTTTTTCTGCAAGTTCATGAACTCTAAAAACCTTGGCTCCATTTTGATTCTAAAAAATAAATTTAAGTATGATATTAATGAACATTATTTTATTCAAACTGGTTGCCTTTTAAGAGTTGTATGCTTCGTCAGATGTTGTTAACTAGAGACAATTATGAAGTTATTTTGTGCATCAGTAATGTTAATCTCATATTAGCAGAAATAACATATTAGGTCAGGATGTTAAAAGATTTTCAGAAGCCTCAACTATGTTGAGAACATAGCCTAGTCTATGTTCTATAACAGGAGGAACATATTTCTTATGATAATCTGCACTATTTTTAGAAGGATGAAACCTAAAATCTGATATTACTCAAACAAACAAAAGCACCACCACCAACAAAATCTAGTGTTCTGTTCTAGCTAACTTTTTATTCATACCTTTCAAAGTATCTCAATGTGTCACCCTCACTCTTTCTCCTCTGTCCCCAATTCGCTTTTAAAATTCCTACAAAATTTTGTATTATGTTGTTAATATACATTAACATTTAAATTTTACCACTAATAGAGATTTCAACAAAGAGAAATTAAATCCTTGTTCTTCTTTAAGAAAATAAATAAAACATTTTGGTAATGGGTATTTAGGTCAGGAAGTTTTTAAAAATTTTCAGGAATAAAATGTATTTATTAGTACTTCAAAGGCAAATACACTCTACTATAGGCATGTTTATTCACTGGTTCAATTTAAGTATACAGACTTTGGAATTATGTGAACTTGGGTTAGAATTTCAGCAGTATCATGTCTGATCTCTGAGACCATAAAAATAAGTTCTCAGTCTAATGGGAGGGACAGGAATGAATGCCAAGAAGATAAAGACCCAGGAGACTAAATAAGAAACTGATGATGGTAGTGATAGGTGTTGTCAAGAGTAACTAATCAGAGGTAAGTTACTATGTTACTTACAGGATGTGAGTATTTAGGAAAGTTACTTATTCTCTCTGAATCTTATTGCCTATTTATAAAATAAGAATAGTAATACCAAATTTATGGAGTATGTAAAGTTCTAAGCTCAGTGCTAAGAACAGAGACCCTCCCCACACCAATAAAGAAGTTTCCTTCTTCCTCTTCTTCTCTCCTCCCCCTCCTTATTCTTCATTACATACATTTAGAATTAGCATTTTACTTTTAGATATTTAACCTATAATGTCAAACCTAAAAACTATTACATTGTTCCAATTTTGAATATTTTAAAGAGCATATTATTTCCAGATTGCATATAATCAACAACACAGTGTTTCTCAATAATTTGCAACATTGTTAAATATTACTACTTTGCCTTGAATCAATCATTTCTATAGGGTCTTCGGACATCACTATAATAAAGAGTAAGTTTGTTAGGCCTAATGTTTAGAACCTAGTTCCAATAGTGTGAAATAAAAATAGATTTTTCTATTGCACTTCATGTTCCACCTTCTCTAAGATGAACACTGACAGTTTGGCTACACCCATGTTTGACACCAAGCACGAAAGTGTATATAGTTTGTATACATTCATCGCCAGCTCTGATTAAGAGTGATCAACACTACAAATGATCCAATTAAATAACGGGCAGAGGATTTAAATGGGCATTTTGCCAAAGAACACACACAGATGGGCAACAGACAACATGAAAGATGCTCAACATCACTAACATCAGAGAAATGAGAATCAATGCCACAGTGAGATAATCACCTCACACCTGTCAGAAGAGCTGGTTAGACAAAAAGACAAGGAATTACAAGTGTTGGTGAGGATGTGGAGAAAAAGGAAATCTTGTGTGTAAATTGGTATAACCACTGTGGAAAAGAGTATGGAGGTTCCTCTAGAAATTAAACATAGGGGCGCCTGGGTGGCTTGGTCGGTGAAGTGGCTGACTTTGGTTCAGGTCATGATCTTGTGGTTCCTGAGTGGGAGCCCCGCAGCTGGCTCTGTGCTGACAGCTTGGAGCCTGAAGCCTTCTTCGGATTCTGTCTCCCTCTCTCTCTGCCCTCCCCTGCTCAAGCTCTGTCTCTCAAAAATAAATAAATGATTTAAAAAAATTAAAAATAAATAAATAAATAAAAATTAAACATAAAAATACCATGCAATCCAGTAGTTCCACCACTGGGTATTTATCCACTCCCCCCCTCAAAAAAAAAAAAAAAAGAAAAAGAAAAAAGAAAACTCTAATTGGAAAAGATACATGTACCTCTGTGTTCACTGAAGTATTATTACAGTAGCCATGATAAAAGCCACGTAAGTGTCCATCAATAGATGAATGGAGGGGTGCATGGGTGGCTCGGCTGGTTAAGCCTCAGCCTTAGGCTCAGGTCATGATCTTATCAACCCTGCATTGGGCTCCATGCTGACAGTGTAGACCCTCCTTGGGATTCTCTCCCTCTCCTTCTCTCTCTGCTCCTCCTCCATGTGCACGATTTCTCTCTCTCTCAAAATAAACTTAAAAAAATAGATAAATGGGTAAGATGTGGCTTATATACATATATACACACACACACATACATATATATGTACACACACACACACACACACAGGCAATGGAATATTACTGAGCCATAAAAAAGAAAGAGATCTTACCATTTGTGACAACATGAATGGATCTAAAGGGTGTTATGCCAAGTGAAATAAATCAGAGAATAACAAATACAGTATGCTTTCACTTTTACATGGAATCTATAAACTAAAAAAAAATGAAGAAAAAAACAAAAAAACAGAAACATAAATACAGAGAACTGGTGGTTGCCAGAAGTGAGTGAGTGAAAAGATAGGAACTAAAAAGCAAACGGGAGTGGGAGATACAGGCTTCCAGTTATGTAATGAATTAGTCACGTGGATAAAAGGTACAGCATAGGGAATATAGTCAATGGCATTGCAATGGCTTTGCATGGTGACAGATGGTAGCCACACTTCCGGTGAGCACAGCGTAGCATATATGGCTGCCAAATCACTATGTTCAGTACACCTGAAACTAATGTAATGTTGTGGGTCACTGTCGCCCAATAAAAAACAAACAGAAAACAGTGATTAAGAAGCATCTTCGTAAGGATCAACATGTACCTTAAGGGTAAATAATATTTCTTCCATTTATGTTCTATTTGTCTTCTTTTTAATATAAAAACTTTTTCGAGGGGATAGTTTTAGATTTACAGAAAAGTTATAAACATTGTACAGAGAATTCCCAAGTGTCTCATACCTCTACTGTTAACATCTCACTATCGTGCATTTGTCAGAATTATTAAGCCAACCATTGCTATGTTACTATTAACTGCATGCCTTAATTATGGATTTCGCTAGTTTTTCCATGTCATTATTCTATTTCAAGATACCATGCAGAACACTACATTACATTTAGTCTTCATATCTCCATAGTCTCCTTTGGTCTTCATCACAGACTTTCCTTGTTTCTGATGACCTTGACAGATCTTGAGGAGTACTGATCAGATAATCAGTAGAATATTTCTTAATTTTGTTTTTCTTAATATTTTTCTCATGGTTAGTCTAGGGTTATCAGTTTGGGGAGGTCTTCTGTTTGCTTTTATGTTCTGATTGTATTTTGTCTGGCTGAGAGTTCAAAAAAAAAAAAAGCTTTTCCATGTGAGGCAATGTTTGGAATCATCCTGCTTTATTTAGCTCTCCTTGTTCAATTTTACTTAGTGATTGAGATGAAAGCTATTCAGATAACTACCGAAGGAGATGAGATGATGCTAGCAAATAACCATGAAAAACAGAAGAACATATTTTAGCCTCTTTCTCTGAATATGTAAAATACCTCCCCAAGTATATTTTCCTGAATCTTCTTTCACACCAAAGACAACTGCTCACCACATACCATTCTTCAGTGTGTTTGTTTCATTTTGTATACGAAAAGGTCAACCTGAAAATATACATCAAACCTGAACGAAAACATCCTCTTTTCCTATGCAACATACCAGTGCTTGAAGTTTGCTCTTCCAGCATTATTTGTTTAATAGAAATATTTTCCATACCACCTGGTTCTGGCAGAAAGTCAAAATTTGCATTTATATGAGGTAGTTTATCAAATATAACATACAGAAGTCTGTTAAGTACACATTGCATTTTGTTTGTGAGAAAATCTGTTTGTATTTAATGTAGTTTTTAAATTAACCTTAATGAAAGCTTCTGAAAATTGTTGTTCTAAGCATTTGAAATATGCAACAAGAACTGTTGGAAGACATAAACATGTTTTCCATTATATGTTATCAGATAGCCCAAAATTACTACAAAGAAGAATGTGGGACTATGTTAAATTAGAAAGATAAGCAAGCATTTAGTTAAAAGCAAAGGTCTTTAGAAGAGGAAAGCATCTAACACAGTTAACCCCAAACATCTTATAACAATCTTCTGTCAGAGGTATTTTTTTCATTTTTAGGTTAGAATGTTACTTACTATATACAGAAGCGAAAATTATTTGCATCAAACCTTAACATTTCATTTCTCTTAATCTAAAATTTGCCCAATACAGACTCACCCAAGGTTTTCTCAAGTGCTGCAAAGGTAATTGGAACAAGACCCTATCTGGCTGTGTGTCTCCAAACAATAGTCTCTTCTCATTTCTCCACTGCCCTTACATTCCCTACATTATTGTTCTTAATATCTTTTTAAATTTCAACCTATCTCAGTAGTTTTCGCATGGAGGGCTCCCCCAGTAGTGGATACCGGATTAATGTTCATTTCTAGTAGACCATGTTTTTATCAGTTGAGGCCAACTCAAGTGTCTTTAGGCCTTCGATGATTTATTTACTTGAGTAAAGGCAGTTACACAGGTGCTAAGGTGAACAGGAGAGCACAGAATGTGACTTCAAAGAAGAGATCTCCACTTGGCCCCATACCATCTTTGCCATGTAAAAGGAAATACTTAGCATTCTCAGATAGCACGTTTCTTTTAAATTAAAGCTAGATGTCCAGATTTGTATAAATCGCATGACATTTAAATGCTAGAAATTAGCTTTGAAATATTTTAAAATATTGTGTAAGCCAAACAAAATACGGCTGATACCAATTTGCAACCTGTGTTATAAAGTACAATAAATAAAGAATGTTAATGATCTCCTAATTCAAGCAAAAGCTGGGGAAAGGACTATTTCCTGTAGCATATACTTTAATCCTTTGGGTGGAAAGCCATGGGATATTTAGAAACTAATCAGATATTATTCAGAGGTATTGCTCTTCAATGCTTACAGCATTTGACAAAGTCTAGGTTATGGTCCTTAATCATAGATTTGCTATACCTTTGATCACAAATTTCTTTGAAGCCACTGCAGTGTTGTTTTGATAGTTTTATAGAAAAAATCTTAAAGTTTTTATGCAATAAATTCCATCTTTTGTTAAATTATTTACCAGTTCTAGTTTCCTAAGTGTCTTATCTCCTAACCTTAAATGTGTCTATTCATAATTTTATCATATGGAGCCCTATCTAAAGTATTTAATTTACTAAACCTACACATAGAGGTCTTGCCTGCTCATATATTTCCCTTTTGATTTGACATTTGTACAAGGCACATTTTGCTCTACATATATAGCAATGCCCTCTTGGATTAACTTCCAGGTGACTTTGGTTGGGATAAAGAGAGGTATTACATGAAATTGTAAATTTCTATGCTAAGATCAAAAAAAAAAAAAAAGCAGTGCATACCTTATTCACCTTGTAGTCACAATGGGAAAATTTTCTACAAATGTTACTATCCCCCTTCTAACTCAATCAGGCCCCTCTGACAAGTTAGAAAGAAACTGAGAGAACTGGATATGAATCCTATGCCCCCTCCCTCCTCATGCCCAGCCTAACACAATCCTCTGAGGGATGAGCTTTGAGCTCTTTGCCATCTTATCATATCTCCAGATTCTTCCATGTAGCAAAGTCAGCATCTTTAATGTAAGAATGATTTCATACACTGTTATTATTTCTAGAATGTATTTGAAGTTTGACTTAATGTATTGGAGGGAGAGGTTAAAAGTGGTTTAGTGAAGATTTAGGAGGGAGTTTTTAATGTAAATAATTTTAAGTCTTTTTAACCTAAATTACATTCACCAAGAACTCAATCTCAAATATAATGCAGAACTTCCCTCACAACACAGCAGGTCTAAGAAAAATTTGACCTTTGTGCACATGCAAATGTGTGGTTCTGTCTATTTGTAAGACGGCCCAGAGAACACATGTTTGTGTATCATTATGGAACTTATAGTGTCGCAAAACTCATGCAAATAACTTCAGAAATTCCAGCACAGTTTTTAGAACAATCTCAGATAGAAAATGTTTATTCTGTGTGTACAGTTATGATTTTTATGCCAATAGTCATGTTTGGCAAATAAAATGGATAAATTTAAATTTGGCCATTCACTGGACCATAACATACAAGATTAAAATCCAGTTGCTCTTTTTAATAAACATCCATAAATACCTATAATGTGCAAAGAGGGCAATACAAAATGGCTTACCATAAGAGGTATATAGGTTCACTCTTTTGAAGAGGACAATATTAATTTAAGGTATGTTTTGACATACCTTAATATAATTAATTAGTTGTATTATTTTTAGTCATTCTAATATAATACATAAGCTTTGCTACTACTAAAATGATTAAGGTAACATTAATTTATGGCTATTTTCTTTTTTTTAAATTTTTCTAATGTTTTATTTATTTTTGAGAGAGAGAGAGAGAGAGAGAGACAGACAGACAGACAGACAGCATGAGCAGGGGAGGGTCAGAGAGAGAGAGGGAGACACAGAATCCGAAGACAGTCTCCAGGCTCTAAGCTAGCTGTCAGCACAGAGTCTGGCAGGGCTCGAACCCACGGACCACGAGATCATGACCTGAACCGAAGCTGGACGCTCAACCGACTGAGCCACCCAGGCACCCCAGATGGCTATTTTCTATATAAACTAGTGTCGCCTTGGCTAATTAAGAATTTTATGCCCATTTTTGCCATCGCCACATATTTTTCTGCAAAGAATTGAGAACTATTGGTTGATATATCAAGAAATTTATTATGATGAGTTCATCATCTCTCCAATGGGCTCAGGAATCCATCATAGCAAGGTAGAATCTTATCATTAGCTTGTTTGTTGTATTGAGATGTTCCTCTTTGCTAACAATTACATTACAGCCACTAGGTTTTCTCTAAAAAATCCCCATTTATTACATTTCTATTTTCTGTGAAGCATCTGTTTATATAATTTAGTGAATTCTGGTGTGTTTTTCTATTGTGTTTATGAACGTGTAAGTTTAGAATCTCTTAGATCTAGATCTCTTGGATCTTAGATCTCTTTAGAATCTTAGATATTCCATATCTTTTGAAAAAGAATGCCAAGGGGCTTGACATGATTACAAAATTAATCATTACAATTTTGACAGTTCATTCCTTCACTCTGAATTTTTAGGAAAAAACATTATGCTTTTGCCTCTCTGGTTTTGGTCCAGTTTTTGATCTAGCTTGATGGGGGCTTAAAGAATGTCCCTAACTCGCATCTCGACTCTAATTATACCAAAGATAAAACCAGTGCATTTCCAACTTCATATAAAAATTTTTCATAAAATGGAGGAGTTAATATTTCCATACTTGACCTTTTCTCATTACAAAGAGAAATGCAAATAATTTAATAACATTATTTGCTTATACCCCTTAAGGTTCAAATAACTAGTTATTATATAGGAACAGCTAAGTCTAATCTGCTTCAGAAGAAACATACTCTGTTAGTGTACAATAACTAATATCAGATCACTAATAGATTTAACCTTGTAAGTTCATAGATATTTAAAAGTGGTATGGTTTGAAGGTCAACTTGTCTGTCTTACTGTAAAAGAAAGGCAAAGAAATGAATAAAAATTAGAAAGAATTAATTCTTCAAAAAGTTTTTACAAATCAAAACCCTGCAGTTTCACACTGAGAACAAAAGAAGCATATTAAACACCAAAGTTTATCAAGACAAATTAGGTCCCAGTTTCAAATTTCCTTTAATCTTTTGCATCTGAACAGTTTTTTTTGCCTCATGCTGTTTTCCCTAGTTAAATGTTAAAATGAATTCTAGCCAATACCATTGACTTCCTCCCTTAAAAATATTGAGACACATAATAAAAAATTAATTACTTCCCCTAATTTCCGTGTGATTCTTTAAAAAGATGTAAAATTCATTTAAAGTAAGTGGTGACTTTGTCTTTGAAGATCACGACAATTAACATGGATCAAAGCTTAGGTTCTGTAACGATGATAGCTTATTAGCATAATGAAATTAACTTAGAGACAAGAATCTTTAATAGGTACAACAAAAACGCTTTAATAATACTTGAAGAAAATTATGTATTTGCTAGAAGTACAACAGTTTCAGATTTTCTATCCAATTAATAAGTTGTTAATTAACTCCTTTCCCAAACAATGCGCACTTTAAGTTAACATCTGCCCATGGAATATTCTGTCTATTGTGCTTCATTTTTTTGGATGGATATTGCAGTTTTGCCAACGACACTTTGTATTTTTTTATTAGGAAAACTCAAGTTTACTCTTCTATACTGTAGATCCAATATTTTCATCATTAAAATAAAAGAAGGCTTAATCTCATACCTTGGGAAGGGAATGAAGATGTCTGACACATGATTGCACCATGTCTGGCAGTTCACACTTCAGGCTTCCGCATTTCAAGGGCAAATTGTTTTTGAACAGCTTTAGGGTGTCCATAAAATTTGACCCACTGTTTCAACCCAAGAAGAAAAAAATTCATTCATTAAACACTAATAATTTTGGTCTAAGTGTATGTTGGAAAATGTGTGGATATGAGGATAGGTAAAAGAATGTTTTATTTCCCGTATCAAGTCTGTAAAATTATGCTTTTCCAAGTGCTGTTAAAAATGTATTTTGTCAGGGGCACCTGGGTGGCTCAGTTGAGCATCTGACTCTTGATTTTGGCTCAGGTCATGATCCCAGGGTTGTGGGATTGAGCCCAGCATAGAGCTCTGCACTGAGCATGGAGCCTACTTAAGATCCTCTCTCCCCCTCTGACTCTCTCTGACTCACGCTCATGCTCTCTCTCTCTCTCTCTCTCTCAAGAAAAAAAAATGTATTTTGTCATTTATTTTGCTATCATTTATTAAGCCAATATTTATCGAACACTAAGATTTATTGACTGTGCCATGCACTGTGAGTCCCTGAACATTAAAACATTAAAAAGAAGAGGGGTAATGTCGTGGGTGTTGTTACTGGTGTCCCTGTTTCAGTTGACTTGTTGATTTTTTCTCTGTCCATATAGCAGAAATGAATGCTCTGTTCAGGTGTTTTTCTCTGTTACACATGACCTTGACACTATCTTTCTGACTGACACAGGCATAATCCAAACACATAATAACAAAATCGACACAAGAATGATTTTTTAATATTAAAATTCAACAAGAAATGTCTCCCTATTGCACTCCATCCATCCCACCTCCAAAAATCCCTTCCTCTTCTATAACTGTATAGAAAATCTTGGTCTTTACCAGTTCATAGATATTGGGAATATTCTAAGTATTTTCTTCTCTAGATCCATAAATTAGAGAATAGCTTCTGATCCCAAATTTTTCTGCTGCTCCCAATCCATATTATCAGCTCTTCATTCCCCTGGGAAATATGAGGTCCCCTGGCTGCCCCTTTTACCACCTGATCATCTACCTGCCTGTCTCTGCCCACAGAGTTGTACTATAAGCTCCTTTTCTATAAGATAAGGGCCAAAACAGGAAACATAGAAATAGAGCTCACAGCAGGCATACAGAGAAAAATACGAACAGACTAGGAATCTTATGAAGGTCAGTGATACAATGGGAACATAACTCTGTGATGCTTTCAACTCTTGCCCCAGAGTAATTTATGGTTTGAGTAAATTCAAACAAATCAGCACATGAAACCTGTTTCTTTTTCTTTTCTTTTCTTTTTTAATCTGCTGGTAACTCTCATTCCCTACTTGAGCCCTAAGAATATTTTGTACCTTTATGTTAAAAATTTTATCTTGTACATATGGCTATTTTGGGATGAGTGTTATTACACTACTCAACTATCATTGAAGCCCTGTTAATTTTTTTTAATTTAAAAAAACATCTTGAAGGGCACTTGGGTGGCTCAGTCAGTTAAGCATCTCACTTTGGCTCAGGACATGATCTCACAGTTCACAACTTCGAGCCCCCCATCAGGCTCTGTGCTGACAACTCAGAGTCTGGAGCCTTCTTTTTCTTCTCTTTCTCTCTCTGCCCCTCCCTTTCTCGTACTCTGTCCCTCTTTCTCTCTCTCTCTCTCTCTCAAAATAAATCAAACATTAAAAAAATTTTAAAAAGCATCTTGGGTCCTAAACTATAGCAAAATTAAATGGTGTTCTGAGAAATAACCTGACTTCTCCCCTCTTCCTATCCTCCAGCCTCCCACTAGTCACCACAATGGGTCAAACCTTACTAAAAGTTCAGTGGACAAGGGATCTTGGAAAGTATAGATTGCAGGGCTCAGCCACTCTGATTGTAGGACAAAGTAGGAGAAAGCACAAAATGGATATAAGAATGACAGACATAATTTTGCAAATTAAGAATAGCTTCTTAAATAACCACAGGTATTAGATATAAGAGACTATTAATGAAATAGAATCCTCATGGATTTTCTTACCATCTCTTTAGTACTCCAAAGAATTTCTCCACTCAGCTTGAGGATAAGGATATCTTCCCGAAATGCATATCAGATGATATTATTCTGACAACCTTCAATTCCTTCTCATGCTTTCTAATATATATCCTAGTTTATACAGTTGATCACACACACCTTTGTGCTTTGTGCCTCTTTCACCTCTTGCACCCCCTTCTGGCTACCAAAATATACCTCCTGGCCCAACCTAACCTAACCACTTGCAATTTTGGATTGTTTCCAGCTTTTGCATACAGGATTTTAGAATGCTTGAAATGCCCATAACCTCTCCCAACCTGCCACAAACACAGCCATTACCATCTTTCTTTTGTCCCCATGAGAATAACTTTTATAGTCCTTCAAAACTTCATTTAATCTTTATGTCTCAGATAGGACTTAGGGAACCTTTTTGTGTTCCTCTTGAACTCTAGGTATATACCTCCCCCAATACAATTCACTGTAACAATTGTTTATATGTGATACCCAGTATTCCTGCAAGACTTTAAGTACACCAAAGTGAAGGACTACACGTTCCTGATTTTGAACCACTAATGCTCATCACATAGCCGGAAAACAATAAAAGACTGTTGAATTACTAAATGAATGAATGAGTAATCTCTTCTTTGACCACATTAGGTAAAAGTATATTCACTTTATACATCCCATAGCTAGAAAGACACTCAACAAAGGAAGCAAGATCCCATTCTGTTTCCTTTAATGTAAATGGAAGCTGTTCCTTAAAGATATTTTAAACAGTAATTAAAATATCTTACAATGGTCTCCTCTAAATAAAAATAGATTTAGTCTATTTCCTTTTCATTGAGCATTCTCTTTTAAAGTAATCCTTTCCTTCTTTACATGAGTGTTGCTACTCTTCATCGTCTAAGGTTTTACACAGCTGTGTCCTGGATTTGAATTTCCCTTGATGACCCTGTTCCTTTAATGTTTTTGTTCTTGTTTGTTTTCAGAATAATTTATGTTTCACACTTAATTTGCATGTTTTTTTCTAACTTCATAAGTTTGAACAAGGGTATGGTTTTCTGGTCTCATGTGACAACTCAGCAGGATAACATACTATACAAAATATGTTCTGTTTTATTTTGTTTCTTCCCGGATCAAGTGCAAAAGATATTTGCCCCAGGTAACTTTCTTCCTTTTTTTAAAAAAAAAAGTTATATATTACTCAACTAATAGCGAAGAAAACCCTAGGTAAGAAGGTAGCAGAGGAAAAGAAGGAAGGAAGGGAGGCAGAAAGGAAAGGGAAAGATAGTGGAAGGCCAAAACAAATCAAGTCTCTTCCCATTTGTGTTTACTTACCATTTTTGACTATAAAAAAAACCTTCACAGCAATACCTTTAACAATGTTACCACTAAGCTGCAGATATTAATTGAAATCAGGATCCCTAACAGGATAGATACACAATAGATTTGTCCAAGGGCCGATACTGTGAGAAAACTCAGGGTATATTAAAGTCTTAGCCTCTAGATGACCAATGATATTGTAAAAGGCTATCAGGAAAAGTAGAGGGCATTCAATTTGTGTGACTGACACAATTTGAGCCAGTGTCTGAATTATATATTAATCCAAAGATGGATCACTCCAACTGTTTTAAAATGTTCTATAAAATCTGACAATCATTTCTGATATCTCTATTTGCTTTGGCACGGCATAGATTGTGTACATATGTATATATTATTTTTAATGGAAGATTTTCAAACATATGCAAAAGTATAAAAGGATGATATAATAATCCTTTATATACCCATCCTCCAAACTCAACAACTACCAACTATTGGTCAATAGTCTCAATATATCCCCATTATCCCACTTTTGCTGTTGTCATTGACAGTGTTACATAACTGGAGTGTTTTAAAGCAAATTGCACATATAATTTTTCCCAATTAAATTCAATATAAATTTCTAAAAGGTAGGACTATTTTAAACATAACCACAATATCCTCAAACACCTACACAGGAAACAATGACTTCTTAATGTTATCATTACCTAGTCACACTTAATTTTCCCTGAACTTTCTTCAAAATCAGAATACAGTCAAGGAAACTGGGTTGTTTTTCATGTTGAATTTCTCTTTCTTATTCGTAATGTGTGTATTTCCTTATATTGTCATTTAAGTTCTTCTTCATCTCCGGGTTTCCTATAAACAGGTGGGCACAGTTAGGGATTTAAATAGAGTCATTTTAGTGTTTGTGGTGGTATTTGTGAGGCAACAACACCCCATGGCTGGCGCTGTGTGTTCCCTATTCTACCATGTCAGGATCCACTTAATATCCAGTGGTCCATTTGTGCCATTTTTGTTTTTTTGTTTAGTGATAAATGATATTCAGTGAAGTCTTATCAGTGGATTTCGGTGCTGTCAGCCTGATACATCCATTATAAAATTCCCCATCACAATATTCATGTGAGTTTTGGTATAAGTATTCCATACATAATTATTTTGTTGGAGGTCGCAAAAAGTGACTTTAAAAATTCTTTCCTTGTGAATTCTTGTCCACTTATGATAAAAATCTTGGTTTCTTTGAAACGCACACTGGAGTAAACTGGAATGAACCTTGGTTTCTTTGCCACACATATTGGCGTAGACTGGAATGAACCTGACGGGCATCCACATTGGGCTCAGTAAAAACATTTAATTGCGCTGTGCTTTTCTTTATGTTATAGACCTGTGATAAGAACAAATTCAAAATATTTGGTGGATGTATTACATATGAAGTTTTTAAACTTTTGGATAAAATCTTGTAAAATATTTAGGAAAAAGTTGAACTTGCTTCTACAACTTTAATCAAACTTTTTTGGAGTTGAAGAAAACATAGATACATACAAAGCTATAAGCAATAATACATAGAGACTTCGTGTTCCCTTTACTCAATGGTATTATCTTGCAAAACTATAGTGCCTATCACTACCAGCATATTGACATGATACAGCCAAGATACAGAACATTTCTATCACTACAAGAAATACTCATGTTTCTCTTTATAGTTTCCATCTCCTCATTCTTACACTGTGGAAACCACTAATATCTTCTCCAGTTACACAATTTTGTCTTTTCAAGAACGTTATATAAATGGAATAATTTGGTATGTAAGCTTTTGGAATCATATTTTTTCCACTCAGGGTAATTCTCTGGAATTCACTGAAGTTATTATGTGTGCCAACAGTTCATTCATTTTTAACTGCTAAGTAGTCTTCCGTACACATCAGATTGTTTAAATATTCCTCCACTGAAGGACATCTTGGTTGTTTCTGGTATTTGGCTACTATGAACAAAGATGGTATAAAAAGCTGTACAGAGGTTTTTGGGTGAATGCAAGTTTTTATTTCTTTGGGATAAATGTCCATAAGTGCAATTACTGGGTTGTGCAGTGCTTGAATGTTAAATTTCCTTCAGAAGCTACCAAACTCTTTATAGAGTTGCTGTACCATTTTACATTCCCACCAACAATGTGTAAGTGATACAATTTATCCTTGTCTTCATAAGCATTTAGTTTCATCACTTTTTTATTTTAGACATTCTGGTAGATGCGTAATGATACCCTGTGCTTTTAATTTGCATTTTCTTAATGGCTAATGATACTGAATATTACTGAACACATTTACTTTTTGGTATCTATATATACTTTTCAGTGAAATGCTTGATCTTTTGCCTATTTTCATTTTTTTATATTTTAGAGAGAGAGAGACAGCACGAGAGGGGGAGAGTGGCAGAGGGAGGGAGAGAGGGAGGTAAAGGGGGGGTGGGGGGAGAGAGAGAGAGAGAGAGAGAGAGAGAATATGAATCTCAAATAGGCTCCATGCGCAGTGCAGAGACTGATGGAGGGCTTGATTTCATGACCCTGGGTTCATGACCTGAGCTGAAATCAAGAGTTAAGTTAAAGGGCTTAACCGACTGAGCCACCCAGACATCCGCTTTTGCCTATTTTCTAATTGGACTGTTTATTTTTTTACTATTGAATTGTAAGAATTCTTTGCATGTTCTAGATATTATTCTTTTGTAAGATATGTGGTTTGCCAGTATTTTTTCCAAGTCTGTAGCTTATCTTTTCATCCTTTCAAAAATACCTTTTGCAGAGCAAAAGTTTGATTTTGATCAAATGTAATTAATTCATTTTATCTTCTATAAATCATGCTTTTAGATTCCAACTATTTTCTCCTATATTTTTTTTCTGAAAGTTTTATACTTTTGTGTTTTACATTTAAGGTCCATGATGCATTTTGAGATAGTTTTTACATAAGGTGTGAGGTTTAGGTCAAGGTTCTATTTTTGTCTATGAGTGTCCAATTAGTCTAACACCTTTTGTTAAAAAGGCTATCCTTCCTCCATTGAATTGCTTTCGCATCTTTATAAAAAATCAGTTGAAATTATTTATGTAGCTCTTTATTGCATACCAGTGATCTATGTATATCTTTACCTATGCTACGCAGTGTTTAATACTTTTGTTATATAAAGTAAGTTTTGAAACTGAGTAGGCCGATTCCTCTCTTTTTATTCTGCTTTTTAAAAATTTATGTTAACTATTGTAGTTCCTTTGCCTTTTCATATAACTTTTACCATAATCTTCTCTTTGTCTACAACACGATTTTGTTGGTATCTTAATAAGAAATGCATTTAACCTATATGTCAATTTAAGGACAGTCAAAAGTTTTCTCTTTTCCTTTATTATGGAATAATTTATATAGAGAGAAATATTTATTCTTTCAAGCCCTGAAAACTCCCTATTGCAACGCCACTTGGACCTGAAGCCTTTTTGAAGCAGTTCTGACAACTTTAAATATTTGTTTTCATGATAAAAAAAAAAGGACAATTGAAATCTTTACTCTGTTGAGTCTCCCAAAGCTTGAACAGAATATATCTATCTATTTAGATCTTCTTTGATTTATTTCATCCTCATGTTGTATTTTTCAGCATGTAAGTCCTGCATATTGTCTTAGGTTCACACCTAATTATTTCTCTTTTTTTAAACAATTTTAAGTAGGATGGCACTTTTAATCTTTTTTCTATGTGTTTATCATTAGCATATAGAAAGACAGTTGCTTTTTGGATGTTGTATCCTGCATACTTGCTGAACTTAGTTATTTTCCAGGAGTTTTCAGTAGAATCCTTGGGATTTTTGTGTGGGCAATCACATCATCTGCAAATAGCAAGTGTTGCATTGCTTCCTTTCTAATTTTTATGAAATTTATTTACTTTGCTAATCTTATTACACTGTCTAGGACTTTCAGAACCATCCTGAATACATAAGAGCAGATACCTTTGCCTCCTTCCTCGTCATAGGGGGAAAGTATTAAAATTCCTCACCATTAAGTATTGGCTGTAGGTTTTTTATAGATGCTCTTTATTAGATGAGGAAGTTTCCCTCCTCTCTTATTTTTCCAAGAGTTTTTGTTAAGAATGATGTTGAACTTTGGTCAAATGCATTTTCTGTACCAATTGATATCAAATGGTTTTTCCTCTTTAGCTTGTTAATGTGGTAGATCATATAATGGTTTTTGAGGACCAATCTTGCATTGCTGTAATAAACCCCACTTGGCCATGGCATATAATTCTGCATATATTACCTAATTCTACTTGCTAATACATTACAGATTTTTGGGTCTAATTTCATTAGGGACATCGGACTGTAGTTTTCTTTTTCTTTACTGTCTTCATATAGTTTTAGCATCAGTGTAGTATCCACTCCATAAAATAAATTTGGATACTGTCCTTTGTCTTCTCTTTTCCGGAAGAGACTGTGTATAATTAGTCTTAAATCTTTTGTAAAAGTTCAGTGGAATTTCCTAGTAAAATGATTTGGGGTTGGCGATCTTTTAAATCAGTTTCATCAGTTTTTAATTTATCAGTTTTTAAATTATGAATTCAGTTTTCTTAGTAGTTGCACGATCATGGGCCTCTTTCCATCTCTGGCTACGGTATTGAGAGTTGCTGCTGCCGTGTCCAACCACCCGCAAAGGCAGGGGTGCAGAACTGCTCCAGCCTCCTGCAATGGGAACAATGGGAACAATGGGAACAACGGCCACACAGCCAAGGCCGGTTTGCTGAAGGCGTTTAACTCCTTCCGCTACAAAGGGCTAATCCGCCACAACATGACTGGGCGTGGAGCCAGAGGCCCAAGACAGAGGTGTGGCGGTGGTCATGAAACGGATATGGGGCCAGTGAAAACCTGCCACCTCCTCCGTAGGTAGGTACCACCTGTCAACAAGAATGCCCTGGCCACCCGCAGCAGCATCAAGCATATGATCCACAAGAACAAGTAACCACCCACAGCTGTGCGTGGCTGTGGTTCGAAGAGCCAGCCGGCGCCTGTGATGGTGAAGAGGACGCAGGGCCCACCCAACCCAGGACTCCTGAGCACCTGCCCACCACGTCCAAAGCAATAAAGATGTCAATCACCTTGGAAAAAAAATAGTTGCAGAACTATTTAAATGATCTATTTCATATTTAGTCATTGGTCATAGTTTGTGCTTTTCAAGAAATTGATCCATTTCATCTAAGTTATCAATTTGAATTATTTACAGTGTTCTACTACTTTCCTTTTGATGTCTGCAGGATCTATAGTGATATCCCCGGTTTATTATTAATATTGATCATTTGTGCCTTCTCTTTTTTTATCAGTTGATACATTTTATTGATCTTTGCAAAAAAAAAAGAAGGTTTTATTTTTTTTCCTTTCTATTTATTTCTGTCCTTATATCCTTTTGTCTGTTTAGGTGTATGTTTGTTCTTCTTTTTCTAGATATTTGTTTTGTTTTGTTTGTTTTCTTTTGTTTTTAAGTTGGTTTCACATCCAGCACCATGATTGAATTCACAACCCTGAGATCAGGGCCTAAGTTGAGAATAAGAGTCAGGTGCTTTACTGACTTGAGCCACCCATGTACCCCTCTTTTTCTGGATTCTTAAGGTAGGAGTTGAAATTATTGTTTTGGGACTTGCTCTCTTTTCTCATGCATTTAGTGCTATAAATGTCCTTCTCAGTATTGATTTAGCTGTGTTACACAAATTTTGGTATGTTGTATTTTCATTTTCATTCAATTCAGCATATATTTTTTAACTTTCCTTCAGACTTTCTCTTTGACCCAGAAATTATTTAGAGTTCTGTTTAGTTGAATATTTGATGATTTTTCTGTTATTTTTCTGTCACTGACATCCAGTGTGATTTCATTTTGGTCAGAGAACTCAATGTGATGACTTCAATTCTTTTAACTTTGCTGAAGTTTATGGCCCAGGACATGGTATAGCTTTCAGCCCTGAGCTATTTCCCCTGTCCATTCAGGACTCTGATGACATGAATGTTAGATCTTCAGGTATAATCCCAGAGGTCTGTTAATTTTTTTCACCCAGTCTATTTTCTCTCCATTGTTCAGACTGAAATATTTTTATTGCCTATATTCAATTTCACTGACTCTTTCCTCTACCCTCTCCATTTTGCTGTTGAGCCCATTCGCTGAGTTTTTAATTTAATATTATTTTTCAATTTTTCAATTCTAAACTTCCATTTTGTTTTTCTGTTATGTTCTATTTATACGCTGAAATTTTCTTTTTACTTGTTGAAACTTTTTTTTTTTTAATTTGTCTCAGTTGTGTTTTTATTTGGTCACTGAGCATTTTTATGATAGGTGCTTTAAAACCTTTATCAAATGACATTTCTGTTTTCTCAGTATTGGCATCTATTAATTATCTTTGTCTCTGTTCATTGATAGGTCTAGTCACTTCTTACTGAACCTGGGCTTTCTGGATAGCATGTTGTGATATCTGGATCTAATTTAAATTTTTAATTTTTGCTGGCCTCCTCTTATGCTGCTCCAGCAAGGAAATGTGGGTCACCACTGCCTCCCAGACCATGTGGGACGGTAGCTCAGATTCCCCACTCAGTCTCTGTTCACACAGGGGGAGGGGTGTAAAATGACACAGTGCCCAGGAAGTATCAATGGAGTACCCGTGGGCAGCCAGAACTCCCACCTATGCCCAAGAGTATAAGGGAGCCCTTCCATAACCTTTTATATCACATTTATAATTAAGATGATACAAGCACATTCCAAATCATTAATAGTCACCATTAATGAAAAATATCACAAAAAGGTGAAACAATTTTAAAATCAACTCTGACAACCATTCCAAAAATTAAAACAGTTAAAATCAGTTAGCTCTTCTACTCATTGATAAATATAATGCTGAAATTCCCTTCAGTAATTCTGAATCCAACAGAAAGTTTTCTCATTAAGATCCAATTTAGGAGCATACATATTATTAGAGCAGCTACCATGTGGCTAGTATGGCTATCATTAAAAGAATATAAACGATCCACAATAAGATAGATGAATTCAATATATATAAAGTAATGATGTAGAGCCTCCACCCTCAGCTCTGGCTACTAAGAGTCTTCACCTTACTACTGCTCAACCCACTAAGTTTACCCCAGGCCAGGTTCAGACTACGCAGCTTTCTTTTTGAAAATCTGAAAAAGGACTTTTCTAGAAGGTCCAAAAGACCTTTATTCAAGATGGACACAAGAGCTCTGCAGCTGGCCACTGAAGTACTTGTCTAGCACCTTTCCTGCCTAGCCTAGAGCCCCGGAGCCAAGCAGCAATTACTGGGTGTTACCAGTCCTGCTCATCATTTGTAGGCTTTCGCTATCAGGCCCAACTTGACATGGCGGCTTAAAGGCCAAAGATATATAGCCTGGAAGTAATAGACCAGGAAATCTAGCTGTTCTGGTCCCACAGATAGAGCCCCTCCAAAACTGTACTGCCCTGTGCATATGGGCTTCCACCAGATTATAAAAGTTCATGTGCCAAAATCCATATGCAATCAGAAAAATGCCATCTCTTCTTACGCTGCGGTAGAACACTCATCTCACGTGACAGGACATGAGAAAAGATTTACAGCAAAGTAAAATTTTTAAAAATAAATCTTGTGTTCTTACTGACAAATTATGGTTATACATGGGCTATGTTCTGCAGAATGCTCACGGTGATGAAATACTTACAAGCCTTTCAAGATCTGATGAGAAAAAGACAGGACTATTGGCCAGATCCACACACACTAGCCAGCCAACATCAAGGGGAGGGTGGAGATTTCTACTAGGCTTAGTCAGGGAGCAGATCACCTATTTCAAAGCACTCTGAAGCACCATTTACCTAGTTACAAAATCACCACTGCAGCATGCCCATCCTTTGGCCTCCTCCTCAAGTAAGCAGATAATTGACCCTTTTCTCAAATAGTGGTTCTTGGTATTGCTAGGTTGTCAACAACCTTTTCAGGGGTTCATTTTAAACAGAAAACACCAGAGGCATTGTATTATATGGTTCATAGGCTATTTTTTAGAATTTTGACATTATATTTTTCTACTTTCTTATTTTTTTAAAGTTCATACTATTGATGAGAGAATTATAATAGGAGTTATTATATTTTCAATGTTATTTTTATGAAACAGAAATATGCTAACGCTGTCTGTTCTTATTTTTATTTCGTTTTACTGGTCTATAAAGTATAGGTCAGAGAGCTACTCTACAAAATGAGTATTTTAGTCTTTTATAACCTTCAGAAATACATGACAAAATTAATTTTCCTAACTCAAGATTTAAAAGAATGGGCTAAAAATGCAACAACTAAAATACCTTTTGGGGTTGTTTTAATATTTAAAGGCAGCCAAGCTGCTATGTGAAAGTATCTATAAAACCAAGTCTGAAACAAAAAATAAAATAAAGTCATCATGAGGCCCAACCTGTTTGATGGACTGAAGTTTTATCCTATGCCAAATGGCTGGTGTTCACTGGATATGCACAACCTGATGCAATCCCTGTTAGCACAATACGGCAACTGGCGTTATACTGGCATTGCCTCAGAGGCGCCCCCATTGACAGCTAGACGAACAAATTAATTCTCACTTGTTTTTAATTTTAGTTGTCACTAACAATGCCTCCACCTTCTGGCTTAGCATCTCAATATTAACTTGCAACTATGAAACAAGAACTTAATCAAGGAATGATTGGGGATTTACTTTTTAGCAGCTGAGCTATTGGAGGTGAGGTAAGAGCAAATACTTTTTGGTGAGGGACAGTATTTAGATTCGGACAGAAGGTACAGAACTGCAGTGTTAGCTAAATCTGTTCATAGCTGTGTCTCATCTCAATTAATGAAATATGTATACATTACATCATAAGAATGTATAGGGTTGAGGGTGCTTGCAAAATAGTCCAGACGGGGGCCCTCTTGTTGGCACAGTTGATACCTTCAAAGATGACAAGTGGCTTGTTCCAGAAAATGCTATTCCTCTTGTGTTTTGAAGCTGCTTCTTTCCTTCTTCTCCTTCACTATTATTATTATTGTTGTTGTTATTATTATTACTATTATTCTTATTCTTCTTTTAAACTATTACCTGCCCCTGCCACAAAGCCATAATCAAGAGTCATCTGTGACCCAAGTAATAGAGTACCATTTCTAAACATCATGAATGATTATAGGCTATACAAGAATTATTGTTCATTTATAAAAAGCAGTGCCATATAAACATAAGAAATAGGGCTCAGAGTTGGGAGACAAGATTAGTCCTAACCTTCTTACTATCCAGCTGGATAACTTTAGACATGTAAATATCCAATGCTTCTATTTCCACATCTGGAAGATGGTGTCAATGTTCATTCTGTATTTCTTACACTTGTGAGAATTAAATTTTTATTAATATTTTAAGGTCTGAAACTTCTAAACTGAAATATTTTCCTCTTAAAAAATGGAAGTTGTTGTCTCTTTCTTTTTAGGGCTATAATAGATAGGCCTAATTGGATCCCTACATTATAAAGATGAGGAAAAACTAAGGTCTAGATCAGTGATTTTTCAAGGATCAGCACATCAGCCTCACTGGGAATGCATATACATGGCCCCCACTCCAGACCTGCTGAGTCAGAATCTCTTGGGGGTAGGGTCCACCTAGGAAGCTCTACCAATGTTTCCAACAGTCACTCAAGTCTAGAAAGCATGGGTCTAGACTTCATATTGGCAAAGAACAGAGTATAGAGGCAGATCCAAGACTAAATCCCATAACCTCTAAATTCTAACCTAGATCATTCCAGCAATCTTCACTTTTAACCTCAGTCTTTAGAATAAATACTATTGTTTTCTATATACATTTCACTATTTTAAAAAATACAATGGAATATTACATTGTATGTTTACAACAGATCTTTATTCATTCATCTATCAATGGACACTCAGGTTGCTTCCATATCTTGGTTATTGTAAATGATGCTACAGTAAATATAGGGGTGAATCTACCTTTTCATTTTCATTTTCTTTAAGTAAATGTGCAGTAGCAGAATTAGTGGATTATATGGTAATTCTATTTTTATTTTTTGAGGAACCTCCATATTGTTTTCCATAGTGGCTGCAGCAGTCTGCATTCCCACCAACAGTGCATGAGGATTCGTTTTTCTCCACAACCTCACCAACACTTGTCATTTGTCTTTTTTATTTTAGTGATTCTAACAGGTGTGAGGTGAAATCTCATTGTGCTTTGATTTGCATTTCCCTGATGACTGTAATGGTGAGCATCTTTTCATGTGTCTGTTGGCCATCTGTATGTCTTCTTTGGGAAAATATCTATTTAGGTCTTCTGCTCATTTTTAGTTTTATTATGTGTGGGGTTTCTCTGGTGTTGAGTTGTGTAAGTTCTTTATATAGTTTAGATATTAACCCTTTATTGGATATATCATTTGCAAAAATCTTCTCTGATTCCATAGGTTACCTTTTTGTTTCCTTCTCTGTACAAAAGCTTTTAATTTTGGTGTAGTCCCAATATTTTAATTCTACCTTTGCTTCCCTTGCCAGAGGAAACATATCTAGAAAATTGTTTCTAAGCTTAATGTCAAAAAAAATTACTGCCTATGTTTTCTTCTAGGAATTTTCTGGTTTCAGTGCTCATATGTAGGTCTTTAATCCATTTTAAGTTTATTTTTGGAGCTACAAAAGACATCAAATAGGCAAAGCAATCTTCAGAAAGAAAAGAAAAGCCAGAGATATTACAATTCCAGATTTTTAGATATGCTACAAAGCTGCAGTAATCAAAACAGTATGGTACTGGCACAAAAATAGATACGCAGATCAATGGAACAGAACAGAAATTCCAGAAATAAACCTATGCTTTTAAGGTCAATTAATTTATGACAAAGGAAGCAAGAATATCAATGGAAAAAGACAGTCTTTTCAACAAATGGTGCTGGGGACACAGGACAACTAAGTCAAAATAATGGAAGTGGACCGCTTTCTTACACCATACAGTAATCTTGGCTTTTAACTCAATATTCAAAATAAGTACTATTATTTTCTTATACATATTTTACTATTAAAAGAAGCAAGAAGCACTGCAATCAGCAACAAAAAGATACTGGTTTTCTTTCTTCACTCTTGCACAAGAATAGAGTTCCTAGGCTTTTTTTTCCCTCAAGAACTAAAAGCAAAAGATAGAAAAACCTATAGTATTTCTCTATCTTAAGATGTGGGCATCCTAAATTACTTCCTTACTGCCCTAACCTCCTTATCATGTTGTCTTCTGTCATTGTGAAACACACTCTATCAGAAACAAAATAGAAAATAACTGCTTAAGGATTCATTGCATGCTAGAAAGTGTATCTAGTCAAACTGAATTAAATTTCTTTGCAAATGAAAACAATATGTATCAAGGACCTGACCAAACTATTTTAAGGAGAATTTAAGAGTTGCAAATAAAATATCAAAATGGAAATAAAATGGCTATATAGATACTATACCACTCTAAGTATTCATAACCTGATTTTCTCTCTTTCTAGAGTATTCAGATTAAATACAAAGAGAATACATAACTCAATAATAAATAACTCAATACAGGAATAAATAAATGAAGAAGGGTGAAATACAGTAAGAGAATAACAGGTAAGCACTTGCGGTTAATTTATTAAATTTTTCTGTTACACCAAATTATACCCATGTCTTTAGGTCTTTAAAAATTAAGACAGCTGGGGTGCCTGGGTGGCTCAGTTGGTTAAGCATTTGACTCTTGATTTTGGCTCAGGTCATGATCTCCCAGTTCCTAAAATGGACCTCTGTGTAGGGCTCTGTGCTGACAGTGTAGAGCCTGCTTGGGATTCTCTCTCTGTCAAAATAAATAAATAAACTTAAAAAAAAAACACTGCCTAAAATCTAGAATAACTGAAATCAGAGGTGATTGGTTTGGAAAGGCTATGAGGATAGTAAATAATTTGGCAGAGGCTAAGAGACAGAAAATGAAGATTCAATCAATAATTTAAAGAGAGTATCTAGTTAAGGTCAATAGTGTATGATATTCAATGCCAGGTCCTAGACAAAATCATAAGAAGGCCAAATTTGCCATTTCTCTTCTCCTGGTCTTTGGTGACTATTGACTGTCCAGGGTCATCACACTATTGTTCTTATTGGACATCCATGTAGCAATCAGGAATCTTTGGTTGTATGTGACAGAGTTCCAATTCAAATAAGCTGAAGTACCACAGTTATTTACAGGTAGGGAGACTCGAAGAATAAACAGTCTTGGGGTAGAGTTAGTTTTAGGCATGGCTGGTTTTGAGAGTTTACATGAATTTTTACACCTTTTTACTCTGCTCCTATCTCAGTTCTGCTTTACTATGAATTGACTTTCTTTTCACATAGGCTTCTCTCTCATGATGACAAAATAACTTCCAGAAGCTCTGGCTTTTATTGTGAACTCTCAACAACACTAGCCTTGAGACTCCTCATTAGCCTTAACTAGATTGTTGTTAATTACACACTCGTTGCTTGACAAATCACGGTGGTCAGGCATGTAATGACTTTATTGAGCAAATATATATTAAGATTTCCTCTAGGACTGGGGGATGTGAACCCCAACTGAATGAAGAGTGGGGGAAAGTTGGTTTTCCCAGGAAAATCAGGTGACCCTAGCCAAAAAAAAAAAAAAAAAAAAAGGAGGGCAAATGAATACTAGATCAAAACAAGTATCCACTAAAACCTATAGTACTGGACCATGATCTAGGATGTATACTCTTCCTTATCATAAGAGAGTCCTTAACAGAAGAGAATCTTATATTTCACTTTTCTTGGTGCTCCTAAGTGAATAAAACTGCTCACATACAAACTGTAGCATCATAGCTTCCCTATGATAGCCTGGGAAATGCAGGCAGGGAATACTTTGTTCTTCCTTACTATAATCTCTGCTTAAACTCCTAGTAATGGTGGTAATTATTGCTTTTAAGTACATGTAGTTAAATTTTTCTTTCTTATTTTGAGCTAGTTATCTGCCTCTCTTTGGTATATCCATCAATTTTTCCCCTTGGAGTCATCCAAATGATGCCTATTATGTGTTCTACATAGTAGATCTTCACATCTCTAAAGTCAGGTTTATACAACTGCTGTGCATATGACATAATTTCCAGAAATCTGACATCCCACTATTTTTTACTTACATCCATTTTGTCTCCAATAGAATGTCTGCTATTCTTTTTTTCCTGGACTCGATTTTGGTTGAACCTTAGACTGGAAGATATTTTAGTACTTCTGTTGTTTTTATTTTGCTTGTTTGTTTTGTTTACATAGTCTTTGAAATTCAAAGAAGTAAAAGTTCAACCAATAGTAAGCAAAGAATTGTTATCTCTTCATAACATTTCTCATTGCCTATGGACTTCCTATGTTGGAGAACAACAGAAATATACCAGTTTCAGCTGTGAGTCAAAAATATTCTGCATTCTTGTGTACTTTTTCTGTTTCATTTATCAGATTGTTTTACTTCAAAACAAATAAACAAGCAATTTGAGTCATATAGAGAATGTATACTTTATAATCTTGGAGTCTACAAAAAAAAATTATTTATTGCTGCAAATGGTTGGATTCCTGCTTGTGTGCCATGGGAACTGAATTTCTGCCCTAATGTTTTGGCACATCTTCAGTATACTTACCTCTGTAGGACTGGTGTGTATCCACAATTATGTTATTTGAAAAGAATCTTTGTACTGGAAAATCCCATTGAGATGTAGCATCGCGTTTCCAAGGGTGTCTTGGGACAAGAAAGAATGGGGCAGTAATATACAACCACTTGGTTACATCATTCGTACCAGAGAAATTATCATCCTACTGCTGATGGGGAACACTTGTACTTCTCTATTATCAAAGATTTTGCAGAACTGCTCAGCCCCCTCTATTCATTTCATTCCAGCTGTTCTAACACAAGGAATGAAACAGATTGTTTCATTCTCTAAGCGTACATTAAAAAGGACAATGCCATCATTTGGGGGGTGGGGTGAGGTTGAAGGGGTTTTTGCTCAATTTGGACTGTGTGTGGAGCAAGCTCACTGCCTTACAACAAAAGCATAAAATTCAGTGGTGACAGGCAAGTCAAAGGCTAAAGAATTCGTTAAAAGGAAGAAGCCCTAAATGTTCAGCCATAAACAACAAGAGACATCAGAAAGGAAGCAGGGAAAAGGTAAAGGAGACCGTGAGAAGGAATGTGCACTGGCTCAGCACTGCATCCTTTTATAATCCTTTGGGAAAACTCACTCATAGGGCTCCAACGGCTCTTTCCTGAATTTGTCCTACATCAAAGAGGCACAAACTTGCTCTTGCTTGAGTTGTTTTTAGTACCTTTTAAGTGTATATATTTTTTTAATTTTTTAATACCAAAATGTTAAAATTGTTTTACGCCAAGTATCTTGTACTTTCTTTCCATGTGATATTGAAGCATAAGCTTTGTCCCGCCTTGGGAATCTTTCATCTCTTCATATAATATTCCTGCTTCCTCTTACTTTCTGTATATATCACAAATATCTACCAGCCTTTCTTATTATGCTTTCTTTTTAATTCCTATTCCTATTTTCTTTAATGTCAAGTAGAAAAATATATACTTTCACCCTGGTCTCTGTACCAATGGCGGCCACTACAAGTTAATCATGGAAATTTTATGGTGAATGATTAATTTTCAATATATATAACATGAAGTCACCACCAAGTATGAAGTATTGGAAAATGAGATAAAACATTTTCATATCCTGATCGGGACTCTGAAAACTCATGAAACTAGAAGGCTGTCAAAATACTTCTGTGATGTGAACTTTGTGAAGGACACATCTTTATACTTGGCCAATAATGACAGCAAAATTGATTCTCAATTCAGGATCATTATAGAAGGAAATATTAGGGAAATATTTTATTTTCAGTTTGGTTCACCTTTAATCCTTTATATAGATTTAGTACTTAAAGATTCTCATTAATTTTTGCAAGTGGTAATTTTCAGACATTTTTTATTATATTTTATAGTACGCTATAGAAAGGAATATAGTCTCTGCTCTTCCTTCTTCTTCCCCTTACCCACATTTCATCCTCAAGACCTGTACTAGTGCTAGCAGGAGGATTTGATTTCACCTGTGAAAGGGAGACACTGTTATAAGCTGTTACTTCTATTTGAAAGTTCTCTTTTGGGTGGCTCGTCTATTGGATCACATTCCATCTCACTCTTCCCTCCCACAATACTAACAAGTCTGAGGTCTTCTTGCTTCTAATTTAATAAACAAAAAGAATCTTTGAAGCTCACATATGGTCAATTTTTTTTTTCATGATGAGTAGACTACATAAGGCATTGGTCCTATCTGAAATTTCTAATCAAGATATATTTATCTAGCATGTTCTCTTTCCTATACGTATTAGAACTCATGGAGTGGAGATAGGTGGCTATATTCAGGATTTAGTGATCCTAATCTTGGCCACATACAGGTATACTCAGAGATATTGTGGGTTCAGTTCCAGATCACTGCCATAAAGTGAATATCATAATACAGCAAGTCAAATGAATTTTTTTGGTTTTCTAGTGCATACAAAAGTTATGTTTATACTATATTATAGCCTATTAAGTGTGCAGTAGCATTACATCTAAAAAACGTATTTACCTTAATTTAAAAATACTTTATTGCTGAAAAATGCTATCATCTGAACTTTCAGTGAGCTTTTCTTTTGCTGGTCTTGCCTAGATGTTGATAGCTGTTGACTAAACAGGGTAGGGGTTGCTATAAGTTGGGGTGGCTGTGGACATCTCTTAAAATAAGACAACAATGAAGTTTGCCACATCAATGGACTCTTCCCTTTTTTTAATGTCTATTTATTTTTGAGAGAGAGAGAGAGAGAGAGAGAGAAAGAGAGAGAGGGAGGGAGGGAGGGAGGAGACACATGTGCAAAGAGGGGAGGGGCAGAGAGAGAGACAAAGAATCCCAAGCAGGCTTCATGCTGTCAGCACAGAGCCTGACACAGGGCTTGAACTTTCGAACTGTGAAATCGTGACCTGAGCCAAAACAAAGAATTGAGCACTTAACTGACTGAGCCACCCAGGTGCCCCAATGGATTCTTCCTTTTTTGAACAATTTCTCTGTAGTATGTTACCCACAATAGAACTTCTTTCAAAACTGGAGTCAATCCTTGCAAACCCTGTTTCTGCTTTATCACCTAAGTTTATGTACTATTCTAAATCCTTTGTTGTCATTTCAACAGTTTTCATAGCATCTTCATCAGGAGTAGTTTTCATCTTGAGAGGAATTTTCTTTATTCATTCATAAGAAGTAACTCCTCAAACATTCAGGTTTTATCATGAAATTGTAGCAATTTGGTCACATCTTCAGGCTTCACTTCTAACTCTAGTTCTTTTGATGTTTCCACCACATCTGCAATTACCTTCTCTACTGAAGTTTTGAATCAAAAGTCATCCATAAGGGTTGGAATCAACTTCTTCCAAACTCCTATTCATATTGATATTTTGACCTCTTCCCATGAATCACAAGTGTTCTTAATGGAATCCAGAATGGTGAATCCTTCCAAGGTTCTCAAAGGACTTTTCCCAGATCCATCAGAGGAATTGCTATCTATAGCAGTTAGAGCTTTATGAAATATATTTCTTAAAAAATAAGACTTGAAAATCTAAATTACTGTTTAATATATGGGGTACAGAATGGATATTGTGTTAGCAGTCATGTACACAGGTCATTAGCAGTCATGTAAAGTGTCATTGGATATCTCCATCAGAACTCTTGGGTGACCAGGTATGAGAGCACTAGTATTTTGAAATAAGTCTGTATTTTTTTAATGTTTTTATTTTATTTTTGAGAGAGAGAGGGAGAGAGAGAGAGAGAGAGAGAGAGAGAGAGAGAGAGAGACAGTGTGAGTAGGGGAGGGTCAGAGAGAGAGGGAGACACAGTATCTGAAGACAGGCTCCAGGCTCTGAGCTAGCTGGCAGCAAAGAGCCCAACATGGGGCTTGAACTCATGAACCGTGAGATCATGACCTGAGCCAAAGTTGGATGCTTAACCGACTGAGCCACCCAGGCACCCCAAGAAGTCTGTATTTCTAAGTGGTAGGTCTCAACAGTGGGTTTAAACTATCCAATAAAACACGTCATTAACTGATGTGCTGTAAACTGATGTGCTGTCATCCAGGCTTTGTGGTTCCATTTATAGAGCATAGAAAAAATAGATTCAACACAATTATTAAGAGCCCTAGAATTTGGAGAATGGTAAATGAACACGTCGAGTTAAATGAAATGCTTCAAATTAAAGTCACCAGCTGCATTAGCCCCTAACAAGAGAGTCAGCTTGTCCTTTGAAGCCAGGTACTGACTTCTCCTCTTTAGCTATGAAAGTCCTAGATGGCTGATTCTTTCAATGAAAGGCTGTTTCATCTATATTTAGAATATGCTATTTAATGTAGCTACCTTCATTAATGATCTTAACTAGATCTTCTAGACAATTGGCTAAAGCTTCCATATTAACACTTCCTGCTTCACCTTGCATTTTTATGTTATGGAGATGGTTTCTCTCTTTAAACCTCATGAACCAATCTCTGCTAGCTTCACATTTTTATTTTTTTTAATTCTTTTTTTTTTTAAACTTATTTATTTTGAGAGAGAGACAGCAGGCACAGGGAGAGAGAATCCCAAGCAGGCTCCATGCCATCAGCGTGGAGCCCAACATGGGGCTCAATCTCATGAAACCTGAGATCAGAGCTGAAACCAAGAGTCAGATGCTTAACTAACTGAGCCACCAGGTGCCCCTTCACATTTCCTTCTGCACTTCTTCACTTCTCTCAGTCTTTGTAGAGCTGAAGAGAGCTAGGGCCTTGTTCTGGATCAGGCTTTGGTTTAAAGGAATATTGTGGCTGGTTTGATCTTTTACCCAGGCACTAAAACTTTCTCTGCATCAGCAGTTAGGTTGTTTCACTTTCTTATCATTCATAGGTTCACTAGAGTAGCACTTTTCATTTCCTTCAAGAACTTTGTCTTTGCATTCACAAGTTGGCTCACTGGTACAAGAGGCCTGGCTTTTGGTCTATCTTGGCTTTCCATTAAGCTAATCATTTCTTGCTTTAGATCTAAAGTGAGAGATGTGCGAATATTTTCTTTCACCTTTCATTTAGAAGCCATTGTAGGATTACTAATTGGCCTAATTTCAATATTGTTGTGACTCCAGGAATAGGAAGGGCTGAAGAGAGAGAAAGAGGGGGAATGGCAGTCGGTGGAGTAGTCAGAACACACACATTTATCGAGTTCGCCCTCTTATATGGGTTTGGGTCATGGTGCCCCCAAATAATTACAATAGTAACATCTCAAAGACTGCTGATCACAAATCACCATAACAAATATAATAACAATGAAAAGGTTTGAAATATTATGAGAATTATTGAAACCTGACAAAGAGACATGAAGTGAGCAAATGCTGTTAGAAAAATGGTGCAGAAAGCCTTGCTGGACAAAGAATTGCCACAAACCTTCAATTTGTAAAACAACAGATATCTGTGAAGTGGAATAAGTCAAAGCACAGAAAGCAAGGTATGCCTGTAATCACAACAGATATGGCAATGTTTGTTTAATTATGATGCATACATACAAGGTATCTGTGGGAGGACATGGAAGAGAAGGATTTGAATGTCTTGACTCTGGCTACAAACTAAGTACCAGGTAGTAAACTGAGGTGATTCCATTATTCAAGGAGCATATTCAGTCTGAAAATAGATTCCTGGGGAAGGTCATTGACTTGCTGACTTGGGTTTCATGATTATAAACACAGTATGCTATACTCACTCTGGGATAGGTTAAGTTCCCAGGCTACAGAAACTTCCTGACATTTTCGTCTAGATCAAACTGCCTTCATATTTCTATTGTTTTCCTTCCAACAAACCCACCTCCTCAATATCTGTGGCCCATGCTGAACACACACACAGACACACACACGAAATGAAAATCTCATTTAGGAGAAACAAAAATTAACCCCAAAGCCTACCCAAGTTGTTCTTTCAAATGGTGAGTCATTTCTGCCTCCAGTTTTTCATGTTTCCTGAATTCTTACTCATCATATTGCTACTGAAAGCTATACCTTTAACTTTTTTTTAAGTTCTAACATTTATTCATTTTTGAGAAACAGAGCAAGACTGAGCAAGGGAGGAGCAGAGAGAGAGGGAGACACAGACTAAAGTAGGCTCCAGGCTCTGAGCTGTCAGCACAGAGACTGATGCGGGTATCAAACTCATGAACCATGAGATCATAACCTGAGCTGAAGTTGGAAGCTCAACCGACTGAGCCACCCAGGCACCCCCTGAAAGCTATACCTTTAAATCTATCTTGGGTTCCTCAAAGTCCTTTCTCCTTAACTCCCTACCTTTCCAAAGTACCCACAAGCATTGCTAATTTGATTTTGTCTACGGAACTATGAGCTTGTGAATGAAGAAGCAAGCGGTATTGTGTCAGCCAAAAAAGTTTGGATGTTCTTCTCCTTATATGCCATAGTGACCACCTTACCACTAGAAGCGGCTCTAGTACATCTAGAAAGTACCAGGATGGGGGAAGAACAGATCTTACATTGCTCCATATAGAGGATACAGCATACATGATAACTATCACAACTGCAGTCTTTACATGTCTACCTGGATCACTGATCCTTGAGGACCCAGTAAATAGACCCATCTATCCTTTCCCACTGAAACCTCTAATGCCTTTTCACCATAGTAACTAAATTAGTAACTTCGTGTTAAGGTGAGCAAGGCAGACCAATGGTTGTGTGAATAAAATATTAGCAATTAGTTTTGCTTGTTTTACTTTCCTTTTAAATTCTATTGTCTGAGTCACATATTTAAAAAAGTAATAGAAAATAAACACCAAAATAAATATAAATTGCAAAGGCATGAACCCAGTATTTTTATGGCTTCAAAATAGTTGGAAGTCGCAATCCCCACATCACTTCCTGATAATATGCATTTGCAAAATGTGCTCAGCAGAGAGACAGCTTCTTTCTCACCTTATTAAAACCTCCCCAGCAATAATGCTACTGGTAGAGAAGGGGGAGGCTTGTAAAAGCTTTTGGTTTGGTTTGGTTTTTTCTTTCTTTTCTCCTGATGTACTTTGTATACAGTACTGACTTTTCCACCATCCTTCCTTCAGTTTTTCCTTGTTTAAGGAGCTGAGCAGAACAAAGAGAGATCCTATGGATGGAATAAATAACGTTCCCTCTCCTTCTCCTGCTCTCTTTAAGAAAAATTGGATGTTTTGAGGTATGTTCCTGATCTGTGATATTAATATGAAAGACAAATCCTCTAATTATTAAACATCTTGACACATCCTGTCAAGACCCCATTCTTGGGCATGTGAGGTAAGTCTCAAATGTCACATACAGGGATATCCTTATATCCTGAATTGAATTACTAACCATTTCTAACCCAAAGGAGCTGGATTTCCAACTTAATGTTTGCATTACTTGACACAGTTTTTTGCCCTTCCCTATTTCTATTTAAAGACTATTGGAAATCAGAAGGGGGAATCCTGAGAACCGCTTTACTCTTTAATTCTCCATTCAGCATGCACAGTATCTTACATCAAATAGCTACTCAATGAACATTCATGGATTTGACAGGACTTGGAGTAAGTGCCTTAAAGTAAGGCATTGGTTCTTCAGCATTAGTGTGAGTCAGAATCACCTGGAGAACTTGTCAAATCGAAGGTTAATGAACCTCAACCCCAGAGTTACTGATTCAGTAGGACTGGGGAGGGACCCTAGAACCTATATTTCTACCAAATTCTCAAGTGATGATGATGGTTGCTAGTTGAGGATCACACTTTACGAACCATGGATCACAGAAGTGTAATATATATACATATGTATATATACATATTCTCTTTAAACATAGAAAAGACAAGACCTAGAAGTAGATTGGGGTAATCATTTTACAAATGAAGAAAAAAGTTCAGAAAGATTGTTCTAAGTGCTGAGTACCTTTGTCCTAAAGCCAAACAGCACCTAAATAGTGAAGTTCACGTTAGCACCCAGATTAACTGTTTTAATTCTATATCCTGTCTTCCATTCCACATCTCTACTGTTGAGGTTTCAGTTTTGTGATGCCCACAGGCTACTTAGAGGACAAAACAGAATAGCAAGCAGGCCATCCTCAAGGGAGTGGGGCTGGAACTGGAATTAGGAAACTTAAGTTCTAGACAATTTTTTTTTTCTACTAATTACCTAGTCCCCCCCCCTCCTCCACCAGCTGCAAGGCCGCCTTCAACAGCTAGACCAACTAGCTGTTGCTTTATGTCTCCCACCTGTACGTCCAGGACGACTTGGCCTTGAAGCACTCCGTGGGTACTTCCCTCGCCAGCCCGGGTTGGGGCGGGAGGAGAGGGAACTCGCGGAGGAAGAAGCCCCGTGGCCAATATACCTGCATCGGCCCGCATAGCCTCTGCAGCATCAAGATCTAGGACTGCCCCGCTGCAAAGCACGGTGGAAGCTTCGGCGTGAGCCTTTCAGCTGCAGAAGCTAATGAGCAGCTTCCTTTCTCAGCACCAGCTGGCTACGGAAGGGAGCGAGGCCCACCTGTGTGAGCTCTTGGAGAGTCACTCCCTTCACAAGCAGGTCAAGTCCTTCAGAGAGTATGTGGCTCTCAGGAACCTGCGTTGGATGGGGGCCCTGCACAGGATGACAAGCCCAGCATGGTCCACAGCAGGAAGAACTTGAACTTGTCTGCCTTCCAGGTAGCCACAGGGTGATTGCCCCCATCACCATTCCCGGCATGCGTATGGCAACATTGCCCTTGAAAAACATTCACTTAAAATTTTCTTTCTTTCTTCCGACTTTACCATTCCTTTCAATAAAGGTATATGGTTCCTAAATTAAAAACAAAAACAAAAACAAAAAACAAAACTGAAGCAAGAGTGGTCATCTTTCCCTGCCTGAGGTTCATTCCGGAAAACGATAAACTTTGCTTTATCTTCATCATAAGATTGTGTTAAAATCAAATTTCATAATGTATTTGCAATTAAATATATTTATTCATACCTACCTCATTGCATAAAGAATCTAGTTTAGTATATAAAAAATAGTTTAGACATCTAAAAGTGTATTAGAGATTTAAAAGTCTAATTTAGGCAGAGTGATTAGAACGTGAATTATTTTAGTTTAACAGTCTCTGATTTGAATACAGAGATTAGATTAAGTGTTAATATTTAAGATACTTAGAGTAAGTTATAAAATGAAGAATATGGAATGACCCAGCTAGGGATATAATCCACTTTGGAACTAGTAAGAATGAGGGAAAATGCTACAAGGGCTTCCATATTCTGAAATAAGTACACAATTCTGGTATGAGGAAAGGAACATCAACAATGCAGCTGTTTCCCCAAAGGGAGGGAAAACGTTGATTCAACCTTTCTCCTACCAACTTCCCTTCTTTCTTCTCTTCAATTGCTTTCCAAAAAGTTTTGAAATATCTGTCTTCTGAACTTCATATTTGTTCAACATTCTCATGCAATTTCTTTTGCATCGACTAACAGATATTCTAAATGGAATATAAATTTGAAGCATTTCTCCCAGTGACCCTAATAACCCTTACTTGCTAGGGAGTACATGAATGCATTATTTCTAGAAGCCCAGCCTTCATCTGGCTATGTTCACTTTCATTAAATTCAATTGAACCACAGAATATTGAAGCCAAAAGCTACCTTAAGACAACAGTGGGTCCCCACTCCCTCATTTCACAGATGAGGAAGAAGGGAACATAGACTAGTGGTTAAAATTGCATAGCTACTTAGTAACGAGGCTTATACTAGAACTTAGGGATCTACCACTCCCATGGCAGCTTTCTCTTGGCCATACCATGCTACTCCCTATGGAGTTTGCACCTTTGCCTGGGAAACTAAGAAATATGTTAGAGCCAAATCAAAGACCCTCACTATGAGGCAGAAGTTCCAGCAAAAAAGTGCAGAAGGCACAGGAAAAAAAATTAGATGGGGGCAGACGATTGCATTGGAATCCTGAACTGATGTACTTAACACTGATCTGAAACATGTGGCTTTACCTCAGTGAGCCCCAACTTAATTTTTATAAAATGGTGACCAAATATACCTGTATTAGAAGGTTGATGGTGTGACAGACGATGGTCCACTCTGCCCACAATATAGTAGGGAAAAAATAAATATGTCCTCACTCTGTTCTTATTTCTCACACTGTTCCATCTTTCTTCAAGTAATATCTACCACCAATCAATATTTCTCTCCTTTGCGTCTGTAGAATTCAATTCTTGAAATCTGCTTCTTGCCTCTGTCACTTTTCCCTTCCCTATGCTAGTTTTTCCTTCCGTTTCAGTCCTCCTCTTTCACCATGAGTGAGCAGAAGATACCCTTCCCTTTCTCCACTACATGTTCACAAACGTCCTTTGGGGTGCCCACAATGAGTAGGGATTGCTTACAGTGAAAAGATAATGCCAGCAGTATCTTCTCCCCCCTATATTACCTTCCTCTGTAGTTTGAGGACCCTTTCAACAGTGCTCCTAATATTCTTTTAGTAACCAATAGCCATTATCCAGGCATTTGGAAAATGGCTAATGAAATATACCCAACCTGGCTGAAAAATGCCTCAACAGAGTGAATATTAAATTTCAGAGATTTTATTCAATTCTTGATTCATCCACTGGATGCTCAGTTTTAGGAAGCCTTCATTACATACCTGTTGCCTCAGCAAAATATGTGACACTTGTCTGAATTCCACTTTGACCTCCAACCACTGTTGAAATACGAACTTTGAAAGAAAAGTAGAAAGAATATTCTGAAGAGACCCGGAGAATCATTCACTTGAAAATTTCTCCATTATTTTGCAACTCTAAGAAGTCGCCAACATCATTGCGAGATTTGGCTTGTGTACACCTGGAAAATATGAGACTTGAATATTTCATGTTGACACTCCGGACTCTCTTCCCCTGGGGATGGGGAGAGAGGCTGAACTGTGTGTGTTAATCCTGCTGCTGGACGGTCACTCGCATATGCCTCAGGGGCTTCCTGATGGCCTCTTTGTCTTTCAATATTTACCCGCTACCTTTTCATGCAAAATGAGTTTATTTAGCTGTTCATATATTGGAACAAAGTAGTGCTCAGGGTCAGCTTTAGCCCCAGGTAAAGAGGCAGATGTTTATAGGGTTGGTGGGTTTTTTTTTTTTCTGTTATGTTTTGTTTTTTTTTTTTTAGTCCAAAAGCCTCCTGCAAATTTTTTTTTCCTAATAGCTCTCTTGAAATCCCCATATTAGTCACTTCTGTGGAATGAAGCAGTGAGAAAAAAAAATTATCTGATAAAATATACAAGCTATCTTAAAGACATGACACATAGAGCCCCTTTTACTTACTGATCAAACTAGATAGTCACTTAGAAGGACTAAACAGAAGAAAAATGTGATGATAAAAAAAAAAAAAAGAGAAGGAAAAGCAAGGCTTGGAGCATGTCCAAACTTAGAATGGCAACAATATCTAAACAGTTGAAGGAGATGACAGAAAGGAGATACCCCCAGATATATGCCTCCTGATTTGAAAATGATTGCTTAGGACCAACCCTGATGCTGTATATCCCTAGTTCCATCTGTCCATCCATCCATCCATCCATCCATCTATTTAACAAATGTTTATGGAGTAATTTTGAATGAGGCACTGCGATGCTACATTAAGAACACAGAGATGAAAAGAGTCTCGAGGCTTTACTCTTAAAAACATGCAAAGGAGTAAAAGCATCTAAGTAAAATTTACAGGTCAGAGTCTTAGGTGCTGTAATAGATACCAGCTGATGGGGCTATAATAAGAATGAAATCTCTTATCTTGTGACAGACATTGTTCTATAGATGAAGTATACATTTACTCCTTCCAATAATGCTCTCGGGCAGATACTGTTATTAAGTCCATTTTACAGATAAGAAAATGGTGATAGACCTTAAGTCACTTGTTCAAATCCTACAGATAAAAGGAGACAGGATTAGGATTTTGAACGCCGGTTATCGAACTCTAAAATCCATTTTCGATATCTCTGCTCCATAGCTCCCGAGAGTCCCCAGGGGTCAGAGCACAACTAAACAAAATACAGAACTAAGTATGAGAAATATTACCCAGATTCTAACAGTCTTCTTTACTTGAATTTTCAGCAAGTCAGGAAGGAAATATAGTTCTCCAGCTAAAATCGGGAAGAATGTATGGTTATTATAGTCATTGCTTCATTCCCTAGAGCCACAGCATAATCAACATGACTGCTTGCAAGCTTAAACATCAAGGTTATTCATTGGCAAGCTATAGCCTCAAGGATGAAAAGGGTGGGTAGGACACCTTTGAGTTATGATGATTTGGCCATTTTCATTGTGAGTAATGATAGGCATTTGGACATTCCTTAGGCTCACAAAAGAGATAGATGATAAAAAAAAAAAAGTATAGGGAGGCCAGTGAAATTTCTGAGCAAGACCAATTTTGTCAGGGTATGGGGAGGAGACCTAGGAGACTGAGGCATCTAATTTGATACACTTATAAGCCACAAACATGTCTGAATGACCAAGAGCCAGCCACCACCACAAAATAACCATGATAGGTCCGGAGTCAGCAGGGAAGAGCTGGGAAGAAGGCCAGGCCAATAATGAAAGGGGGCATTAAGGTACACATTAAACTCTCTGAAGGGGGGAAAAATAAGCAAAATTTCCAAGACATCCCTAAGAAAAAGTTGAAGTATTAACGTTTTTGCTAAAGTAGCAAAAATGGCAGATTTGCTGGTTTCACTAAGTACATGATATTGCGTTTTTTTTCCCTTGACATGGGGAGGTGGAAAAGCGTCACTGAGCAACCGTGAGGATGGAAGAGACTTTTTAGAAGCGGCACACCAACCAATTACTTGGAGTTTGAAGGGAGCAGTTTATTTTTCTGGCACTGAGAAATCAGCATCTTTGGAGCGGGCATCCAATGGCTTAGTCCCGCTCCCTGAGCGATTTGGGATTCCAGATGGGAGAGAAGCTGTCTTCTTTCAAGGAGTAAAGCTGCCGCTGGAACCCAGGGCACTTGATTGAAATTTCAGACATCTGATTTTGTCAGAGTTCGGATCCCTTTCCTTTGAAATGCCCTGCCTTAATAACCGCTTTAACCCATTGCCAATCTTGCCCGGCGAGCATGCCTTCCTATGATTGGGAAAATTAATGAACAGGCACTGGCTAATATAATTAAACCCAAACCCTCCTGATTTCAGTCTTGAGAAAAAGCCATCGCCCTGATTTTCTCTTGACAACACACAAGTCTTGCCATCCCCGAACTGTTTAATTATTGAAATGAACTGTAACCGTACACCCGATAGGGGCAGAGGTCGTGGAACTGTACTGGAAGTCAGAAATCAGGCAGGGGCTGACAGAGAGCCAGCCAGCGCCTCAGGCTGCAGCCTCAAACCCACACACTTTTTCTCAGGCAGCAGCCCCTGATAGGTAGGGTGATAGCGGACTCGCTTGCTAGGATTCCAAAGGTCCAACGGTGCTTGCTTGTTTTAAGACAAGCCAAAATATGCTCAGTGGACATCAGGACATTGCGATTCCCATGCCCTGCCACATTCCTTGTCTCCAATCCCAGGAGGGTTTTTTTTGTCTCCCTACGTGCAGTCCAGGATGTAGACAAAATGAATTCCAAGTGACCTATGTGGGGGTGGATTTTTTTTAGAAACAAACAGCAAATTAAGAGAGGGGAAAATCCTGTTCTCACTTTCTTTTTCTTTTTTCTTTCTTTCTTTCTTTTTTTTTTTTTTGGAAGGGAGTGTATATGTTTATTTTCTCAGAGACACTTTCTGGCAATGACAACAGAACTCAGTTCTATGAAAGTATCTTTTTTTCCCCCAATTTGAAAATACGAACTATCAGTCCCCTATTTTGTTTAACTTCCTTTTCTGCCTCCCAGACCTAACTGAACCTATGACGATTACTTTCTTTAAATAGAGATGCCCATTTTTTTATCTTTTTAAAATTTTTTTAATGTTTATTCATTTTTGAAAGACAGAGAGAGACAGAGCATGAGTTGGGGAGGGGCAGGGAGAGAGGGAGACACAGAACCTGAAACAGGCTCCAGGCTCTGGGCTCTGGGAGGTAAGCACAGAGCCCGATGCGGGGCTCAAACTCACAGACCACGAGATCATGACCTGAGCCAAAGTCAGATGCCTAACCAACTGAGCCACCCAGGCACTCTGAGATGTCCAATTTTCCATGATTCTAGAATAACAGCATTTCCTGGAAAGGTAGGTTTTTTTTTTTCTAATATGTCATAGTAATATTTCAAGTATTACCAAAGATGATTGGGGGGAAATAGCTGAAAAACCTTGCTGGAAATATTAAATCTTGGTAAATCAGAGTAAAGTTGTGATTTTCAAACATGTTAGCATTCAATATTCAAGATTATTACTTAATAATCAAGAAAAGTTATAAAAATAAATGCATTCAATGGTTTGATAAGAAGATAATGTCTAAATGTGTTGTGTGCTCCGAATTACATATAGAACTTCTCTTTTAAAGAAAAAAGAATATCAGAAATAACAGGGTTTTCTGCAGTACTAGACATGGCCTGATGTAAACTTGTCCTCAATCTTCGTATCCTACACCATTCTCTTGGATGTCACTCCTCCCTCACTCCATGGCTAGTGCCAACGGACCCTGTTATTTCTCTCACCTTATTAAAACTTCTTCTAAGCCTAGGCAATGATAAAGCCTTGAAGGGGCTTAGTAATCTTTTAATTATAGACCTCAGATATGTGGCCTCTTTTTAGGAGCAGCAAGGGTAATGGAAAGAAAAGATATTACTGGATATGTGTACCATTTTTAGCCAAACTGAACACATAAGCAATTAATGATTGCACGAGGACAAGAAGCCTAAGCCAGAACTTTACCAGGTAAATGGGACAGCTTCTATATTTATCTAAATACTGGATAGCGAAGAAACTCATGTTTAGACATACATTAGATGGCTGTATCCTGTTATTTTCCTAATCAAACTACCCTCCCCCTTTTTTCTTTCATTTACTGTCCCCATCCCTTAAGCTGAACTCCCAGATCAACACAGCCAGCTTTCTAGGGTCTCAACTCAACCTTTGCCATCTCCAGACATTCTCCGGTCTTTCTAGATAGATTTGCTGGGAACGGTGAGACTTTGGTGTCTCCAGGCCACCTCCCAGAGTGAGAACTTCCTGGCATCACTCAGACCCTCTGTCCCAGGCTAGCTGCCTAGGAGCTAAGAGTCCCCATGTGAGAAAATCTTCATGGATTATGCATGGTCCCATGGGGGAAACGGTAAGGACTTGTGAAATGCAGTAGGACTCTATCATAAGTTGACTTAGTAGCACAAGAATTTAGTACCATTGAGGGGCACCTGGGTGGCTCAGTCGCTTAAGTGTCTGACTTCAGCTCAGTTCATGATCTCACTGTTCATGTGTTTGAGCTCCGCATCGGGCTCTGTGCTTACAGCTCAGACCCTGGAGCCTGCTTTGGATTCTGTGTCCTCCTCTCTCTCTACCCCTCCCCCACTCACACTCTTTCTCTGTCTCTCAAAAATAAACAAACATAAAAATTTTTTAATTAAAAAAAAGAATTTAGTATCATTGGAAGAATCTTATTCACCATAGTATGACAGTGCATAGAGAAGAAACCAGGCACGGTCCTATGAATTTTTCTAGCTGTCTCCAGACACAAATATGATAACAAGAACATCCCTAGCAGTTCTTTTAGATAAGTTTTGTGAAAAAGTAAAGAATGGCTAGCAGTGATTTTCAGTAGTTAGTATTTATAACAATCACCGGGGACCATTTGAAAGAGTTCCTGGGTTCCATCCTTCAGCAAATTTGATTAGATGCCCAAGAATCAGTATGTACAATAAATGCATCAGGTGATTTGGACGTCAGGGATCCATGGAGCCAAAAGCACTGGAAAAAAGGCTTCATTTTTTCTCAGTTGTTCTCTTGCCAACACACAGGATGCCGTGGGCCTGTAGGTAGCCGCTCTGTACAGGGTACAAGCCCTCCTGTATTAGGAGAGATGTGCAGACCTACCTAAGACTGGAAACGAGACTTCCACACTCCTATACAACTGGTATGGTGTACACCCTGGGAAAAGGGACCACTTTTGGCCTAGACTTGAAATGAAGGACTAAGATCCATCTCCAGAGAAATAATGTTAAGTATAGCCTAAACCCCATTCAAGGAGAAACTGCTATTCCCTTTATGATCCAACCTTGGCAAACAGAAGTTACAATGCGGCCAGCCACCCTGGCATTGTACAGGAACAGACTACAGAAAATATGAATGGAAATTGCTGGGAGGGAAACATCTGAATTTTTTAAACAAGGTGACTTTTCCTCCTGGTTATCTAATTTCACCTTCCAAGATGAGAAGAAATCCGGCAACTGAAAACTGTACTTAATCCATTCTTTAAATAGCATTACAGCGTTTTTCATTTCTCTCCACACTGCATTTTGTTGTTTTTGTCTCAGAGGCTTTAACACAGGGCCAGGACTTGCACTGGGAGGCCTGCGGATTACAGGAAATAATGACCTGTATATATTTAGTTGTTCAAAGGAAATTAGAGTCGCCTGATTTTTATTATTCCCCATTGCCCCCCGTTCTCTGGTGTAATAACTTGCCCTGTTCTCTAATTTACTTTTACATCATCAGAAATGTATACCATTTAGCCCAGATTCTCCCATGACCAATCAGGACCTGCTGCTAGCTAGGTTAACAAAACCTTCCATAGAATGGGAAGCCTTCCTAACGCAGGTCAGCCAAAGACACCGAAGAGCTGATCTTTCCGGAAAGTATGTGACCTGGAGAAATGTACTCACTTCTTCCCTTAGGTAGCTGGTGACCACTGTATGCCCCTGCTATTGAATGTGACACTTAACCTTTTTGGGACTGGTGTCATTTTAGATTAACCTTCTCCTGTAAAAATGGGTAGGCAATTTCCTTCTATTTAATTTTTTAATTGTTAATCCATCAGTGTATTTCCAGTGGTGCTGCCTCCTTGTGCTGCCTGCCCCTCTCACCTCATCGCTTACCAGCAAGCTCATATATTCTATTTAATGTTAATATCCAAAATCTAAAATTCATCTGCTTGTATTTTTTAATTTAGAGGAAAAGCTTACCTGTTTGGGTTTTCTTTAAGAATCATAATTAGATGTTTAGCTAATGATTTCATTGAGATTTTCTAGTTCCATAGCACATATCATCTGAATTTGCCAGCATACTGGGGTGTGGAGGGAGGGGAACCATTGCAAATACATCTGTATTGGAGATGAATATCATAGTATCTTCAGAACATTTGCAACTTACCAGCTTTTCTTTTCATTACAACTCTATATATGGTATATAGACTCTTTAAAATGAAACTAATGTTTGAAAGGCAGGCGAAACTGATTTTTGTTAGATTCAGTGTGTTTTTGTGATAATTGATGAAGTTTTGTGGATTCTCTAAATTCCATTGCCATAGTGTGAGCTGTGGGCTCTGAAACTGGCAGGTTTGGCAGGATAGAAATGAAGAGAAGTAGTAAGCAGTTTTAATAATCACAACTTCTGAAATTCACTCCAACATGATCATATTTTAAGAGCTCAATAAATTTGGCTTTTATAAACTTTTCTTCATCCCTCCCCAAACATTTCTTTTCAGTCTGGGCAGTTGCCTCATTATTAAATAGGTTCTCTCTTCCAAAACAAACTCCAGTCACTAGTATTCATTTTACTTTAATTGCCTTCAGCCTCATATATTATAAGATTAATTATTGGTTTGGTCCTGTCCCCTCCCCATCCCTTCTGAAACATCAGTAATCTGCCTTGTTTTCCTAAAGTTTCTTAAAAAAATATTTTTCCTTTCTCATACTCTCTCAAATTGGATACTTCTAGATGTTCCCCACACCTTCCTAAATCTTAACTGAATCCTCTCAACAATTCTAGTTTAACATAATTTTTAAAACAGTTGCTACTTTATAGCAACTCTAACAACCAAACCATAGTTTTATTACTGGAGCTTAGGTGGTTTCTCTTACCAAGTCAGCTGCCTTGCTCTAAATCCTAATTCTAGGTGACATGGTAACTTGGCTGGGTCTGACTTCAGAGGTCGCAGAAATGCTTTTGGAATACTCCGGCTTACTAACCCTCCAAGGACCCTTGAGCCTCAGGAAAATTGGGGATATGAATAGTTTATACCTCAGTGTGTATTTAAATCAGCTAATGTTTATCCTTTCCAGAGCATTCACCAGGTGGTTGGCCACGGGGCTAGGGGCGAGGGAAGAAAATAGGGAATAATGTAGTGGAATGGAAAAGAGAAGTACTGATTGTTTTCTCTGCAGTGACAAAAAGATTCAATTGCCAAACTTCAATTAAAAAATATTCATTCCAATTATATTTATTTCAAAATGATTTCATAGGGAATCACGAAAACAAATACAATGGCAGGATAGACAGATGATATGTTGAAGTATTTATCTTAAGATAGAAATTTAGATTTTGCTCTATGTATTTTTCCCTCTCCCTTTTTCTCGGAGGTTTATTTATGGATTTTGAATTCTATTCAGTCTATCTGTAGGTCTTTCCTTACACCAGCACCAAGCTGTCTTGACTACTATAGCTTTACAGTAAGGTTTTAAAACAGGATTGTGAGTGATTCAAACTTCTTCTTTTCCAAGATTATTTTGACTATTCTGGGTCCTTTAAATGAATTTTAGGGCAGCTTGTCAAATTCTGCAGAAAAATCAACTAAGATTTTGATAAGGATTGTGTTGAATCTATAGCTCAATTTGGGAAATACTACCATCATAACAATAATAAATATTCTTATCTATAACATCAAACATCTTTCCATTAATGTCAATGATCTTTGAGGAGCCTTGGGTGGCTCAGTCAGTTGAGTGTCCAACTCTTAGACTTGGCTCAGGCCATGATTTCACAGTCTGTGGGATCGAGTCCTGCATCGGACTCAACACTGTCAATGGAGCCTGCTTGGGATTCTCTCTCCCTCTCTCTCTCTGCACTCCCCCTTTTCCCCGGCCACTCGCACACATACACACACACTCTCTCTCAAAATAAGCAAAGTTAAAAAAAATCTTTAATTTCTTTCAACATTTTTTTTGTTTTAAGAGTATAAATTTTGCACCTTATTAATAAATTTATCCCTAAGTATTATTTTTCATTGAATTGTTTTCTTAATTTTGTTTTCAGATTGCTCATTGCTAGTGTATAGAACTATAATTGAATTTTGTATTTTGATATTGTGCACTGTACCCTTGCTGAACTCATTTATTTGCTCTAAAGTTTTTAGTGGATTCTTTAGGATTTTCTATATATAATACCATGGCTGCTACAAATACAGAAAGTTTTAATTTTTCTTTTCCACTCAGGCTGTCTTTTATTTCTTTTTCTTGCCCAATTTCCCTGGTTAGAATCTCCAGCAAAATGTTTAATATAAGTTGCTAGAGTAACATCTTTGTCTTGATCTTAGGAGGAAAGCATTCAGTCTTTCATCATTAAGAATGATGGTAGCTAATGGGTTTTTTCATAGGTGTCCTTTATCAAATTGGGGAAGATCCCTTCAATGCCCAGATTATTTAGTGCTTTTATCATGACAAAATGTTAGATTTTGTCAAATGCTTTTTCTGCATCTGTTGAGTTGATCATGTAGTGTTGTCCTTTATCCTGTTGACTTTGTATATTCTATTAATTTCATTGCAGAAATAAAACCATTCTTGCATTCCTGGGATAAGTCTCTCTTTTTCATGGTATATCATTCTTTCTTTTTAAAAAAGTAAACTTTTTTTTAATGTTTGAGAGGGGAGGGGAGGAGTCAGAAAGAGAGGGAGACACAGAATCCGAAGCAGGTTCCAGACTCTGAGCTATCAGCACAGAGCCTGATGCAGGGCTTAAACTCAGAAACTGAGAGTTCATGACCTGAGTGGAAGTCAGACGCTTAACCTACTGAACTACCTAGGCCCCCAGCACTAAATCTTACGAATGGCAGAATTCATTAATGAAGCCATCTGGGTTCGGGTTTTTCTTTGTAGGAGGGCTTTAAGTTCCTGAATCAGTCTTTACTTGTTATATATTGCTCTCAGCCGTATTTTTGTAGTTCTAAACATGGAGGCATTTTTCCCTTATTTGTAAAAGCCAAAACTCACTGAAGAAAAAATCTCTGGTCTCATGATAACGAAGGAGAATGAGGAGAATTTCTCCAAATGCAGTAGTAAGTAAGGAAGAAAGAAAGACTTCCCTGAACCAGGGCGAGAGTAGATGGACACGGCACAATTTGTACCGGGTACCATGGAGGGGCCAACACATTGTAGCAGGGTTGTGACCCACTAAAGATACTGGACATGAAGTTTGGACTCCCAGAATCTCCAAATTTTCCCTGCCTCTCTAGAGACTCTGGCAGCTGCAGAGTCATGAGACCAGCAGGTAGCTGTATAAGCCGATACAAATACAACCTCAGTAAAATGTAATATGGATTTATGACTGATTCCTGGAGGATCTCCCCAACATTATAACTTTACCTAGAACCCATGGTAGAATAGGGGCTTTGGGGATTTAAGTAAAATTAAGGTAAACGTCTTATGTGTTGACTAAAATTTGTAAGAAGTTGTTAACATTCTACATGTTCATGATTCTCCACAATAGACTAGCCCCACCTGACCTGTCCTTTAGCAGAACTGAGTTATCTAGAAATTCTTCTAGGATGTTAATCCCTTTTAGTATAATACAGAGATTATGCTCCCTGGTTCTGAAGCCAGAGTGCCTGAAATGAATGCCTGGTTCAGGTACTTAGTAGTTATGGGACCTCAGGCAATTTACTTAGTCTACCTGTATTTCAGTTTCTTAATATTTAAAATAGGGATAACATAGAATACCTAATGTAGTACCTACCATGAAGAGTTATATGACAGTTGTCATTTATTCCTTATCTACTAATATAAATGATAACATTACCAAAACTAACTTACTGAAAAACTAGATTCTATATGATGTGTAGTTTTTATTGAAATTACCAAATATCTTCCTTCTTCACTACTCCTGCCTCTGATATGGTACCTTTATCCTTGCAGTCACCCATTTTCAACCTATTAGATATCCTTTGTTTTTCCTTTACCCCATTTTTAAAGACTTAGAGACACTTTTTCTTTTTATATTATCTTTCATATTCTCTCCTTTGTCTCTATGTCCTCATGGTTTTCACGCAAATTATTGGCAAACCCTCTTAAATCTTTCTACCTCCAGTATTCCCTTTCTTTTTCAAGTGAATGAGTTCTGAGTGCCTGTATATGTCAAACTTGGTACTGGTCTTTTAAATCCAGTATTTGGGGTGTCTGGGTGGCTCAGTGGATTAAGCATTTGACTTCAGCTCAGCTCACAATCTCGCAGTTGGTGGGTTCAAGCCCTGGGTCAGGCTCTGAGCTGTCAGAGCCTGCTCCAGACTCTCTCTCTCTGTCCCTCTCCTTCTTATGCTCTTTCTCAAAAATAAAAAATAAACATTTAAAAATAATAAATAAATCCAGTATGTCAAATCCATATCAGAGCGCTGCAGGAAAGGTATTGCCATACCCGTTTTACAAATGAGGAAATGGGTGAGGAAAGACTTGGTGACCTTCCACCCTGGTTCGCTCAGCTAATACATGGCAGGTCTAGCACACAGATTTGGTCTGAGTCTTTAGTCCACGCTGCTGCTTATCTGTCAAGCTGCTGCCAAAGTAATTTTGGTATAGTGCAGCTTTGATTATAACACACTCAGCTCAATGGGTCCTTATTGCCCATAAAATAAAGCCTAAACTCTTAGCCTTAAAATTCAAAGCCTGCTATAATCTGGCCCAAATCTCTATTTCCAGCCTCTCTACTCATTGATCCTTCTCACACACACTACACTCCAACCAAAACATATCACTTTTCATTTGCAAGTATGTCATGTGCTTCCCTGCAAAGATACCTTTGCACATATCTGTCCCTTGTACTGGAATATTCTTCTACCCAGTGCCACCCCCACCATAAGGGCCTTAAATCTCAGATGGATGTAAAATCCCCTGGTCTCTTCTCCCACAGGAGTTTGCATTGATCTGCTTCATGCAAAATAAATACCCATGCTGCTGGGTTGGTGAATACCTAAGGGACTTGGGAGGATTCACAGGGCCTTCTGCATTACCCACACAAAAAGCAGCCCTGACAGGGGACCCATCAGGGTAAAGAAGTGTCTTGCTGCTTTTCTTCCCAATCATCCATCATTTCAGTAAGTCTAAGTGAGGACACCCAGCCTATAGATACCACCAGTGCAGCTGATTGGGCATCTGGGTCAATCTTGCCCATTTCACAGGCTTATATTAAGATGATGGGAGTCAAGAGCCTTAAACAGATCATGGAAATGGCTATATTAACATCGACTGCCTGACCAAGTGATTAGAAAAATACTACAGAGTCTTTTTCAGGGGCCCAAGAGGTTATGTGGCCCATGAATTTATTATGGATACAAGGAACTTCACAAAGTCTGCAAATATTGACTGTGGATGTGGCCACAATGCTCCGAGATTATGCTTCTGTAACCTGACAGTAGAAATCCTTTCTCCTAACTTAATCTCCCAGCTAGTGGCTAAGTGGTGGATGACTCAGGAGAAGAGTTCACTTCTTAGATGAATTGCCTACATTATACACCTGACTGCAGCAGTGTTTGTGGAAGGAGTAGAAGGGGCTGGGAGAGAAGTGATGATTATAGTTATACCCAAAATTTCCAGGTCATATTCTATCTCCAAACTTAACATTATTTTGATGTTTGATAGAATGATTTCCATAGTTCTCAAAGGGTAGGATTGATTGTTCAGGTACCTGACCTATAGTAGGCACTCAGCACATATATGTTTAATGAAAGAAAGGAAGGAAAGAAGAAAGAGAAGGAAAGAAAAAAAGAAAGAAAGAAAGAGAGAGAGAAGGAGAGAGAGGAAAGAAATAAAGAGAAAAAGAAAGAGAAAATGAAAGTAGAAGGAAGGAAGAGAAAGACAAGGCACCTGGGTGGCTCAGTCGGTTAAGTGACTCTTGATTTCGACTCAAGTCATGATCTCAAGGTTCCTGGGTTCAAGCCCCACACTGAGCTTTGCGCTGACAGTATGTGGAGCCTGCTTGGAATTCTCTCTCCCTCTCTCTCTGCTCCAGTCCCCTGACTCACACGGGCATGTTCTCTCTCACACACAAAATAAATAAATAAACTTAAAAACAAATGAAAGAAAGAAAGAAAGAAAGAAAGAAAGAAAGAAAGAAAGAAAGAAAGAAAAACAGACCAAAAACCAAAACAATGCAAATGATCATACATGAGTCCTAACCATACATGAGACCTACTGAATCAGGCCTAGAAACTGTACATTTAACAAGCACGCCCTGGATGAGTTTGGGTCACAGTACCTTAGCTAATTACCAGACTTCCAAACTTAGCTAATTACCAGAATCACCTGGAGAGTTTTTAAGACTCACAGATACCTGAACCCTCATGTGGACCTCCTGAATTAGGGTCTAAATAGAGAAATCTATGTTTCTAAAACAACTTCTCAGATGGTTTTAGACCATGAATTGCTATAGTAGAATATGTTGTGTTGAATTTGCTCACACATGGAACTGAAGTCAGAGTGGGTAATGAGATCAGCTTTGTTCTTAAAAAAAAATCTTTTTTGTTTGGGTAACATTTGCCAAAACTCATTAAAAGGTACATGTAAGATTTGTGCATTTCATTATGCATAATTTTATCATAAAAATATGTGAACGTATATAGTAGACATACTACATGTAAATTCTAGCAATGATATGCATGCCGAAGTCCTTAAGGGTTAAATGTACTGATGACTATGATGTACTTTAAACTCATCAATAATAAAGGTGGATAGATGGATATACAGACGTGATAAAGCAAACAGAGCATCATTATAGAATCTAGGTTTTGTGTGTATAGGTTTTCACTGTATAGTCCTTTCCACTTGTTTTGCTGTCTGAAAATTTTTATAGTAAAATGTTAAGGAGACAAAAAAGAAAAGAAAATGAGAATAAATACCATAGGGAGGTAAAACTGAAAGTATAATCAAGGAAGAGAGTTTGACAGAAAAGATTAGAACGGACCGATGGGATAAGCCCCTCTGGGTTCAGCTACAATAGAGAAGTAAAGGAAAAACCAAGAGCAAGGAGGAGGAAGATGTTAATGGAGAGTAGAAATGCACTGCCCTGAAAGAGGAACCAATTTTTTTTTCATTGTCCCATTCATTAAGACATAGGAATTATTAGGTGAGGTGAAGCATGTTGTCAGATAAGAATTTTGGCTACATAAAACAATTGACTTTCATATCGAATTACTGGCTCGGTGTGTTTTATACTTTATTTCTAGGTGTTAGTTTGGCTTTATTCGTATCCTTCTTGTGGGAGTGCCTATCCAGAATTTAGGATTTCCTTGGGAATTAAGAGGGAGGGAAGTGGCCAGCAGTAGCCATATTCCATGTAATTAATTAATTATTTGGACAGATTGATGTCACAATATACCGATACAGATTTATTTAGTCATCTCTGAACACATTTTATGTTCCATGTTAGCCTAAAAAATTGAGCATGGAGAATATGTCTTATTCAACGTGCCTAGCTTAGTGCCTTTCATATATTGATGCATGGTTCAGAATTCGTTGGCAGCATATTTTCAACATAGAAGATTCAGAGTCCACTATTACATTTACCTACTAGTGGTAAGTTAGGCAGATAGAAGAGGGACATTGAGTATCTCTTTAAGAAAGGGGGGACACAGATTGCCTTGAGCCAGAGTCAGGTATTGCCTATAATCTTAAAGGCCATGACATGGACAGCTTAAGGCAGGATTTCTCAAACTTGGCATTATTCACATTTGGGGCCTGTTAATTCTCTGTCATGTGGACCAGTCCTGTGCCTTCTGGGATGTTTATCAGCATCCCTGGCCTCTACTCACCAGATCCCTGTAGCATTCCTCTAGTTATGACAATAAAAGTTATCTCCAGACATTGCCAATATATCCCTTCCCTTGTGGGCCAAAAATTGCACCCAGTTGAGAACCACTGGCAATGAGCCAAAATGAAACATCTTGGGAGATTTGAACCCCCAAATTCATGGAAACCACCCAAATGAAATGCCACTTTGAAGGAGCTTTCCAAAGAAGGAAAATCCAGTATAAACCACCACCACAACAATAACAATAAACTGGGGGTAACATTTTGAAAAGAAAGATAGGAAGTGGAGTCTAGAGCAATTCCTTAACCCAATTAGCTTACAGCTATCAAGCCACAGGTCTGTTTCTGCAAGACTCAGGAGCTGATGATAATAGTCCTAGCTGAGATTAACAGTAGGAAAAACACTTGTCCATAGAATATAGCTACATATTCATGATACAGGCCTAGTCCTAGTGTCCTAGACACAGTGGAACTTGCTAAGCGATAGTCACAATGTAGCATCAGGGAAGCAGGGATGGATGGGGTGGGATCTGAGCTAATGGTACTCAGATTTTGAGCCAGGACAGCATTCCTGTCTAGATTCAAGAAGTACATGTGCATACAAAAGCAAGTCTGGTCCTTATTACTGTGTAAAGATAGGGGTCTGAGGGCACCTCAGTGACTCAGTTGATTAAGTGTCTGATTTTGGCTCAGGTCATGATCTCACGGTTTGTGAGTTCGAGCCCCACGCCCGGCTCTGTGCTGACAGCTCAGAGCCTGGAGCCTGCTTCGGATTCTGTGTTTCCATCTCTCTGCCCCTTCCCCGCTCACACTCTGTCTCTCTCTCTCTCTCTCTCAAAATAAATAAACATTAAAAAAAAGAAAGAAAGAAAGATAAGGGCTTGCATGATGACTAAGGAAAAGCCAAGTTCTGAGAACTATGGCACCTAGAGCACAATTTGACCTGAGATTTTATATGACTGAAGACACTACAGGATTGAAGGGGCAAGTTAGATTCTGGTCTCAACCATGGAGCCCAAAGGTAAGCAGGAGACATGATGTCATAGGTGAGATAAGCAGCAATGGTGATTCAGTCTGGGCAGGATCACCCCTAGTGCTCCAACAGGATACCGCTACACAGTCCTGGTAACCCAATAGAGTGAGTCAGGAGACGCTAATACTCCCTGTCTGCCCCAAGAATCATGTATTGGAAAGTTTTGCAATGATCTGGCTAAAATACTCAAGCTATAGCATTGTGTGGAAATAAAAGGGCACAAAATTGCATAGATAGCGTGATCTTACTTTTGTAATAAAGGGGGAAAAGATGTAATCCTAGCTAACTAGATATAAATACTAACATAGAAGAAACCTCATGGAAGGAAAGAGGGGAGATACACTTTAAGATGTGGGATGATAGGGGACTGTGTGTTACTTTTATTTCTTCATACTTGTCCTTATCTTCTATGTTTTGGTTAATGAGTATGAAATACTTTATAATCATTTTTTAGGTGTTCTCAAAAAATGAACTTCCTGTCTCAAACCAGGATTGGTCTAGGAATTAGGAACAGCTGATTTCCTAAGTAGGACAAATGCTAGGTCTTGTGAAAAAGCTTGGGAAGACACAGCTTGAGGAAAGAGTGGGAAATGTGGAAAATATGGTTTGCTCGGTGGAAATGAACACACTCCTACATAAACTTAACAAGAATTTCACATGTGTCATCAGAGCACTTTCTTCTTAACAGACAACAATTTTATAGTTTTGTAATAGGAAGCAACATGTTTTCTCTCCCTCCCCCTGCCCCCACCCCACCACCAACTGTTCTCTGGGGGAAAAAGAATAAATCCTCAACTCTTTGGCCACATGTAACTGTATATTAGGCTGTGGAGTGTAGGGTTTGTTTGGAATGATGGATGGTTTGACAATATAGCACAATCAGACAAGACCAGCCATCAATCACTTTAAATCAATGATAGACCTTGGGTGTGTTTTGTGCCATTTTCATTCATTCTAGTGCCCAGAGAGTTGCACGGAGCAACCTCATGACCTCACATGAGCAAAGAAAATGGCTTTTAAAGTTGTTTCCAAGCTCTATTCATCACTCATTCCTGGGTGAGATGCCAGGAAATAACTTTCATGATTTTTCTTTTCTTTTTTTCCAACTCATCTTTCTCACCTCAAAGTCTGAATGAAGGATATGCCCATAGACAAAAAAGGGCAGGAACCCATCTTAGTGGGCTGGGTTTTCTGTCATGTGAAGGAAATTTGGTCCTTATTTATTTCATTTTTTTTAAATTTATCTTACTCATCAAACAATCTGCTCAGAATTCCCTCCTGTCTTTTAGAAAGGAAGTTGTGATTTAGTCATGATTTCCTCTTGGGTCATTCCAGAACATTTGGAATGGGACACTCTGGCCATCACGGTATGCTGAACTTCGCTCTTATGTTCACCAGATGAGACCACGAGGAGCCTACTCTGCTGGGCACAGGTACCTTTCACTGTGACCTTCATAGCCGTGGTTACTAATGACCTGCCCCCACCTTTAGAAGGCTTAAACCACCCCAGAAGTGATATTGGCATCTCTTAGGGTTAAGACTATTTACCACTGCAGGGGCTAAGGAAATACGAAGTCTACCCCATAGCCTCAGAAAGACTTTCAACACCCTTAAAAACAACCCTCTTTTCCAAATCCCATTGTAACACAGCCTCATCAACTCAAAGCACTAGTTCAGCTCTGGCACTCTCAGTAATCCGTTCCAGTGGTCCTATAATACCAAAGTCTTTTTACTTCTCCTTATCCTCCCCTTTTCTTGTCATAGAGGTAAACCTGGAAATAATAGCAGTTTAGCCCTACAGAAACAGAGGTTCACTCTGTCACTTTAGGGTGAAGCTACAGGGATGAATAGAAAAAGCTAGATTTTGGCTCATCTTGCTACCTGTATTTTTAATACAGACGCTTGCAGCAACTGGTAACATTTTATTTCTTCCCATAACAAATGGACCCACCAAAAAATTCTTTAGACTTTTCATCTACCAGAAAAATACTTTAATATCTATCTTGTGATACTGTCTTATAAATGCATACTGCACACACAATTTTATCATGATGTTCATAGGATTCTGTTTAATGATGGAAGCAATTTTGCGCATTTTTTAAGTGTCAAGTCCTATTATATACTAATAAAAAGGCAGTGGAATTGAACACTAAGGAAGTCAGAAACTAGTATTACTGGGATCTAAATGCTTCAGGGTACAAGACAACCTGGAATAAGAGAAACTCACTGCCAAAAAAATCAAATCACTGATTAGACCCCAGATCACTTACTAGATAAAGAAGGCAATATGCCTCTTCTCAAGGTACCAAGCCTCTCTTTGAGCTTCATATTCCCAGAATTTTGGTGGAATGATTTGGGGAATCTGTGTGGATGAAAAGCTACTTCTCTTACAACTGTGTCAAATTCCCCTTTCCTCACTTACCAATGACAAAAATCTTATCTTCAATCACAATTATAGGATAATAATACTGTCCTCATTATTTTTGTTGCTGTTGTTATAGGGACCAAGACAAATATGAATATTTTCCATTGAATTATATACATATATGTATATTTCTCTCTCTGTGTATATATGTACATATAGGTACATATGTATATGTATGACACTATACACACACACACACACACACTCATACACAGCTAGTTTCCCACTGTGAAAATTATAGATCTAAATATGATGCTATCTCATTCAAAAGGATCAACATGTGCCTGTGGTATTGATAAAACAAGGATTAATATAGACTGCACTAGGAAGTTCTGACCTTTTTGTCACTAAGCACGTATAGTCAATCATGGATGTGAGGAACTCTGATCACTTCAGTAGTGAGAGAACTATGTTCCTTGTGTTAAAGTAATTAAACAATGAGGCCATTAGAGGGGCTCTACCTCCCTGGTAGCCTTTGTAAGCAAATCAAAACCCAAGACAGAGTCATGCCATTGAATCCAATAAATGACAGTTAAGAACAACTAATCACAAACAGCCAAATCGATATTCCCAAATCAGGCAACTGTTTAAGCTACAGCCAATCAAATAATTTCCTTACCTTGCTTTCCACCTTGTCTATAAAAATCTCTCCCCCAGCTCCTGTCGGTGGAGCGCTCCTAACCACCCTTGGTTGGGCGCTGTCAAATTTGAATTGATATATGCTCAGATAAATTTTTGAAAATTTTAATGTGCCTCAGCTTATCTTTTATCCCTTGCATCAACAGAAAAAATATATATAGACTAAAACAGTTCAACCCTAAAATGTCCATAGGAGAAAGTGTGTGTGTATTAGAGGAAAGCCTTATATATATCAGAGAAAACACAAACCATATAGTCCTCAATCTCAGTCCTTGGAATGGGAGCAAACATCAAAATCCCCGTGTGGACCAGCTTCTTTAGTGGAAATCTAGCAGCAGATGAGAACATTGTTCTAGAAGAGAGGAAATCAAGCAAAGTTTCACTCCTCTGGGGCAGCGCAGCCAAGAATACCAAAGTAGAGCTATATTTTTATTTTTCCTGTTACAGCCCAGATCTGTTGTTTGGCTACCAAATTACAGGTTGGTTCTGGTTCTCACATACTTCTGCTTTTCATGTGCTGAATGGGAAGAGTAATAACAGGCTGCTTCTTTTACTTGTGGGATTTAGGTATTCTTCATCCTAGAATGGATCATTTTTCTAAGAAAACCTGCCAGTTTAAAGACTGGAGGTGTATGCCATTCATGTGGGGGTGGAAAACCCATAAAAATGAGAGGTTTTTGGCTAAAACGAGTGGTTCTAGTTACTTGTTCCCATGTTTAAACGACATGTTTATGAGTCATACTCTTATTATCTAATCCTAACAGCATCATCCAAAGATCACTATCATTTATATGACTACTTCAGAGAAGGGTCTCTGGGAAATTTGACCAAGGAGAATATAATACACACCCATTCAGTTATAGAGCAGCACTCTGCACACGCTTTTCATTCATTTCTTTTAAGTGCTGTATTGATCATCTATAAAAGATAATTAAACAAAGTGTAACAAATGTTGTCCAAATGCATAACACCAATATCCTAGACAGGAGACCAGTTAAGTATAATATAACATATATTGAAGGAAACTACTGCACACAGATATTACCAATTAGTATTTGAATCAATTGGCATTCATACAAATATTGTTTTCTTCATTGTTTAGTTAATGGCTTTGCTCAGGAATCAGTGAGAAATAGAGTGACTTATTGGGATAAGATTTTGGATTCAGAGAATCAACTGATAATTGAGAGTATTATAGAAACATTTTCGTGAGAGAGGCCTTATCGCTCTGACCGCCAACATGGGAAAGAACCTTGGAATTTTGACTCATCAGAGAATTTCTAAAGAACTCTTTTGGCAGACAGGACCTATCTTGAGGACATCTGGCTTTCTTCAAATGAAATTAATTTATTCTTTTTTTTCTTAAAAAAGAAAGAAAGAAAGAAATAGGTGTTTTATTGCCCTCAAGGCATTTATCTTGTCTAAAGATTAAAAAATAAAACATTTTCATTTATATCACCCTTCATATTTGTGGAAGAAAATGCTATTATTCTGTTTTATTAGAAGAGGAAATGGAAGAACACAGGATCTAAGTGATTTCTGCTAGGGAAGTACAGAAATTCAGCAGGGCCGAGAATTCTCAAGATCCATGATTACGTCAAGAAGAGGAATGGCCAGCACTGAAGAGAATGCTAACTTTTCTATCCTAAAAGAATGCATATTCTATAATTTCCACTTACAACTTTTCTCTGTGTGGTTATTTTTCTCCTGAGGCTTGAACTACCAAGGTCTCTTTTGGATCTATCAAAATTCCATTGTCAAAATATTCTTGGTCTGTTAATTAAAGAAGGAAGCCCAGCTTTCTCCTGACCAAGGAGAACAACCCAAATTGTCTGCCTTACTAAGTGCATAAATGATTCTGCCATACATATTGTATGATTTCGACAGAAATGGGATTGGATTTGTTTTTTTTTTAATTTTTTTAATGTTTTATTTATTTTTGAGAGAGAGAGAGCGAGAGAGAGAGAGAGAGAGAGAGAGACAGCGTGAGCAGGGGAGGGTCAGAGAGAGAGACACACAGAATCCAAAGCAGTCTCTGGGCTCTGGAGCTTGCTGTCAGCACAGAGCCCGATGCGGAGCTCGAACCCACAAACCATGAGATCATGACCTGAGCCAAAGTCGGACACTTAACCCTCTGAGCCACCCAGGCGTCCTTGGGATTGGATTTCTTTATACAAGAGAAGAACCAGTGATAATGAAATATGAATGATGAGTTAACAAAATCTTTATGAAATAGAATAATAATAGTAAAAAAGTAAAGATTTTATAGTCTAATCTGGTTGCAATAATTTGGGTGGACATAACTAAAATCTGAAAAATATCAAGCCTTAAGGTAGGATGGGATATCCTCAATATTAACTGAACTTTTCATCTTTAAGAAGAATGTTCTAACTATGCATATTCCACCAATTATCAAGTAAATTTCCATTCAGCACTTAAGCAGCAAAACAGGGAAATTAAAAAGAAAACAACACACTTTTGATCTAAGCCACGTTTAGTGCTTTGTTTGGCTATGGTTTTGGGTTATTTTCATAAAGAATTTAAACCCCAAGATTTCCATTCTTTTTTTTAACTATTTGTTGACCTAACAATGCCATTTATGTTCATCTTTGTTTTAAATGTCTTACGCACATGATCTTGCTTAAAGCGAAAACACCTATTTCTTGGCTTATTGAGAGAACAGAGCAAGGTAACATTTTTACTCACAACCTTCCAAATACTCCTACCTGTTCTTACATTTTCTGAGTCTTTACTTTCACAAATAACCAGAAGTGATTGCCTCAAGCCCTCTAGAAAGCAAGCAGATCATGTTAAACACCAGGTGGGGTTTAGTGACCTCTTATAGGAAGATGCCATTTCCTGATGCTCTGTGCTTTGCAATGAGGTGATTAGATGATCTCGTTGACCCAGAGTTCCTCTACTTAATCAACAAGAGAGGATTTTGGAAGCAGAGGCTTCCCTTAAGCAGCTGACGTCGAAGCTGCAGCAAACGCAGCACACAGCAGCAAGAACTGCAGGTGCGCTCGCTAAATCAATATGTCTTTACTTTCTCAGGACAACCTCCGGAGCGTATTCGGGCTTGCCACACATCTGGTTGATATTAATTGGTTGCTGAAAAGAACATATGAGGATGCTGCATGTATAATTACATATTTACCAAAATGTCAGAGTTTGATAGAAGCTGTCCCTGTGGCCATTGCTGTGATAGGGGAAAATGTAAAGAAGAAGTCACACAGAGAGCTGTGGGTGACTTCTCAATACTTGACCATAATTTTCTCCATGAGGGTGGTGAACTAAAGTTCTCAACTGTGGTAACTGGAGAAACATTAAAGATAGTTGAACATTCTTTGAATGCGGACAGTTATGTTAGCCTTGTAAATGATCCCTTGGCCTCCAGCTTTACCCTCCTCCATCAGTTCCCCCTTCAGTAGAATGCTCTCATTAGATCCCAAGTGAGATCCTGATCTTCCCTGCTCTCATCCCCTCTGACCCATCTCCCGTGAGTAAAATCCAAAATCTTTCTGAGGGTCTAGGAGGCCCTCTGAGATCCATTTTAACCTTATCCCTCCAATCTAGTTTTTTGCGTTCTCTCCTTGGTTCACCATTCTTGTCAGCCCTGCTCTTCCAGGAAGATGCCAGGCATGCTCCCACTCCTTGCCCTTTCCCCTGGCCCTTGTCTTTACCCGCACTGCTTCCCCACACATACCCCAGGGCTCACTTCCTCACTTCCTTCAAATCTTTGTTCAAATACCATCTTCTTACGAAGGTCATCTCTGGCCTCCCTATTTAAAATTATAGCTCTCCTATACCTACCTGCATCTTAACTCCCTGTTTCACTTTGTCCCTGTAGCCCTTACTGCCTTTTAATATTCCACTTAATTTAGTTATTCATCTTATTTATGATCTGTCTTCTCCCATGAGAATAGAAGCCCAATGGAAAGGGCATTCTGTCTGTCTTCTTCACTGTTTTGAATAGTGCCTGGAATGGAGTAGGCGCTCAAAACATTTGCATCCTGCAAGTAGTCATTGAAATTTGATGGAGGATCTGAGCGGTTTGATTTAGCCAACTGCTTCTTAGAATATGGGTGAGGCTAATCACCTGTTTCATCTGTGAACCAATTAGCCCTACAGAAAGAAAATCTTCATTCTACAGCAAAGACATCACCCTAGTGTGTTATCCCTCCACCTAAACATTGTGCACAGTAAGTCAGAACAATAAGAGGATATTGATGACACCATGCAATTCAGGATGAGCTGAACAAGGAAAAAATCCCAGAGCATATATCTACCAATAGGGGGTATCAGTAAAAAATACTTTTATATATAGCATATTTATTTAGATATTATACTGCATTAGTCCAGAAAGATATGATAGTTATAAGGAAATGAAGATATAAAGTATTAAAGCCAAATAGAACTAGAAATGTTTGTTTATGTTTTATGAAATATGTTAGCAGCTATCCACTTGCCAAAAACAAGACATTTTATTTTACTAATATTATTAGTAAATATGTGTTTCTCTGGTTTGAAAAATAAGTGCTTTCATATAAAAAATTCAGAGGAAATAGAGTTTTGTAGTTAGGTAGGTTTGTGAATTTTCTTTTAAGAATATGTAACCATATTACTTATTATTCCTGACATTGGCAATCAAGAAATTTTGATTTTTTTAAAAAGCAATTAGCCTTTAAGAAAAACAAAAGCTAATTAAAACTGACAATCTAGTCATCTAGGTAAACAACAGCTCAGAATCAGTCTATACTACCTACTATAAACCGAAGAGCAGTAAACTGTAGCTTAAAATGACTTGCTTTTGGGGCCCCTGCGTGGCTCAGTCGGTTGAGTGTCCAACTGTTGATTTCGGCTCAGGTCATGATCCCAGGGCCGTGGGATCGAACCCTGTGTCAGACTCCATGCTGAGTGTGGAGCCTGCTTGAAATTTTCTTTCTCTCTCCCTCTGCCCCTTTCCCCCCACGTGCTCTCTCTCCCTCTAAAAACAAATTAAAAAATGACTTCTTTCCAATATATTTTTTAAAAGTTCTCACAGCTGCAGAGACCTCACATCATTTTTCTTGCCATGCTCTGTTGATTTATTCTCTGAAGTTGGTTAAATTTTTATGTATGTAAGGTTACATCCATACATAACTTTAAAAAAAAAAACTCATTTGTCCTTAAGTCAGTCCATCTTAAGTTATCCATGCTTCAAAAGCTTGGAGATTCAAAACCTCAAAAATAAAACAAAAGCATTTGTAGAAAGAGTGGAAGATCTGGCTATGTGTGCGCATTACTCCTATGAGGCATTAATTTGGCAACTAGAAGAATGTAAAATCTATAGTGAACAGTAAAATGGATGGAAGAGAAGAGAAGAGGAGAAGCGGGGACGGGAAGAGAGGAGAGGAGAGGAGAGGGAGAAAAAACAGAAAACAAGTATCCTATTGAGTTTTCTCATGTAAAATTGAAGAAATTCTGTAAAACACTAAAGTACAGAAGACAAGAAAGAGCAACTTACAATTGAGCATACATTTTCCCCTCATTCATCCTATTTATCCAATTCCTATGGTCTCACATTTTTTTCATCCTCATCTTTTCTGTTCTTTGCGCCTATGCTTATGCAACAAAGTCTACATGTTTTATTTTTCTGTTCTTTTTTCATTTCCTTCCTTGTCCACATCACTTGTTTTGCAAAAAAAGAAGTTGCAGATGCGACTGGACTAGCAGAGGCATGATGCAGTCTCAAAATCGGCTTGATTTCATTCAGATAAGACCGCCCCCGGAAAGTGAGGAGGGAGGGACGGAGGCACAGTGTCCTCTGTGTCTTAGAACCACACCCACGAGCTCATGCCCTGCCATGTCTGTAAGTGGCAGGGCCAGCTACTGGGGAGTTAAGGCCTGGAATGGGACTACTGATATGTCAGGAAGTTCTGGATGACTGTATTTTGCTGAATGATGAAGTAGCAACTTCTGGAAATAATAATAGGCCTTAAAATAGCAAAAATTCCTGAATGACTGTATCAGGGAGTGACCAATTTCTATCATGTGTTGATGTCAATTTAGCGCATGGATGTTCCCTAGAGAAAAAAGAAATGAGATCCCAGACCTACTTTTTTTTTTTTTTCAAATGATTTAAACTACATACAAAACCTCTTCCAGGCTGAGCTATAGAGCATACTGGAAATGTCAAGAGGCCAAGTGACAGGAAATGCATTTGGTAGAATCATGCTGCTCTCATGTTTAATGTGGGAATAGGAATATCCTCAACAGCACAGCATTCCTGGATGGATTCAAAACCACAAAATGCCACAACTACAGAGTTAAGGAACAACTTCTGTAGACTAAAGCCCAAGAACAAGTTACAGAAACTCTTTGAAAGGAAAATGCATGCCACATTAATAACACTAAAGGTAGAACTGAATGTATTTTATTGGAGATCCAGGATCATGAACTGGTGGTTTGTCCTGCCACTAGCCACTATCTCTTAGTTCCTATCTCCATCTTCACCCCACATGAGGTCACTGGAAGAGAGATATATGTACAGTAGACACGGCTAAGCAAAAACATGTTCTTCATTCCTCTGATGTAGTGGGAAAAGGCTTGAAAACCTAGAACGAACTAAAAGACTCCTCATCCCTAAGCTAGAGGCAGGCTTATGTAGCCCACAGCCTAATGGACTGACAGCCCCATTCTGCCCATTCCCTGTGGACCTGAGATTGCAAATTAGGAGTCATTAGCTGGAAAAGGCTCTTATGTGCTTTGGCCCTCACTGCATTCTTGAAAGTGTGGAATTATTTACAAACATTCAAAATCAGAAAACGTCGGGACACCTGAATGGCTCTGTTGGTTAAGTGTCCGATTTTGGTTTCAGCTCAGGTCATAATCTCACAGTTTCAGGGGTTCAAGCCACACATCAGGCTCTGCGCTGCCAGCATGGAGCCTGCTTGGGATTCTCTGTCTCTTTCTCTCTCTCTGCTCCCCCCCTCTCAAAACAAATACTTAAACTAAAAAAATTAAATTATAAAAAAATCAGAAAATATAATATTTTAAAAATAAAGATTGGTCCTTTCCTCGGGAAACCAAAAAAGATCTGCATCACTGGAAATATATGCCTATATGAGACCATTTTTTTCCAGAGCTAGAGCTTGGCTGTTCTGTCCATGAAATAGAACTTCCAGTCTCTGCCACTCATTGTTGTGGCTCTTATGCCAGATCTGCTTTGTTCATTTTCATTATCTGCCTGGCTTTGCATTTGAGACATTTGATCTAAATTCTACAGCTGAGTCTTAGCCCTCCAGATCAGAAGACATCAATGACAAGGAACGAGTTCAGAGATAAAAACTTCAAGAGAGAGAGGGAAAAGGAAGTGTTTCTTACTCTGTAAGAACAATGTCATTGTTCCACCCAGGATTTCTTAAGACATGTCCCAATCTAATAGCCAGGAAGAAGAAGCGTTGATAAAAGTCTCCAAAAAGACCAACCACAGAGTGAGAGAATGAGAGAGACAGAGACAGAGAGACTAGTGCATTAGCATGTGTCAAAAACGTCTTTGTCAACATTAACACTTCCCCTTGGGAATCGCATGCAGAAAAGGACAGAGATTAGAGAGGGGTCTGAAGCTTCACACAGAGGCCAAATCTATAATCCTATATTCACTAGAATATGTTTCAGAAGCTAATGAAGCAGAAGAGTCTGGTAACTCGCTAGCGAGGGTTCCAAGATCCTTGTACCTATTCTTATATTTGTAATTTTGAATTATTTTTCTCAAGGAGGGTATCCCAAATTTTATATATTTCAGGCCTCGAAAACCAATATCCACCTCTGCCCATATCCCCATACTTACATGTCTTGGCCAAATTTATCAGTCAAGGGAATCAAATGATAAATGAATAAGGTGCCAAGTTTGTGTGTGTGTGAGTGTGTGTGTGTGTGTGTGTGTGTGTGTGTGTGTGTGTGTGTGAGAGAGAGAGAGAGAGAGAGAAAGAGAAACTAGGCCAAGCTATTCAAGAAATGGAGATGATCCACTGATTATTAAAACCATATTTCATAGAATGGGGAGTCTCAGAAATTGCTTATTTTATGTAACACCTTCTGGGTCATTATTCCTTAAGATAAGCTATTTTCAAAGATTTAAAGATAAATTAAAATTCTGTTAAAAACTGATTTTTATGAATAAAATTAGAAGCACTGATATACATATTCCCTCTGTAATTTAATATTCTATGTCATCTAATACTTGAGAGGCATAGTCTGACTCATTTCCCTGATCCCTAGTATATGGAAATGTTTAGAGATTTACTATAACTGGGTTTCAGAGGATTGCCCACAAAAATAATTATTAAAGAAAAAATCTTAGAGGCATTAGCTAAAGTCACAAATATAGTGAGTGTTGGATCTGTTCTAGAATCTGTAATATAATCACTTATTCTTTTTATTTTTTTGTATCATCTTATACAAAAATGTAGGTGATCATATGTTGAAAAGTTTTACTTTTAGATAATAATGTATGAAAATACTATCTTTCATTAAGATCAGAGTCTTATATTTGACATATAATAAATGTGTAAGCTACTGGTGTTTAAACTATATCTAATTGCACACAGAAAGGTGTGTCCTAGAGTTTTAACTATCTCTAGCTTCTCAGAGGTTTGGCACTTTTCATTCAAAAATCAATTGTTCTAGATTAAAATGGAGAAATTTGCCTTAGTTTGACATTTAAAACCAGGCATGGAGCAACAGGCTGGTATAAAGGGGATTCCATCTCTCATTAGGAAATTAAAATATCATTAAATAATAATCTACTGAAACTTGACAATATGCTCCCTTACACCCATGCTATAGGTTTGTCAGGTGACTGACATGGATGAAAAGCAAGGACATTCTGAAACTATTGATTATAACTACCCTTGAACTAGGTCCAAAAGAAACAGTCTTGAATCAAATGCTTCACCATTATTGGTCATGTCCTAATACGATTGCTTTTGAAAAACATACTAGCCTTTACTCTTCTCTTCTTTTCTTTTTCTGTTTCTTTTAAATTCATGTTTTGGCAAGTTAGTCAATAACAACATTGAGGACACATTTATAAAGTGATGGGTGAAATAAATATGAAACCAGAAATGTGTTTTCCTAAAATTGGTTTGACTGATTCTTGCCATATAAATCAGGCAATATATTTTCGATAGCAAAATTGCACCTACTTAGGTCTACTTGGATTTCTACTAAATTTAAACACTCAAATCTTCAGATTTATGGCTCTCTACCAACAACAAAGTTATATTTTGTAGCAATGAAACAGATAAAAAATTTTAGCACATGCAAAATAATTCATTTCTATATAGTATCTCTGATTTCACGCACTTTGCTTTCATAGACACACACACACACACACACACACACACACACACACACACACATGCCGCCGCCGCCACCACCACCACCACCACCACCACCAATCTCATTTTATGACTATTATCCCCTCATATCTTTTTGATTAGAAATATATGTGTAACAAGAAAATGGCTGGAGGGATTGAGATCAATGAAAGGGTATGTGTGTGGGTGTATGTGTACATGTATTTTCTTTCTCCTAAGAGTGTATTTAGAGTGATACTTTATTATTATATTTTTATTGGTTTTTTTTTTGTTTTTGATTGTTGTTATTCTGTTTTGTTTTTGCTTTTGTGAGAAATATTTCTTTTCTTTTTGATACAAAATGTTTCCTACTAGAAAACTACGTCTTTGATTGTCAATTAATTTAATAGTATGAATACCTCCAGAAATTTTTAAGGAATTTAGAAAATAGTGTGTTGTTCTATAGAAACGGCAGAACTCAGTCTTCAGATAAATCAGGAATTTGTCTTTGTCCAATTGTCTTAGAGAAGCTATTTTTTTCTGTCTTCTTTTTATTTTGTGAGGTAATGAAATATTTAAATAACTGATACTTGGCAGAAACACTTATTCCCACAGTATTTCTTGCCAAAATGAAAGAAGAAAGATCCAAATATCAAACAAGGGATGCTGTATTTGTGAGATTATAAGCCTGATTTTCTACATGACCTCCCCTTTAAAATAAAATAAAACAAAATAAAATAATTGGCGGAGTGGAAATCCAGAAGGCTTTTTGTGAAATGATATAACCACCCTCAGTTGATGACTGAAGTTGAAAATAAAAAAGGATATAGCAAGAAACAATCTTACCCTGACAGTGAGTGGATCAGATAACCAAATCATTTTTCCAGTTTCAGTATTTGTTCAATTTTTTAAAAGGAACACAAAAGTTAGGACAACATGACCCATAACTTGTTATTATCTAAATAAAATTAAATGCCTTTAAAAAGTGTTTCATTGGAGGGGTGGGGGGGCAGAAAACAAGCTAGGTCAGAAATGTGTTCACTGGGCCTTCTTTTGTGAAAGGAAAATGCTCTACTAAAGAAAGAAGTAATCAGGTTTCATTTTTATAAACATCAAGCTGGCAAATACACATTTACTTTCTTCCCCAAGATTTGCTTTACAGAAGTTAAGGAAGAACCCCCTTCACTAGGGCTCCACATTTAATTATTGCATCCAAAAATTTATTAAAGAAAGAAAACAAAAACATTTGTGAGCCATGGGGACTGGTGGTAACACAGGTACGGGGAAACCAAGAGGATCTGCTGATTCCAGACGGAGTGGATATATCCCCATGGCACCTATTACTTGCCAAATGTTTCGTAAAGCAAACACATGACCTAAAAGATTTTGCAAGTGTGGGGTCTTCAAAAAAAAAAAGAGGGAACAAGAAAAAAAGTACACACTTGCAAAAAAAAATTCTGTTCTTATTTAAAAGTCATTTCTTAATTCCTAACCATAAGTTGTTTTTAAAAACACACAAACTCTTAATATTTTTCAGCTGTCATGCCCACTTTAGTGAGTCTACATGTGTGGGTACTCCATAAAATCTCAGTGGTGGTGGCAGATGTCCTCTTTGAAATATTTCATCTGCTGCTGGGGGTGGGGAAGTGTCACTTTGGTGCCATGAACACCATTCCTTCTGAAGGCTCTGATTTGGGACAGCCCCTCTAGAGCAAACGCTGCATTGCTTGATGTCACTCAAATGGGTGGTAAGCAGCAGAGAAACATATGACTATGTCAAGATGAAAAAAGGAATTTTAAATAATAACATATTTATGAGGCCCTTTACAACAGCAAAAGAACAGCTGTGAAATAAATCAATAATTGTTATAATTACGGCTTGGCTATGGGGGAATAAAAATTTATATCTGTTGCCTGAAGTGACCAACACCTATGTTCATGGAAGTTCGACCCAGTCCAAGGAAGAATCACCTGGTTGTGGGAGCCTCAGAGTATCTCTTCTTTTGCATTCCTCTAGAAGTTTCAAGCTGTATTGCACATTTTCACACTTAATTGCATGCTGTCTTCCTTTCTTCTCTAATTGTTTAGAGGTTTAGTGGTTTAAGAGGTCTTTTTACTTATTTTGAATAAACTTGTATTCTTTCTCCTTCAAGATGATTACTGTGCTGAACAGAAGATACTTGATAAATATTTAATTGACTCATTAATTCATTCAGTAAATTTCATTAAGCACTCACCTTGGGCCAGATTTTTAAAATGCCATGATCCCTTGCCCTCAGGTAGCATACACATTTCCAGTAGAGAAAGTAGAGATTCCAGCTAAGAATCCCAGAGACACAAGTAAAATTACATCCAGTGATATGAGCTTTGAAGGAAGAATACCACTTGCTGCGGGAGTCTATCTGGGGATCTGATGTCAAGGAGGGATGGGGAGAAGCTAAATTTTCTAAGCAACTGATACTTTAAGTTCAAAGGGTAAATAGAAATTATCAAGGGAAGAGAAATAGAAACATCTTGGGAAGAGGAAAGTGCAGCCTAGGTTGAAAAACTGAAATAAGACTAGAGTATTGGGAGAGTAGCAAATATTGGGGGAATAGAGGAAGATTCTAGAAAGGTTAGCAGTGGCCTTATGGTCTATGGTGAGGATTTTGAACTGTGAGGCCATTCAGAGCTCTCAGCCAGACAGGAGCATGATAAAATTGACTTTTTAAGATGATTCTGCCTGCACAGAGAATAATGATATAGTTAACAGTTAGGTAAAACTTAATTAGAAAGAACAAATATAGAGACAGGGAGACCAGAGGAAAAATGATTTCATTAGTCCAGGTGAAAAATGACACAGCTTTGAACTAGGGAGCAGTGGACATGGAAAGACACAGACAGACTTGAGGTATATTTGGAAAATCACATCCTTAAGACTTATGATGGATTTGACGTGGAGTTTGAGAGCAAAAGGAATAAAAAAGAGTACATAGGATTCTAACTTGAACAACTAAATGGTGATAGTACCCTTTCCCAAGATGGGGAAATAAAAGGGAATGTGGGACTAGACTGAGGAATCAATAGCCAGCTTTACTTGTAAAATTTCAACTGACCCTGAGTTATCAACTTGGAAGTGTTGAATAAGCAGTTGAATAGATCTGGAGCTTAGAAGAGAGATTATTATTATTATTATTATTATTATTTTTTGAGAAGAGAGTTTGGGAGTCATTAACCTACAGAGAGTATTTAGAAACAGGACTGGCACATATTACCTAGGGAGAGAATAGGTGAGGAAAGGAGCAGAGGGCCCAGGGCAGAGCCTGGAAGAATTCCAGACAGGACAAGGAGACACAAAAAACAGATCAACACAGAGGGAACAGGAGGAAAGCAACCAGTAGAGTGTGAAGTAGCTTAAGGAAAGAGAATCGAAGAGTCTCCACCTATTGACCACCCCTCAAGAGAAGCTGCACAATCACCAATCAGTACCTTCCATTCAGGTGTCTGCCTTGGGTCATTCCAGCTGGAGTTTATGATCAAAACACAGATTAGCTTCTCTGTCACTAACGTCTTGATTTATATGCCACTTTTCTCCCAATGGGTCTTACATGAGCTGTTCTGGAAAACACATTTCTCTTTGTGAAACGGCATGGCAACAAAAGAAATTCTTGTATGCCAGGTAAACGCTATTTTAAGGTCAGACCATCTTAAACATAGAGCCCAAATTTGGTGAAAATGTGTCTAGTATATGATGTAGTTAACAAATAGGTAAATGGTAATTTACTATTCCATTAACAAAGATATTTGCAGACAGATGTCAAATGAGCTATAATTTATCTAACCAGCCTTCATGCCACCTTCTTATCACCAAAGAAAGAGATACTTCAAGAAACTGTGGGGGAGCCTGGGTGGTTCAATCAGAGTGTCCGACTCTTGATTTTGGCTCAGTTCATGATCTCATGGTCATGAGATTGAGCTCCACGTCAGGCTCAGAGCTGGGCATGGAGCCTGCTTAAGATTCTCTCTCCCTCTCCCCCACCCCTTCCCTGCTGATGTGTGCATGCTCTCTCTCTCTCTCCCTCTCTCTCAAATAGAAAATTTGCCAAAAATGTGTAAGGGAAACAAGAAAATTAAAAACAAGTATATTTTATTAGAAAAATTTCTGATGAATGTATATTCTTTTTAAAATTTTCCTTTTAAGACCTATTAGAAATATATTGTTGGTGGGCATGTAAACTGGTACACTTTGGAAAACAATATGATCTTATCTTTTTAAACTTATTTATAGCAATTCTACTCATACACACACACATACACCATATATATATATATATATAGATAGATAGATAGATAGATAGATACATATACATATATATGAAACAGCAATTCTATCCATTCACACACACACACACACACACACACACACACACACATATATATATATACAATATAAATTCTTACATGCAACTCTCAGAATTGTACCAGGATGTTCAGAACAAAACTGGTTATAACAGAGCTTAAAATCACAAACAATCTATATAACAATAATCTGGAAATAACAACTTGTAGGATATTCACATAATGGAATATAATACAGCAGAGAAAACTAAAATAAATAAACAACCTCTAAGCATAACAACGTAAATGAATCCTGGAAACAAATATAAACATAAGGTTTATGTGGAGAAAGCAAATTCCACAAGAGTAGAATTGTATGACACCCCTTTTATAACATTTTGAAATGAACAATATTCATTTCAAAATGTTATAAAATATTTAAAAAGTTGTATATTTAGGCATATACAAATGTATGACAGAAACAAACAAGCAAATAAAAAAACAATAAATACAACATTAAGAACAGTGTTTTCCTTTTAGGTGAGACAGTGGGAGGGCAGGAAGAATCACAGGGGTGAGTGACAGTGCAGTATATCATAGAGACCAGGGCAATTTTGAAAGCAAAAGGGGGCACTATTAATAACTGAAGCAGGGAAGTGGTGGTAAACAGAGGCTGTCCCAAGGCAACCTGGACATGGGGTCACCCTAGTTATTGACAAGCAGTGTTTAGGTTGACTGGTAAGTTCATGGGCATTCCTTCCATTTTAATCAATCAATTAATTAATTAATTAATATAAATTAAAGAGGGACATTCATGACTAATGATTTTAATGTGTCACAAACCAACGATTTAGGATTGATTCAATTCGGGAATCACTGAGGTCCAAATATAAATAATACTTTGTCAATTTAAAAATGTCAATTATTTAGTGTCATGGACCTTAAAATTAATCTGTGGGGGGCATGAATGAGAAGGATGCAAGAGAACAACCATTTCCTAATTCAGGAAAGGAGGTAAAACAGGGAAGAGTTAGCCATTATCCAGTCCTACTTCTTCTCCCAAGATCCTAAGAGTCAAAGTTCACAATGTAACAAATGTAATGAATGAAATGATTATTTGATTTTATACCTAATTGAGGTTAGGCTAATTACTTACAAAACTCGGGGCATTCAGACAGGTCCAAGTTCTACCTATTTATTAAGCCAAAGTAATTGGATCCTGACAAAATATCTGATACTGCTTTAGAAGGGTCCTTCAATACCTAAGGGAGTTTTGAAATTAAGTTGGGCCTTCAGGTTTGTATAGGATGATATTCACAATACATAACCACCAATAATAGCCCAAGAAATGCCAATCCAAACAGGTCCCAGCCATGGCTCTGGTGTAGGAGTCTATAACGTTCCCCTTGCACTGGCATGACCTCTCAATGCTGGATCATAAAGAGAGCCAGTGATCTCCAAGGAGAAGCCACTATAGCTGAGTGGGAGGTAGGTCCCCTAAGGACTTGAGTTGCAGCTAGTAAATAGCCAGTTATGTGAGTAGGTCAATATTTTAAAAATTGGTAAAACTACAGGTGGATAAAGAATTTGTTCTGCCTAGAATTCATATAGTTTGGAATATATTCATGAAGAAAGTGAATACGAATTGTCTTGCTTTTTAAAATAAATATGAGAAAAAGGAAAATAAAATAATTGTGACTAGGACCCACTAATGTGATTAGTTTTATGAAAATCCACCTATGGCTATGACCACACTGGAACATATCAGCTGAGTATTTACCTGAATTTCACACTGAATATTCCAGATCCTACAGATGTGCAGACTGAACAAGACTCCATCAAGCCCTTGTGACTTTTGACGACAATGCCAGCACAGACATAATAAGTGTCCTTGACTTCCACTTTTTGGTTTGTGCATGATTTGATTGCAAATTAAATATGACTTCCTACATTAGAATTCTAATCTTCAGGAAATACCAAAGATGTGCCTAAAATATTTTCAGCGACTATAGTAGAATATAAAGCAATGCTGAGACAATCCCTTCCATGGTACCAAACTCTTCTATAACTCCAACAATTCCTATTACACCAGTGCCTAAAATAGTGAGGCATATGCCACATGTTTGTTGTTTAAATAAATGGTCTTTAAAATGGGAAAAGTAATAAAACAGAAGGCTGCTGTGAGGATTACTGACAAAAGGGAATGCTGGGAAGGGAGATGCTCAGAAACCTGCAGCCTTCTCCTTCCACCAGAATACTATTAAAGAACCTGATTTCTGGAGTCCATAACAAAAGGATTGGATTTCTCTACTGAAACAGTCCTCAGAACCCAAAATTACCAGGTTTCTTAATCATGTAGAATGTTCTTATTAACACAGTATCAATGTGTTGACTAAGTCCATATCACTGGGACTCAAGCCCAAACTAAATGCTATCAAAAATTGTGAATTCCATATCAATATTGAACTGAACACACAAGGGAGAATATTCTTTTTTTGTGTGTGAGAGATAGAAAGAGAGACAGACCAAGCAGGGGAGGGGCTGAAAGAGAGAGAGAGAGAGAGAGAGAGAGAGAGAGAGAGGGAGAATCCCAAGCAGGCTCCGTACAGAGCCTGAGGCAGGGCTTGATCTCACGACCCTGAGATCATTTCCTGAGCCAAAAATCAAGAGTCTGATACTTAACTGCCTAAGCCATCCAGGAGCCCTGTAGGAGAATGTTCTATATAGGATGGCTTTAAAGAAGGGAAAGAGAGAAATCACAGCAATTAGTCCCAACTAATAGAGTGAAAAGTGGAACCAAGACTGCTAGGACAATACCCAAATTATTCATGAATTCTAGATAACAAATAGAAATATATTTGTCATAAATAATTACTGGAATAAAAGAGGTTATATTTAAAAAATATACTAAAATCAAATTAAGGAAATTCAAGAGAAATTCCTGTTTTGGAAAAAAAAACTAACTTTCCTTGTGGTTACTCTGTCATTAATGATTACTGAATGATTATTATCATCACTGAATGATGTATAATTTCAAGTTCATTTAAGCTTTATACCTTATATATAATGAACACAGTAATAAATGTTAAATGTGTGAACACATTAACAATATATGATAAGCTTCTTTCTAGGAACTAGCTCATGGGTGTCAGAATTTTTATATTTGGTAGTTTCAATTAATTTTGCTATTTAAGTCTAAGTACTATCTTAAGTTACCTCAGTTCATCCATCTGGTAAAGAAATATTATATGTAAAATCAAGGCTTTTCTTTTCAATCATATTTCCATCACTTTCTGAACTCCACTTTTTATAACCCTAATTATGAACAAAGAGATCTTGAGAAGTAAATCCATTTCCACTTCTAGCTATATTTCAAAATATGGAATATTGAGTCTCCATGGAATGCCCAACCTCAGAAAGATTTTCCCCTGGGCCTCACAGGATATATTTTACAGCAGTTTGGGAGAGGAACCAATATTTTTTATGGTCCTCCGGAGCTTTGGATGGGCAGAAGACCACCAAGAAGTGGGATAATTTTTCAGTTCTGTGGGTGTTACTAGAAGGGATTTGCTAAACCTACAAATTTCCTTCTCAGGTCACTATTAAGTCAAGGCGACATATATATAATATCTGTATGTGCTGGTGATGTAATTGCAAAACATTATGTCTGTCAAGATAAATATAAAATACATTTTTATTCTAAACATTTCTAAGAATACCCATGCAAACAACATTTTTCAGTTAATGAGAGACCAGTTTGTTAGCTTCTATAGAGGCTTTAAGGATAATGTGAGATCTAGTTCAGAAGAAAATTTGTGTTTATATCTATAATTGTTTTACTTTAACATTTTAAATTTACCCCTCATTGTCTTCTAAGGGCCACGTTTCTTATGCATGTGTTGTGAACATCAAGAGTTCTTGCAAAACAACAGAGAAATAACATTGTAACAACGGAAGTTGCCTATCAATGATGAGAGGATGGAAAAACTGATTAATAATAGCAAAAATAATGATAGCTAACTTTTAAAAAAGTTTTTCATTTGTGCAAGGTCTGTGGTACATAGCAATTTTATGCAACATCTAATGTAATTATCATGACAATCTTATAAAAAGAGAAGATGATCAGAACTGGAACTGGAATCCAGATAAGTGAAACACTATAGAATGAGGGTGGGAATGAAAGAATAAAGAGTCTTTTAGCCTATTCTGTTTTCCATAACAACTTGATTCTCAAAAAAATGATCCTGGGTCTGTACTCCATTTTTCAAGGTAATTCTCACAATTGCAGTTTGGCCATATCAGTCAAAAGGCTTAAACACCACCATGATTTTTGAACCCACAATTCAACCTCTGTGAATTTTAACTTAAAGAAATATCCTGCAATTGGTATAAAATACAAATGCAAAGATGTTCCCCAAAGCATTCTGTAGATAATAAAGACTTCTAAACAGCATAAGTAATATGAGATTTGTTAAATAAAGTATGGGAGACCTATGTGATAATTGACTATGCCCCATGATAAACTATTATAGGAAAAAAGCTTCTGAGCATGCAAAGAATATATTCACAATGTATTGCTCACTTTAAAAAATGTATCCCAATTTTTATAGAAACAAAGATATACCTATATTTTTGAAAAGGTCCTAGGGAAAAGAAATACATCAAAATGGTAACACACAACACTTCTCCCAGATGTGTTCAACACCAAAAGCATCTGGAGCAAAGACGAAAGGCAGCAACACAATGTTCTCATAGACAGAACCCTGGTGTAATCCTAGATGTTGTTCTAAATAGGAGCTTGGTTCCCTGGCCAACAGTTAACTCCACAATGCCCTTTGGTAACTCTGCTTTCTTCTTGAAACATCCAGAGCTTATTTCTGTGGCTTGCACTAGGGATCCTGACAGATACAGGTCCTCATTAGAGCCTGCGGTACAGTCCTGTGTGAAATGCAAAGTTTGCTCACGCCACACTTTGGGGAGAATACAGGGAAGAGGCTCGGGTCATCACTTTAAAATGACCAGAATAAATTATTACCATGATTTATAGAATTATAAAATGCAAATTCTCCACCCCAAGATAAAGTTTTAAGTAATGGCAGAGACACTGGAAAATTACTGAAATAAATTGGAACTATTAGGAAAAAAAGGGAACTTCCTTTTTTTAAATTTTTTTAACATTTACTCATTTTTGAGAGTGAGAGAGACAGAGCCTGCGCAGGGGAGGGGCAGAGAGAGTGGGAGACACAGAATTGGAAGCAGGGTCCGAGCTTTCAGCACAGAGCCCAACGCGGGGCTCGAACTCACAAACCATAAGATCATGACCTGAGCCGAAGTTGGAGGTTTAACCAACGGAGCCATCCAGGCGCCCCAAAAGGGAACTTCTAGAAACTGAATTTCTCAGATCCCGTCTAATGCACACTTTGACTAATAAAGGCCTCTGTGATCTCTACTGAATGAGTTCTTCAGAACAATTCAACTTCATGGTTAACTTCCAGATTCAAGAAATAAGACTCTGCAAGATACAGGTTTATTCAGTCCATTGAATGTGGAACTACTGAGAGTTTCAGAGAGGATTCTTGATTCCAATTCCCAGGCCCCGCAACTAGCACCCATGTGAAGTGCTAAGGCCGTTTCTATCCCAAAATGTCCCCACACCCCAATGATGGGATGACTGAGAAGAGTAGATAAATAGATAATTCTAAGGAGCAAAATGAAGAGGCACTATTTAAAAAAGGTCAAAGAAAACTGATTTCACTTTTACATTCAGTACCCCACACTATCTCTGCCTCTCTCAAGCCACACAATCCATACACAAAAACACACCCATTAGAAAGTTCCTATGATCAGTTGACTAAAGAAGGAAAGCTCAGACCTGGTTACAGATGGGCTGCCTGATATGCCAGTAGCCACCAGCCATATGTTCCTGCAGACCCACTCATAAGTGGCTCAAAGAATATGAATCCCCACTAAAAGAATATGATAAAGGGATATTCTCTCTTTTGGGCATAACTTGGGACAGGAAATCTGATTACCTAGTTTTCTTAGGAAGAGAAATGGCCTAAGGAACACACTGAGTTATAAGCAGAAACCAGCCATTAGGCTAGTTGGCCAGGAATTATAAACACAGCACTGGGAAACTGGTGAGTATTGCCTAGGGCAAATTTAGATGAATGTACACAAGCATGACACACAGTATGGACACTGTATGGACATACATCATGAGGGTGTTTGCATCCCATGTGAAAAGCTCAGTGAAAGACATCCACTGTTGAGGAGGTCCGCATATCAGAGGAGTAAAATAATTCATACAATGGATATCAGGCAGCATCCTTCCCTATACACTACAGGGCTTATTCATTGGGTCCACTTACAAAGGTGCCATAATACCAGAAATAGAGGCTTCACAAGGGCTCAGTGGCATAGATTTTACTTCTACTTCATCCCCACAACATAACAATGACCAATGCTTAACATTGATAAAACATCATTCGCAAAGAGACCAACAACTTCCTGATAGCAGTTTGAAGGCAGTGAACCTCTATAATTTTGAAGGGGCATTCATCTCTTCCAGAATATATACCTATTCTGTAAATGGACTTGCTTTACATCTGCCAGTACTATCATCCATGAACTTGTAGACATATCTTATTAATCATCATAGAATTGCATATCACATTGAAACCCACTTTACAGCAAAATCCAACCATGGTTTACAACCATGAAATTCACTTGTATTGCGATGAACTCCATTGTCCAAAGGAATCTGACTTCATAAAATAGTGAGTGGCTTCCTGATGATTCACTTGTGAAGTCATTTGGAAGATCACATCTTGATAGTATGAAGTGCTTTGAGACAAGGGACCAGTATTAGGTGCTGTTTCTTCCATGGCCAGTACATAAGAGTTTGGGAACAAAGAAGTAGAAATAGGCATTACTGTTTTCACTATTACACCAAATTATCTACGCCTGCATCATTTTTGCTTTCTGTCCCTATAACTTCACATTCTGCAAGTTTAAAGGTCTTAGCTCCCAAAAGAGAGCTACTTTCATTAATGACACAACAATTTTCCCATTGAATTATAAGTCGACACCACTACATGGATAGGTTGGGTTTCTCCTGCCATTACATTTTCAGGCAAAGAAAAGGGATGAGGGTTTTGATTCTCCTTACCAACAAGAAGACATCCGTTTGTTGCAACATGATGGAATTCATCGGGACACTCCTCCCACCTTAATATTCCAAACACAGTTGTAAAATCCACAACAATTTCTCAATAAAACCAGAACCTCTAAGTGTTCAGACTCTTTGGCTCACCAAAGTCTTGGCTCACCAACCAGATATAGAACTCTGACCAACTGAGGTTCTAGTTGAGGGCAAGAGGGACACGAAAGGTGAAGGAAGTAATTTCATCATTAAAGACAGAAATAAGGGCTATGCCAACTCTGCTCATTTTTGTTATGCATATAGTAACAAACTATGCATATTTTATCCTTCCCTCTTTCTTTACTATCGATAAGAGTGTCAGTGATATTTAAATTTGCATTTTAATTAATAAGTCACCATACTTTAAGGAACCACATACAGACCTAAAGAAGAAGACATTTTATCACCTAGAGACCTTTGCCTTTGAGAATAAAGAGTGAATAATGAGACTTCAAGTGGCCCTTTTGTGGGGGAGGAGTGGGAAAATTTTCATTTGTATTTGGGCTGTATTTTCTTAGACAGAAACATGAAGTTGTTATGTGGGAATAAATTATATATGGTTGGGGAGAATATGTGTTGTACAGCAAAAGAGGTGAACTGTGACACTTATTTGCACTTTTGCTCACAGATTCATTCTCTGCCCTTACTCTGTTCTCCAGGAATTGGCTTTTTGCAAACAAATCTCCAAGTCTACTTTTGTCAACTGACCTATAAGGTAAATGGGTAAGGTAAATGGGAAGCTATGATATTAGTTTGGGACCCAAAGAAGGAGGAAATCAAGCCTACTATACCAACTCTCCCTGTTGTTTCATGGTTCTAATTCTTTTTTTTTAATGTTTTGTTTATTTTTGAGAGAGATAGAGCATGAGTGGGAGAAGGCCAGAGAGAGAGGGAGACACAGAATCCAAAGCAGGCTCCAGACTCTGAGCTGTCAGCACAGAGCCTGACGTGGGGCTCAAACCCACAAACTGTAAGATCGTGACCTGAGCCAAAGTTGGACACTTAACCAACTGAGCCATCCAGGAGCCCCTCATGATTTTAATTCTAATCAGGGATCTAAACAGCCCTTCTTACCATGATTTTACCTCCTTCTGAACGGCCCTGCTCCACTGGCTCTTTTTTCATTTATTTATTTACTTAGAGAGAGAGAGAGAGAGAGAGAGAGAGAATCCAAATCAGGCTCTGAGCTGTTACCACAGAACCCAATGCAGGGCTCAATCTAAGGAACCGTGAGAAAATGACCTGAGCCGACACCAAGAGTCGGAGGCTTAACTGACTGAGCCACCCAGGCACCCCCCAGTGGCTCTGTTAATGGCATCTCCTCCCTCTGCCCTCCAGTCCTAGGATAGAAGTGCTTTACTGGTATAGCTAACATTAGGGCTGGTGTTCCATCATTGTTTGGTTTTCCAGTTTTTCTAATAACTTTATAATACATTTTTTACTCCTAATGTCCAACCACCAGGCATTGACTGTTTTCCTCACTTGACCCTGACTGAGGCAGTCTCAGTAGTTCAGGTGAAAGGTGATGGTGGTTTAAATTAGGGTATTAGGGTGCTGGTGGTAGGGATCAAGAGATTTGGACTGATTAGAAGATATATAAATTGTAGGTGTTGAGGAAGAGAGGCATCAAGGAGCATGCTTGGTTTTCTATTTTGAGCAACTGCATTAGTAATGGCATTATTTATTAAGATGTACTAGATAGGGGGAGGAACTTCTTGGAGGTAAGAATTAAACATTCCTCTTTAGATGGGTTCATCATGAGATCCCTGTAGGATTGCCAAATGGATTTCTTTAGTTGGCAGATGGCTAGTGGAATCTAGAGATTTGTGGAAAGCCCTAGCCTCCTGAATGCCATCCTTAAATTCTAAGCCCTCTTTTTCACTTGCAGTTAACATCAGAGTTGTCAGTTTCCAGCTCTTTTTGTGGTTCTTAACCCACAGTGGCTGGAGGCGGGGGGCGGGGGTGGAGTTTCTAGGAATATATACATTTAAACTATATTCCCATAGAACAAAATTATTCGACTGTTTCGGTTTACTAAAAAGTATTTTACCTTATTTTGATATGACAAAAGGAAGTGAGTGTCTAAACAGCGAAAGCTTGAGGCAATATTTGGGTGCTGATTTCAATACTCTGAGAGCAATGGGAAATCTAGTTACCCAACAACCAATTACACTTACCAACAGCTTGAAAGATTGCCCTCGGTCAACATTTTCTTTTAAGACATCATCAGTTTGCTGCCTTAGTCTCAACTAAATTTCATCAGAAGGAAAAAAGGGGAAAAAGTACGAAGTCCTACCAACCCAAGAAAATCATAGAATCTAAAGTAGAAATTTGTTAGCACTTTGGTACCCAACTGAAGGACGTAAAAGAAGTACTTGTTAGGATTTAGCTTTGTGAACTTAGAGATATTCCCATATTTCTATTTCTAAATAGGCATCAACCATTCACATATAAAGCATTATCAGAACTCAGGAACTATTATTAAATGAGAATAGGTAACAGAACTTGAAAATATCCCTACTTCTTTTTGGAAAAGGAAATTAAGTGTCAAATGTCATTTTAAAGTTTCACTCACTTAGGGTTAACTATTATGTTCTCTTGAAAGTTTGTTCAATTTAGCTAATCTTTTAGTGATCATGTCTTCCACAAACATTTGTGGAGCGTGACATGAGGTGGGAATCCAATCCTATAGCATAACTTGTCTTTATACTTCTGCTATATACTCTAGATTTCCAGTAAAATGTGTTTGAGATTGGTGTGTGTGTGTGTGTGTGTGTGTGTGTACTGAATGCATTATTCCCACTGATAGCTGGCTGTGTGTTTAGGGGAAAAAGCAGTGAGAAATGGAGAGAAATGGGGTTGGGGAATTCCCCTCCCAAGAAGTCTTCTGAAACCAAAGCTTCCCATGCCTTGAAAGGTCAAAGAAAGAGTATAATACACTTATGAAAAAGAAACAGTCTTAATCCAGTTGTTCTTGGCCCAGTCAGCAGATGAAATATAAATGCTGTCATCGCTTACGTGTGAGATAAAGGATAGAAAGTGGGAATGTGCTGGTTTACTGCAAATACCATTCTTTTGGTTTGAGAACATTGCTGGAAATAACCTGAGCTGAGAACAGCTCCCTATGAGGAATACATGTTATGGGAAACGGTTAAAGTCAAAGTTTGGTCACTGACCTTCTCGATGTAGTTTAATCAAGCTGCAAGCACCACACCAAAAAAGACAGCTGCTTAAAGAAGGGAGCCATCACCAAGCCAAGACATTTTACCTTTCCTCTATTACATGAGTCGGGGATAAGACACAAGCGTGCAGTAAATCTCTAGTTCATGCATTCAGAGGCTGCACTGTAATAATGATAGACTATAAATCACACAGAAATGTTACCTTTATTTTAGGACAGTCAATAGCTAGAAATAGTGCACACCAATAGCACAGATGTCTAGGAGATATAAAAACAAATGCTTGGCAGTTGTTTAAAAATGGGAAGTACAAGAATCTGACCTAAAATATATTAGAACACAACAGCGGTTTCATCGTTTTGTCCAGTTTCCAGTTTTGCATCTCACTATTTTTTTAATCCCATGTTCTGTTGTTGAAGGTAGAATTGCAATTTTGGAGAAGTGAAAAAAGTGTCTGTCATGTGTTTCTTTAAAAACCTTGTAAATATTTGTAAAGCATATATACATCCATGAGCTGTTATGTAAATTTGTTTTTCTTTGCAAGTTTCAGGATAATTGCAAGCCGAGAATTGAAGTAAGATGGGGCTATAAACAAATGGGAGGCTCCTGCAAGGACCCAAGGGGACAGAACTAGGCTACCGATGTGCCAAATATTAGCTAATTGTGAGGATGACACTGCCTGGCCAGACTCACAATCTGCATCCCAGTGTCTGCCTCAAAAGAGCTGTTATAAGAAGAAAATGCTCATTTGTTTCAACTGTGACTGAGTGCTCTGAAATCCAGTCATGGGCTTTGGAAATGGAGATCCCTCTAATCAGTGACAATGTTAAAGGTCAAAGAGGCTTCAAATATTACTCCAGGTAGTAAATGCATAGGGTTAACAGGCTGTACTTTACTTACCAACTTTTAATTTTTTATTTAATAGAAATCTGCACAAACTGTAATGTTATGGAAAAGTGAATTACACTTTAAAAAAAATCTTTTTATATGCTTTTTTTTTCTTGCATCCCACCTCTTTTCGTAGGGGGCAGGAGGGTGGGAGGTGTATGGTCAGGAAGTAGAGCAAGTTGATTTAAACAATTGAAACTCTAGAGAAATCCGAATCTTAACTTACCAGAGGTTTAAGTAAAGCTCAGTTTCCTGTGACTCTCCATTTCCTGGGTTTAACAGGGACATGGATCTCAAGAATTAAAATACGGTGAGAAAGTCTGTCCTACTAAGATTTTCTCACCCCAGCAGGAAAGTACCATACCAGAAATTTCACAAGAAAGTCTGCTCTCATGAGACTCACAGCCAGACTTTTAACCATTTTGATAAGTTCAGAAGAGCTTCAATCAAAAAGCTTTCAAATCCCTGTCCCAAATGACCCCACAAATCCCTTTGAGAGCCACCCAACACCACTTCATAGTTCCCATAAACACTTGGACCTATCCCTGTGAAAGCTGACAAGTTTTCCCGAAAGTCCTTACATACCACGCTCAGGCTCATCTTGCCAAATGTGCTATCTCAGTGGAAACTGCTGGAACTTTCCAGACAGATTTTATGCTAAAGGCAAAAAGTACCTCAGTCACCAATATGCCCAGAGTATGCTGAGGCTAAAGGTATCTAGATATTTCAAATGCCGTGTATAAAGTCCCATACCCTTTTTCTCCCTGTGTGACCAAGTATTGCTCTCATAATACCTTGTGAAAAATGTCTCATAACTGTAGTAATTACTGATGTCAACACCCCTGCTAATATTCTGGAACTGCAAACATTTCACATCAGATCTCCACGTGGAAAAGGGACTGTTCACCTCTACTTTGTAAATTAACTATATGATTTATCTGTGGGAAACATTTCAAAAATATAGATTCAGAAAGACATCTACCGCATGATGGCTTTTCCATATGGCATCTCATAATTATTTTGCTGTGTGTGAACACGATGAAAACAGTTTCATAATTCTCCAAGGGTCAGAGTAAATTATTTCAATTAGACATATTTCAGAGCAAACATTACCTTAGGGTTTATTAATAATATTACCTGAGAAGGAACAGCTGCCTTTTATGCATAAAAAGCTGTCAGCTTCTTACCACTCCTTACTATAGAAACTCTTTTGTGACTTAAAAAAAAAAATGGCAGATTTTCTCATGCTTTACCTAAACACAAAACTTGGCAGTAGGGACCTGGTTGTAATCCCCAGCATGGGAGCTAGTGGGTGGATTTTTTTTCTCTATAAACTCTTGTATAAACCACACCAGTCTCCTGGTATTTATTCTGGGTAATGCTGGAAATTGTACACAGATCCAACAGGCCATGTAAAGGAGTTTTGTAACTTCCTGAAGCTCTTTCATGCAAAATCCTTTCTCTGAATGCAATTTCAGAAAGATGGGACATTTCAGCAGCTTAAAAGGAAAGGCTTATTCAGTTGTCTTTTCCTTCTTCTCACTGGAGTCCTGCAAATATGAAATAGGTCAATTGGGGCAACATAATAGCTGCAATTAATATGACATTAATTGACCTATATTGAAAATTCAATGCCCATTGAAACATCTTTAGAGATAAGTCACAAAGTAGCTATATCATAATAACTAAGGATTGGAATTTTTCTCTATAGGTTGGTTGCCGCTTTATAAGAGTTAGCTGGAGCTACATATTACTGCAGGACATCAATTAAGTTTAGCTTTATTATTACCACTACTAGTCTCTGAACATGCATATTAAAAAAATCTCAAGACACAAGAGTCTATGAGGTATGTGGAAAAGAGATTAGAAATCTTCTCTTTGCCTAAGAAATGTATCACTTTACCACAAATGTTCCTTGCTTCTCACCCCAAGATGATGATGGTTATTGACAATGTGACTGATGATCAGATGGTTTGGTAAGGGCTTCTCCCCCAACATGTTTTGCTTTTTAGCAAAACTTTCCCAAGGCAAATGCACATGTGTCTTAGTAGACCTAACAAAGAATTTGTTCTTTAAGCATTTGTTGCTGGTTGGATGAGGGTTGGTATGGTAGTTGGTAGAGTTAGTCAACTTCAACTCCTCAAACATTAGTCTCTTGGCACTGAGGTTCAGTGTGGCTTCAAATTCTCAGGGGATCCTCGCTGGAAGCCTAACTGTGGCCTTATGACTGTTTCTTGAAACAAACAGACTTTACACACTGTGACTGAAATTTAAAAGCAAACTTAAATGTAAACACAATATTTCAAATACCTGCAACCAAAGTTCCTTTTCACAAACATGCAAGAAGCCACAATTAAAGCAGTCCTCCACCCAAGGCAGCAAAGGAAGTGCAGAAGAAAAAGAGAATTATTGGGACATTGACTGACATCTGCCTATTTTGTGACTGAATACATAGCCATGAGGAAGGCACTATAATTTAAGAAATAGAAATGAAACTTGCAATCAGGAAGGCTATTTGCATAATTCTCTCCTATTTTATTTTAGAACAAAATATCAATTTAAAAAATGGGGATATTATAGAATGTTAAAGAATCCTTGTGTTGTGGTTTTTATATTCCTGATAGAGGGGCAGAACATCTCTTTTGCGTTGTTGTAACCATTCCAGAAAGGAAAAAAAAAAGCACAAATGCTCTGCCTTAAGCATCCTCACCATTCTACAATCTTATGCTTTCTAGTTCTCATTTTTCCTCATTTGGCGTTCTGCCATGTCACATTCTTATTTTGTACTTTCTTTGACCCCAACCAAATGATGAAGGACTAAAAACCAAAAGCAAAGCCATAATTGGGTAAGAAAAGATTTGGAAATGTCATTATCTCATGCATGAACTAGTGGCAATAGGTCAATGTTTACTTTTGCCACCATTTTATTTCTTGCCACAGTAGCCTCCATCTCAGTAAATGATACCATCAGCGACTTAGTTGCTCCAAAAACACCCTGAGAGGCAATATTGACTGTTCTCTTTCTTTCACAGCCCACATCCAAATCATTAGCAAACCCAACAACTTATCATCTTCAGGAATATCACCAAGCCATTATAATCATTTGTCTGCACCACTGCAATAGTAATGAGGATTGAGCTACCATAATAAGCAATGCTCCTCATACTGCTTGCTTCTACTGATGCTCCCTCCTCACCTCCACACAGTTGTTGGTGATCATTTTAAAAGATAAATCAGAGTATGTAATGTTCCTGTCCTCAATCTTTCAATGTCTTCCCATTATACTCAAAATGAAATCCAAAACCCCTACATGCGTCCTAAGTCCACACAAGATCCATCTTCTGGAATGGCTCTGAGTTGATTTCCTACATACTTCCATGTACTCATTGCATGCCAATGAGTGTTTAATATACTAAAGTCACCTGACAGCCAAGATTTACACTAGCCAATGGAATTGCAACTTACAACCCTCACCTTCCCATCTCAGGGCTTTCACACTTTGCTTGGAGTACTTGTGTGCTAGACGTTTACATGGCCCATTCTCTTACTTTATTCACCACTCTGTTCACAATTAACTTCCCAGAGCTCAACCTTTACCTATGTAGAGCACCCTATGGTGTCACTATTCTTTTATCCTACTTCATCTTAATTTGTAAAAATTACTTGACATTATAATATATGCTTATGACTTATATTTACTTATTTATCAGTTTCTTAATTATTGTTATTTCCTCTACCAGAAATAAAAGCCTCATGAGGTCAGAGAGTTTGTATGCTTGCTTACCACTATATTCCCAGTGCCTAAAACATTGCGTAGCATATAGCACATACTAAATAAATATTCATAATCTAAATGGGTATTTTGTACTCAATCTGAAAGTTTGAAACATGAAAAGAAGATAAGTGGCAGGATATATCATATAGTTTCATTATCCACTTTATATAGTAAAGGAAGTAAGTGTGTATCAATAACTAATTAACAAAAACTGGCTAATTAGCATGAAAATGGTTATGCCTTGCTTGTCTGCCACAGTCATGGTTCATACTGACCCCCAATACCACCTAATGTATTGACTGTCCTTGGTTTTATATACTTGTGGCCCATCTTGTCCATTTTCTTATTTAACTGTAAGATCGTAGTTTCAAGTTCTACTCATGTACCAACTGAAAAGTTTGAATGCACTAGATCATCTCCAAGATCTCCTCTAGTAACATAATTTTACTGAAAAAAATATATGACAGAAATCTTTTAGAAAAAGATGGAAACTTAATGGTGATTCTCAATTATTCGATCTCTTTGTGTTTTAGTTCATTACTACCCTATACTTAACTTTGCTTTTTTAAGTTTATTTATTTTGAGGGGGGGGAGAGAGGAGGAGAGAAAGAGAAAGAGAGAGAAAAAAGAGATAGAATCCCAAGCAGGCTCTGCAGTGCCAGCATGCAGCTTGGTGTGGGGCTTGAACTCACGAACCATGAGATCATGACCTGAGCCAAAATCAAGAGTTGGCCGCTTAACCGACTGAACCACCCAGGCACCCCTACATTACTTCAATATACAACTAAAGTCACTTGACAGCCAAGATTTACACTAGCCAATGGAATTGCAACTTACAAAGTTGACATTCTTATTGAATATCTCTGGAACGTCTTATAATCAGATGGATGAGAAGCTAATATGGTGGTTAGAAAATCACAGTCATTACACCTAATATGTAATTCAGCTTGTTCCAAGCAGGTTTTCTTCATTTTGTAATTTAATCACTTAATCTGTAGAATAAGGTCCATGCACAGAACACTTACTAGAAATCCTCTTAATACAGTTATATTCACAGGTTGGTTTCTCTGAAAGTAGGAAATGAGACTGAATTTAACAATTAGAACATGTCAGGAGAGGAGGCAAAGCTGGGCAGAGAGAGAAGTGGAACAGAAGCACAACAAACTATTGGTCAAAAGCTCAGGAGACCTCTGTACACATATACCCCTTCGGAGTTACTCTGTCTTGGGCAGAAATGGTTGGATATGTATACGTGTCTCAATCAGTCATCAGATAGGGATGGGGTAGAGACAGGGAAAGCATGTCTGGGAGAAAGGAACCCACATAAAGTTTGGCAGACCCTGAAGGAGCTGACAGATGGAGACTCTCGGCTGGAATTTAGGGCACTAAGTCCTTTCTTGCAGGACGATCTCGGTGACACATTTCCATTCTTTCCAGTCATAGTACCATCTAGCAAATCCTCTTATACCATTTATATTGACACCAAAGAATAAGATATATCCCATGTGAGCACATTCCAAAAGACAGTTACTAACATAGGACACCCTGTGCATTCTAGTTTTTCAACCTGTAATGAGCAATGACAGTAAAACTTCGTGATATGTATTGAAGTTTACATGTATGTGCAAATGCCCATGGGCTTACGGGGATAAGAAAAAAAAACTTGAAGCAGGCAGAAGGTCATTTATAGGCTAAAACTTACAGTCCAGAAGAACAATTACCAGAATTATATGCTGTGCTTTGGCTAGACTGCTCCTTCCTAGACTTATCAAGAACATTGGCTTGGGGCATCTGGGTGGCTCAATCTGTTAAGCTTCTGCTCAGGTCATGATCTCACAGCTTATGAGTTTAAGCCCAGCATTGGGCTCTGTACTGACAGCTCAGAGACTGGAGCCTGCTTCAGATTCTGTGTCTCCCTCTTTCTCTTCCCCGCCCCTGCTCACGGTCTGTCTCTCTCAAAAATAAATAAACACTAAAAAATATTAAAAAAAGAAAATTGGCTTTAGCTACAGTCCTACTCAATTGGCTGTGTTTAAATTTTACAAATTTCACATCTCACACCATACTAAAGGGTTCATCAACATAGTCATATATGTAGCTATTTTAAAAAGTAGAGGTTTACTTAAATATAACATAATTCTTGAATTTTCTAGATAATTCTTTACTGTCATTATCATTTGTCCTGGAACTGCTAATCATAGAATATACCATGATTTTTCCTCATTTTCTCCCTTCCCAACTTAAATACTTTTAACATCACATTGGCTTTTTTTTCTTGTTTTCTGAAATTCTCTACCAATTGGCTTAGCCTCCTTTTTTTTTCTGCTGTGTCACCTTTTAATACAGGTTTTCATCACCTCTGCAAAAGAGACTTTTTTTTTTCTCCCCAGTGAAAAAGATGGATTGGTAAGAGGTCCCACAGCCTATAAACTGTTTCCTTTTAATTCAGGCCCTAGCAGTTTGGCCTGGCTCACGTTCAGATAGTACTATAACTTGTCTGAACCCCTTCTAAAGGGCCTCCTGCTAGTGTATTTATGCCTGAGCACTTGGGCAAGCCTTGAAATAGCTTCTCTAAAGAGTGATGGGATCTGTTTGCTCACCTCCAGCCCACGTTGTAATGAAGCATGACCCTTGCTTTCAAATTCCTGAGGTTCTGACCTCACCAGGTGAGGCTTTCCCTGGAAATGGCCCCCTGAGGCGATTCCTAACTGCAGTTTATGTGTAGGACACCAATAACAGTGTTCACTCTTAAGGGTTTTCTTTCTCTTAACATTCTCAGCTGCTTTCACGTACAGCCCTTAGAGTTCCGTGTAGGACGTATTAGGAGGAGATTTCTAAAACTCAAGCTCAATCTGTTAACGTTTTCCTTTAGCATTCAAAATACTCAAGATTTGGGGGCAAATGGTGAATTTTGCAATACTCTGTTCACTTTAAGTGGAGTGGTATAGTGTGCAAAAGAACAAAGAAATCTTTTCATCATTAATGTCACTGCCAAGAAAAGGAACTGATGCTATCTGAGCTTTGATCTTTGTTTTCTTCCCCTCCCCCCACTGCTTAATTCAATTACAGATCTCTCCTTTATATAATACAAGCACCACTCCTACCCAACTCCTCCTTAATTGCAGACTATTCAGGGATCCTAGATGTCCTGCCATGGCTTTGTTTTATTCTAACCTCTACCAGGTACTGCATATTCCAGACAATTGCCTTTTTAAGGCCCCCAAATATCACACTGCATGGATAACAGCTCATTCCGTAATCAGTTGATTATGAAGGGGTTGAAACGTAAATGGAAATTAATGGATAGATTGAGACAAGAGGCTACTTAGATTCCTTTGATGAGATAATACAGCAACTTACATCTAACCTACTACTCCCACTCACCCAATTAACTATGCAATTGCAAATTTATGAAAACATTTCAAACTAAATTTATATTATAGGCCTGTCAAATATAGTTTTTAAATAATTGTGGGAAAAAATGGAAGATTTTAAAAGAAAATTCAAACTTCTTTCATCTTTATGCCTCACTCTTTACCTGACACTTGGATTGTGCTCTTCGGGGAGGAAAAAAAGGAGGCAGAAGGATGGATAATGTTAGTCAAAGGAAATGGCTGGCACATCATGATAGAGTTTTAAGCATGTGTCTGTGCTCAACCTAGTACAGAGCAAACTCAAGAAAGTTCCTGTCCTCTAGAAGCTTACCATCTGTGGCAAGATATAAACAAATGAAACAAGATATAAACAAGTGAAAAGGCATTAAGCAAGGATTTATGTAAATAATGAGATGTTAAAAAAAAATCAATGTTAAGGGGGAAAGCTACCTGTGGAATCAATCGCAATTTCTCTTCCAGAATGTTATGGAAAAGGGGTTTTAACTGGGATGATGAAGTATGAGTTTAATGAGCCAAAGCTGGGAATTTCTTCCGAACATGCAGTCTTGTCTGAGAGGAAGACCAGAGGATGTGCTAATCAGGATGAATCTTCCTTCCATACAGTGAGCCAACATTATATTACCATTCTCAGTGGCAATATTTTGATTTTCCTTTGGTTCAAAACATTTCCATAAATGGCAATTACTTCCCACAGTGTCGAATACATTTTCCTTGACAAAGGTGATTATTAGGTATTAAAGTCTAATCCCATAAGAAATTTGTGAATTGTTAAGCCTATTTCTTAACTAGTCAAGAGCAAATCCTTCTTTCTCATACTTTTTCATGCTAATGTTACATGTTATCACCTGCATGTCAGGAGAAAATTCTTCAGGCAAAGATTTTTCCGTCCAGAAAAAAAACAAGGGCAGTTACCTTGCTCTCAATATATCATGAGGGACTTTGATCTTTCAGTTCTTTTCATATAACTTTTATTTTTACCAAGAAAAAATTGTCCATAAGTTCAACTGTAGGGATGAAAATGTGAGGGCAAAACCAATATATATTTGAATGAAAAAGTAATGAGATTACAAAAGGCCATTTATACAGAAAAAGTGTACTTTATAATAAAGTTGTAAAAATGTCATACATCTTTATGTGCTAAATAAATAACATTAAAAAACATTATGTGAAAAATGTATAGAAACAGAACTTCTGTAGAAGCCTTTGGTAAAAAAGAAAAAGCAAGCCCAAGATGGAGTCATTTCCCTCCAAGATGTAAACCAAGACTTAATTACAGTGTCAACCTATTCAAGGAATGTGACCTTATTATAGTCAATCTTAAATTTCCTGATCAGCACCAGTGGGATAATCCACATGATAAAAACCCTCCTGATCCCTTCTCTCCAAAAAAGACCTCCTGGCCTGAAACGATTTTTTTTTTTTTTTTTTGGCTAATAACTTCTTGCCCCACCCTCTTTTTTATAAAAACCTTCCATTTTTGTAAAACTCCTGGGAGTTTCCTCTCTACTTGACAGAAGGGATGCTTCCTGATTCATGAATCACCTAATAAAACCAACTAGATCTTCAAATTTACCTTGTAGTATTTTGTTTTTTAACAACTTTAATACAGTTAGCTGTCTTTGATGTTTCTAGTAGGTTAAAAAAATTAAATTATTCAAGAAAATAGTATGATTGATTAATAAATATATTTTAATTATAAATTCCATAAAAACATAAAATATATAATATTCACATAACATGTAGAAAAATATAGTTATCTATAGTTTTATGAAATATTTCAATATATTTCACAAAGCAGAAATTATGCAGGTACATTCTCTGAAAACCATGCAAATATAAGAAATAATAATAAAAAGCTAAAGGAAAAAACAAAACCAGCAAAAATTCTAAATATTAGGGAATTTACAATAATTTTGCTAAATAAATTTAGACCAAGAAGAAATAAAAATAAACACTTATACATTACTTAGAAAATAAAGAAATGAGTATATTACTTTTTAACTCTTATGATATGTAACCAAGGTGGTATCCAGAGACAAAATCAGAGCCTTGGAATATTTTTATAATTACATAAGAAAAAAATGAAAATAAACCAAGCATTTGATTAAAAAAATTAGAAGAAGAAAACACACTTAAGGAAAATAGGAGAAAGTTAATAGTGAAGAAAAGTCAGAAATCAATTTACTATAAAGGGGAAGATCATAGGAATATTATAAATAAATTCAAGAAGTATTAGAAAAGAATAGGAAAAATTGAGAGGGAAATAAATAAATAAATAAATAAATACATAAATTTGCAAATAAAATTGAGAGGGAAATGATTATGATGATCACTATAGTGATAAATAGCTCGTATGTATTATGCGTTTCTCTGTAACAGATCCTGTCCTTAGAGCTTTATATATTATTTCAATTAATCCTTAAGGCAAAACTCTAAAGTGCTTATTTGTTTCGCTTTTTCACAAACGTGGACTCTGAAATTGGGGAATTAATTTACTATTGTAACAAAACTCTGTATGTATCAAATATGAATTTTAATGTAGCACCTCCTTGCTTTGACTCCAAGACCTGTGCTCCTAACAGCTGTGTTATTTCTAATAAAATCATTTGATAAAATGGTTATAAAAGGTAAGAATGCATAATTCTTTTTTTTAGGTATGCATAATTTTTAATCGGTTTGATAAATTGAAAGAACTGGGCGATTCTCTGGTAAAATACCCATTTCTCAATTGTATCAACTTTTTAAATAGGCATCCCGTTATATGTAATTAACCATTGAATAAATTGGAAATGTTACCTCAAAAAAATCTCTAAAGATGGCTCTAAGCCAACATAATATTTTAGTTTAACTAATGAGCATTTGTTTTTAAAATTTCAGAGAACAAAACCAGCTCTGTATCATTTATTCTAGAGCTTCTAACAGATAAAAGGTAGTCTTTTAATTTTATAAATGAAATACTTAATATCAAAATGTGATTAGAATAACAAGAAAATAAAAAATAGGGGCGCCTGGGTGGCTCAGTCAGTTAACCGTCCGACTTCAGCTGAGGGTCATGATCTCACAGCTTGTGCGTTCGAGCCCCACGTCGGGCTCTGTGCTGAGAGCTCAGAACCTGGAGCTTGCTTTGGATTCTGTGTCTCCCTCTCTCCCTGCCCCTCCCCTGCTCATGCTCTGTCTCTGTCTCTCAATAATAAATAAATGTTTAAAAATTTTTAAAAAAAGAAAAGGAAAAGAAAAAATATATATATACATTTATCTCAGATATATAGATGTGAAAATACCGAATGCAAGTACCAGCAATCAAACTTATCATTATAAAGACATTTCATCGGATAAAATGCAATCCTATTACTTATTAAGCATAGTATAGAATAGCTTTTAAATCATTAATCAGCTTTACCTTTTTTTCAATTTCTAGAGATATTCTCATTAAGCCGAGGAACAAAGGAAGGCTTCCCACATCATCGTTATTGCATAATAATGTTGGGAAGGTCCTGGCTAATTAAGGAGCGAGTGAAATAGTTTACATAAAATAAACAAAACCTTTGGAAAGGAGGAAACAAAGTTATCTCTATGACTAGACCACACTGAAAACAAAGCATACAACTTAAAAACACTTAAAATTAAAGAATGCTGGTAAGATGATCAAATGCAACAGAAAAATGATAAAGTCTTCAGCTTCTTAAATATTACAGTAGCCAAAGTATAGGAACAAAGTTCCATTGGCATCTAAGTATATTTAACAGCAGAAAAGAGTGACTAGATGCCCAGAAGTGGAAACCTCCATGGCCCACTACTACCAGTCTGAAATTTCTATGTCATTTCTATCATTCATAAACAAAATGCAATTGTGATCCAAATAGGCATCAGGATCTGTCCAGACACAGCAAAACTATACTGGAAGAGTCCCATAGGTTTCCATTCTTAGGGAGTTTATAATTTATTGGGTTGGGTGGAGTAAGAGGTAATTAAAAAAAATAAATACACAGGAAGCATCTGAGAGTAAAAAATACCATAAGGAATAAAATAGACTGATAAGTTAGAGATTCATGGGCTACTTTGGATTGAGAGTTCAGAGAAGGCATTCTTCATCAGGTGACTTTTGAGACCTAAATGATCAGGGCCAGCTATGTAAAGGTCAGATTGAAGAGATTCCAGAAAGAATCTTCTGTTTTAACTTAAAACTATTTAACTTTTATAGTGGATTTTATAACATGCACATGATTCTTTTAATGTAAATACACTGTGTTTTTTTTTCCTCCAAATATTAATGTGATATTTCTGAAGAAGTCCATTTGGACTTAGCCTTCTCAATTTAATTTCCTTGACTTTAGTTCACTTTGACTTATCTTATGAACTAAAAGTTAGATCTTGTCCCCCCTCCTCTTCCTCATTTCTTTTTCATATTTTCTCTGATTCTCATCCCCACCTGAATTCACTACTGAAATGAAGACCGTGGTGGTTTGTTGAGATATTACGATAATTTGTGATACCCAAATGGCCTCAATAAGTTGTGTCCAACATATTACCAATTAAGATGATATTAAACTGTCTACTTCAGATTGTTCTATTTTACCCTTTATCAAGCTGGTATTCACCTCTATAGGTGACTTTTTTAAAAATATAAGAATATTAAAAGTAAATCAATTCTAAATCTGGTATAAACATGGCAGGAGGTTAAATATGAAACTTTCCTCCTCTCTTGGAAACTATACAAGAAGGAAAGCAACAAGAACAAAACCTATGAACTGCATTTCCAGGGAAATTAAGACACATTTCAAATTGTCTAAGTGCTGATTAAGGCAGCTGAGACTGACAAAGCCTTTGGGTAACTGGTAACCCTTATAGAAAGAGGCAACATAAGTAGCGGTGAAGAAATGACAAATGGAGGCAGGATAGCTAATGGTGGCAGATCTCCAAAAGTACCAGAAAAAAAGGAAATTCTTCCATATATGGACTGTATCCATTGATGATGGTGGTCAAGAAGACACTAAAGAAACACAGAAATGGCTGCAAAAACAGTGAGAGAATGGGTTAGGTTCTGAGAGGCAGAGGAAGCACGGACCACAGACGGGGTACATATTAAGAAAACTTTCATCCATAGACAAATATTTATGAGACTTTTAAAAGCCTTGTCCTTCAGCAATGTCACAGGAAGCCTAAGTTAAGAAGGAACTAATCTCAAAGATATTTGTGAACATGGCTTTTATCTGAAGTGAATGATTAATTGATAATTAAAAAAAAAACTTTTGTAAAGTAATTATATTAGACCTGACTGAAGTTGACATGTATAAGAAGTGTATAAAATAAAAAGATCTTTGAGCTTCAAAAATTCTATAGCTACAAAGCATGTTGAGAAAGGTACATAGATTCCAGTATTTGTAAATTCTAATGAAAAAGGAAGGATGACTTGGAGGCAAGAACCAGAAACCCAGAGGGTATAGCCAAGACTCTCAAAGAATCACTTTTGGGGAGCTGAATTATATTATAAAAACTGTTGGATTTTGAAATTACTGTGAACAACTAGGTACCTCCTATTCTCCTTTTTCAATTTGAGTGTCTATTGATTCTATCTCTACCCCAACATTGCATTTGGGGATGGGGAGCAGAGAGTACATGGCCCTAATTTAGTTGATTAAATCCTAAAATACACACTGATGCAATAAGGGGGTGAGAATTTTCAAATGTTGGGAGGAGATGAAAGTATTTCATATGTTGTAGAAAGTAAATAATTTGTGGCCAAAGGATGAATAGTGTAGATAAGAGACAGTCATGAATTATCTTCTACTCTTTTCATTGAAATTTCCTTCTTCTTAAATCAGGCCAGACTCTAGTGATTTTTCTGCTCAATAGAAGGTAGGTGAAATATCATTCAACTACTTCTGAGGCTGAAGCAAGATCATAAGAAGCCTTTCAGCTTCCTCCCAGGGCTCATGTATTTGTATCATGTTTTGCCATGTTTGGTTACCCCCATCCCCAGAGACATACAACTTGGAAAGGTCCTCAGATTACATGGGAAATGAGAGGATCCCAGGTGAGCCCAACCTCCTGGCCATTTCCATCAAAGCCCCAACGTGTAAGTTAAACCATTTTGAACGCTTCAGAGAGCCAAGATGCAGGTAAATATGAACAAGTGAAACCAGTTGATGAAATATGGAGTAGAAGAATCACCCACCTGATTTTTACATGAATTTCTACCCACAAAACTGTGAGATAAAATATTGTTTTATGCCACTAAGTTTTAGGATGGTTTGTTAGGCAGCAACAGATAACCAGAATATCCATAGTAGAAAAATACTATGCTGTCTAAAAAAAGAGGGGACTAAAGGTCTTATAATGAGGTATAATTATAAAGCTAACCACTGGAACATAAATACAAACCTTATGAAACATCAGAGCCTCAGTGAGAAAAAAAGCTAAGAAAACAGACCGCATTGTGAAAGGCTTAAAATGCACACGTATTATAAACACACAGTGATTTTGCAAGGAATATATGTTTCTGGATGGCAATTTGCCGATCTGTATCAAATCTTAAAATGTACAATATATAGTGTGATCTGGCAGTTACACCGAAAAAAAAAAAAAGTCTTCCAAAATAGATCATGAAAAATGGTTGTAAAATTTTATGTATAAGGTTATTTATTGATCATTTATGATGGTCGAAATTTGGAGTCATCATTACTGCTTCAAATGTAAAATGATTTAATAAATTGCAGTCCATCATATAACAGAATAATATGTAACCGCTGCAAAACATGGTTTTGAGAATATTTAATAGCACGGAATCCACTCAAAATCTCATGCTAACTGCAAAAAAAAACAGCAAAAACTATAGAAACCCATTTTATAGGAAATAACACCATTTTATAGGAAAACAAAACACAAACTGCAAAAAGCATCAGCAAAAACTATAGAATACCATTTTAGAGGAAATAATGTCATGTTATGGGAAAACAAAACACAAATGAATATATATATTCATTCAAAAATATATATATTTTTGAAAAGATAGAAATAATAAAACCCAAATGTCAATAATGTTCAACTATGAGTAATGAGAATAACTGTTTATTTTTTCTATATATTTTGGGGATACCTCTTATATTTCCATATATTACATAAAAATTATGAAATGAATTACTTAAAATTATCGAATAACTAAATTATTTTTATTTAAAAATTTTAATGTTTATTTATTTTTGAGAGAGAGACAGAGGATGAGCAGGGGAGGGGCAGAGAGAGAGGGAGACATAGAATCTGAAGCAGGCTGCAGGCTCTGAGCTGTTAGCACAGAGCCCAACACAGGGCTGGAACCTGCTTACCTCGAGATCACGACCTGAGCCAAAGTCAGATGCTTGACTGACTAAGCCACCCAGGTGCCCCCAAATAACTAAATTGCTAATCAAACTAATGATCTGCCATCATCTACAGGGTGAACCTCTCCACTCTCTCTTTTACAGTTATGGAATAGATTCCAGAAGAAGTGATGGTAGAAGTAACACAATTAAAATTCACAATTTATAGCCTAAGGAGATATTTTTGAAGCAAACTTCTTAAGCACAATTTATTCCCTAGATTTTTGGAATACCTATTGTTCCTGACATCTCCACAGATGTCTAAAGAAAAACTTTTCTAGCCACATATCATTTACACGTATTTTTGCTTCTACAAAATCAAAACCTTGCTCCTTGCTCCTGGAGACGTCATTTAGCCAGGAAACATTTCCTGCTAGACATTGAAATCTGAACATGTATCACTCAACTACGTGCAACATGGAAATCCCTTACCTCTAACAAACTTTGTGATATCTTTGATTAATGGTATCTAATAAAACCGAGGTACTTTGAATAATATCAAAGATCCTTAAACATTAAAGAAAGTAAAAGAGAAAGCTTTCTAAAACACTATTCTCTTTCTTGTGTGTTTATTTTGCCTTGTTTTGTTTTTAATTGTTGGTTCAGGTCCCTTTTTGCATATTAGGTAAGTTTGCAAGCTATATTAATTATTTTAGGAAGTTGTGTTACTCTTTTTTTTTCCCCCTTTCCATTCAATGGTCTCCTGGGATCATGAAACAGTTAAATCTCCTCCAAAATCATCATATAAGAGCAATGTCCACAGTAGGAGCATCTGCTCATTATTAGATTATGTGGGCACTAGTCAGGATAGAACTCTGAGCAGACTAAGGAATAGCAATGGAAGCATAGTTGTGGAAAAGCAACCCACACCCTGAACTGCCAGGACACAAAATTACCATTTGGTCTTGGCACGGAGGTTGCCTCCATTTTTTTTTCCTGTCCTCTCTTTTTACTTCACACAAAAAAACATTCAAACTCATTACTTTTCATTACTTTCACTCAAGGATCTGAAAATATGAAAAGATTAATTTCTAAACGTCTAGATATTCCATCTTCCTCCTAGTTTTCTCATACCCTACTTTCCCGCCCAAAAAGGAAGAAGAAAGTGCTTGGTATTTAACTGGGCCTGAAATCAGAGGAGCCTGAGTACCACAAGAAAGTCCGCTGTTTTGATATTTTTGGCGAACACCAGGGACGGATGTTCTAGAAATGTGGCCAAATTTTCAACTCTATTTTGCCCACTAACTTGTGAGGTTCTGAGCATTTGGAAGGAAACAGATAAGCAACTCAGCATCAGATTTTATTTAAATAGAACCCAGATATTAAGGGTCTTCGGTTTCAACAAAGGTGACATTTTTGCAGCTTGTACAGTCTGATTGCCTGACTCCATTGACTAGTCAGAGGTGAGCTCGCGAGCAGCTCACACTCCCCACGCTGGGCACAGACATACCGCCAAGCCAGAAGTGGCTCAGTGAGTCTAGTAAATATCCTCTGCTCACATCTAGACTCCACATCAGATGTTTGACAATCCGGCTTCATGCTTGCTTTGTTTGGGACCACAAATGTGAATATAACTTAACTTTTAACTGTAACTGTTCTTTTCATTAAATAAGTATACTCTTGTTAGCAAAACACACACACACACACACAATAAATAGGAATTATAGGAGTATGTAGAGGAAATATTTTATTCATTTCTTTAAAATAAAACAAAAAAATAATTCCAAACCATTTTGCACATTATATGTTTCGCTTGAATTGAGGAAGAGAATGAGGTAATTCTTTCATATGTAAAGAAGGGCAACACCATGTTGAAAAGTGGGCAACCGTCTACTTCCTGTGAGTTGAGGATGACTGTTCTGAGACCTACTCCAAACTGTCTCCCAATCAACTTTGTCCTCATACCTAACTTCTCATTGAGATATAACTGGACTTTTTTTTTCTTCAGTAGCTACTATGTGCTTCTGTTAAAGTGTAGTATTTTGAAATGGAGGCTATTAGGCTACTGGTTGTTCATAACATTGATTTGACTTGTTCTTTAGATCAGCTAGCAGAACACAGGGAGTGGATCACAGAATAAATGAGGTTTTTATTTAAAGGAAATAAGATTCAGATGCTTTTTAGATCAAGGTGTATTATTAGCTATAATAAGTGGAGGCATGGTCAGGAAAGTCAAACTTTAGCTTGGCCCTGTGTTCATATCTTTATTTACAGATGTAAAGGTCTTTGTGGTGAGCACAGAAAAATCAAATAAAAGGTAGATTCAAAATAGAGATTCGGATTAAAAATTGGAGGTATTAGCAAAAGACCTAGAGAGTCCAGGAGGTGGTGAAAGTTATATTTGGTTTATATATAAACCAAATATAAGTATAGTGAATTAAGAGGCAGGAATTGCCAATATTGACTCATACTTATCCTCTTATATTGCTGAATTGTTTACCAAAATACTTCCAATCTAGAAAGATGGAGCTAAAGAAAGAAAGAAGGGATTAGAAGCCCCATCATAGATATCATGATAAATGGATATCATCTTTTATTGTATTTTCAGTGAAACCAATATAGTTAAAAGACCTTGAGGTTATCGTTACTGTTATTGAAAAGATCAATAGTATCTAACATAACTGATTATCTTTCTTCCTTAACACACTATTCTTCCCTCGCCCTCTTTGACACCTCTCTCCTTCAGTTTTCCTCTTATGTCTCTAAATGCTTCTTCTTAATGTTTCCTTTATTTACTATGGTTCTACCTGTGGTAATGTCCAGGGGTCAAACCTTGGACTGTCTCTCTTCTTGAAACGGTTCTGTCTCATTTCATGACTTCATATAACATCTATTTGTTGACAACTCGCATGCATGTCTGCAATCCTAATCTCTCCCTAAGCACCAGATGTACATATATTATTGCCTGTTAGCCATCTCCATGGGAATAACTAAGCCACTGCAAACCCAACTCCTTAAAAACATGCTTCAGACTGCCCTCTAAAACACATCCCTTCCTTAGCCTGCTCCTAAATCCATATCCGCTCCAATCTCCCATTCTTCTCATTGCTCAGGTCAAAACCATGAGAGGTATCCTTGCCTTCTTTCCCACAAATCACACAACATCCATTTTGTCAACAAATCCTATGCGTTCTACCCACAGGTATTCAAAATCTATTCAGGAAATGTCCACTTTTCTTTTCCTCCATTGCTACCACACTCACACAGAACCATAGTCATTTCCTTTTTTGGATTTTTGCAATTGACTCCTAACTGGTTTCCCTACTTCCACCTCTCTTCTTAGTCCCATTCTGTTCCTGATAGCAGTCATACCCTTTTAAAATTCAAAGTAGATTATGGCATTTCCTGAGCTAAATTTTCCAGTGACTTCTCATCCTTTTTGGAATAAATGCCAAAGTTCTTCTGCTATCCTATAAAACCTACAGGATGTGGCTCCCTATCCAACTATCTGAGCTCATCCCTCTGAGTTTTCCAACTCCTTTCTCAGCCCCATCATCTACGCTGTTCTCTCAGGAACACCTCGAGCCTCAGGGCCTTTTCACTCACATACTGTCTGTCTGGGAGATGCTGCTTTTTCAAATAACTTACTTCCTTTAGGTCCTGCTTTTATGTAATATCATCAAAAGGCTTCCTTGACTACTCAGTATAAAAATAAAATCACTCTCCCACTTCTAATTCTAACAAGGTTGTCAGATTGGGGGGTTGAGGAGCACCTAGTTATATTTATATTTCAGATGAACAATAAATATTTCATTTTTTAGCATACATATACCCCAAATATTGCAGAAGACATACTTATACTAAAAAAATTAATAATCCCCAATATTGCATGGGACATGCTTATACTAAAAAATTACTTGATGTTCATCTGAAATTCAAATTTAACTTAATGCCCTGGCAAATCTAAACCCATCCCAATACTTCCTCTTCTTTTATTTTACTTTTTCTCCATAGTATCTATCACCACTTGCCTTATCACATCTTTATTTGTTTCTTGTCTGTCTCTTGAACTAGACTGAGGGAAGGGACTTTGTTTTATTCAGTATTTTATCTTATTACTGGAAACAATGCCTGGCACGCAAAGATTTGTGGAATGAATGAATGAATGAATGAATGTTGATACATTACTATGTAGAGCTTGGGGATGTGGTCTCTTTGCTCTCTGATTATCTCCCATGGTTTTCCTCCTTATCCCTACCCAGCTCCTACTGCTCCCTGCCCAGAAAAAGGTCAGGATCTGAAGGCCTGTTTTGGCAGCTATGGGCTTCTAGGAAAATTCTGCCGTAAGCCTCCGTCTTCTGCACTGTCTTCTTTACCAAGCCTCAGCCAGCCTGTTTTGGTTTCTCATGCTTGCCTGGTGTTTTACACAGGAACCAAAGAGGCGGGTACTTTGGGGATTCTTAGTGGGCTGTGTTTTCGGAAGGAAAACCCCTGTTGGATAGCAAATGTCATTCTGAATTCTTTAGATGTCAGGGCAGAGCTCACAGAAAGTCATTGTTTATGTCTGAAACAAATCTTTATTATGTGATTGAAAATGTTCTCAGTTACTCTAACTTACTTTTATTAAAAAGTTTAATGTGTTTTTATTTCTTCCAGGCAGTAGATAAAAAGGTGTCATACAAATATTGATTTAAAATCCTAGCGAGTCTGCCCTCTTTTCTAAATCTTTTTCTGCTCTTTGAAGACAAATACATGCTTTCATGGACTTGTGTGTGTGTGTGTGTGTGTGTGTGTGTGTGCATATGTGCACGTGCGAGTTTAGACCATTTTATGTAGGAAGCAAATCACTGTTCCTTTTATTTTTAGGGAAAAAAATTTATTTTCCAGTCCTATGTTAACAAGTGAAATGTAGCAATGCAATGTATTATCTAATTTATTGAAATAAGTGTTAAAACTGCACATCATATAAAAGTGTGCATGAACACAACTATATCCCCTGAGAAAACCTGCCTTGCAACAATTATAACACATGAAATTCTACAGCTTGAAAATTTAACTAGAAACAAGATTAAACTGAGAAATACTTTAACAGTATCAGAACCATTTTACAGGTAAGAAAACATAACAGTTTATAGAGTAAACATCTACTAAAGTTCACAAAATTTCTATAATTTTTAAGTTATGAACTCCAAGTTTCTCAAATTCCAAACAACAACTAACACTGTAAAGTTAATGATTACAATTTTAAGTGTTAGCCACGACATTCTGTGATAAATAATCTACTAATCATGTCCAGTGGTACTTCAACCACTAAAGTAAAAACTCCACTACTTCGTTCGTGACTTTACAGACAGTCGGTTCCCTTACCAAATATATTTTCCATAAAGCACTAGGAATAGTAGTTCTAGCCCTTCAGCATGTCTTGTTTCATTCTTCACCGAGGGCTATTCCCAAACTCACTGTCTCTTTGAGCCTCATGACTAACCTGACCCCCATCCTCATCTCCAGGACACTCACAGACAACAAAGAATCATCCCTCCACTTTTAGTTCTACCATGTGTAGGCTTCTGTAATATCTAGGCATGCTTCTTTCTTTGAATTTAACATAGCACATTGTCCTTATGATAAAAAAAATAAACTAAGTGAAAACTTACTAAGTAATTATTGTATACCAAGTACTTTTCCATGCAGCTTACAAATAGTAACTCACTGAATCCTAATACAGCGTCCTGCATACGTCCTATTCTTACCCCTATTTTTCATAAAAGAAGACTGAGGCTGAGAGACAGTAATCGAGGCAGAGCATAGCTCCAGAACCCGGGCTCTCACCTACCAGGGCGCCTTCCCTGACCTCTGTATGTATGCGTCTCCCCACCTGACTGGGAGATCCTTTAAGTTCAGTGGCTATTTATTAATAAGACTTGCATCTCTAGTGCTGAGCATAATTCCTGCATCATAGTAGGAATGACACAGTTTCTTGCAACTAAATGAAGGAAGGAAAGAAGGAGAAAAGGAGGGAGGGAGAACTAGAGGGGTGCATTATTTTTTTTTAACAATGCACTTGTTATGTTAACTGTCAGCATCTTCTGAGCCCTCACCCATTTATTCTACTAAAGACACAAACAGACAACAAAACAAAACAAATCCTCATACAACCAAAGCAAACAAACAGATGAACTAAGTCCTATTTATGAATAATTCATTTCTTCCAGAACATTGAACACAAGACATACTGGAGTTTAAAGTACTATTCATTCAGTCAACCACTAATGTAATAAATGTTTATTAAATACATATTTAGCTATCCAATTCCCAGGGTCAGTGGGGGGGTTGGGGGGGCTTGCCATGTTCTCTTTCTTTCTTTCTTTTGGAAAAAGTCATCTTCTAACATATATAATTTACTTATTAATTATATTAACTGGTTTTTTAAAGTTTTTTTATATTTTGAGAGAGAGAGAGAGAGAAGAGAGCACGGGCCAGATATCAGCAGAGCAAGAGACAGAGACAGAGAGAAAGAGAGAGAGGGAGAGAGAATACCAAGCCAGCTCCACACTGTCCGTGTAGACCCCAATGCAGAGCTCAAACCTACAAACCTTGAGATCATGACCCGACCCAAAACTAAGAGTCAGATGCTTAACTGACTAAGCTACCCAGGTGCCCCCAATTATATTAATTGTTAATTGTTTGCCTCATCTTTCTGCAATATACTTTGCTTTATCCCCTGATATATTCAACCATGGGCACATTCAACCATGTCCGACACAGATTACACATTCAGCAGATATTTATTAAATGAATGAATTGGTGTTGAAAAACAGCATAAAAGAGCATGAAAAGAGTATGGTGCATTTAATAATGAAAAGGAATTGGTAGGACTGGGGTCAAACTGGGCACATACTTGAAACTCTAGCCTTTCAAGAGTATAGTCAAGAGTTATTGAGAAATATGAGTGGTATTGTTAATAGCCAAATAGGTAATACAAGAAAAGTAACAGAAAGTTTGGAAAGAAAAATTGGGACTTAAATTTTGATAAGGTTTCATCTGAGTTGCATGTAGAATGTCCATGTGAATTTGAGTAGGCAACCAAAAATTCCTAGCTACCTAGGACAATATGCTATGGTAAATTAAAAAAAAAAAAAAGAAAAGAAAAGAAAATAAAAGAAAAGAAAAGAAAAAGAAGAAGAAGCATGCCTAGAGATTACAGAATTACCAGTATGCAAAGCCATAAGGATCAAAGTGTTCAATACCTAATTATGAAAGCCAGTATTTGTGATTTATTTCATAGTTGGTTTCTTGCTTTTTAGCCTTCTGTTGCAAAAATATAAATAGGTTGGAACACAGGACTGAAACCAAAAATGATATAAAATATATTCTTCAGAACTTAGTGTGTGTATATGTATATGTGTCCATCTGGCTAACAGTAAGATATTTGGAGTATGTGATCTGAAGTGCCTCTCATTTTGCTGATAGGAAGCTTGAAAGGAGCCAACTAATGACAACTATTTTGTCCTATACATTAGGATCATGTTAACTCTCTGAGAAATGGAAAGGCTAGAGTTTCAAGAGAGAAAAGACAGGTGGAATGGGTCCTGTAATGAAGAAAATTATGGAATCCAGGAGCACGAATGAAAATTTAAATTTTGGCAGAAGGAGGGAAAATAGGGATGAGAGCAAGCATATAGAGGTCCTTTAAGGAACAGTAAAATATTGATGGAGCATAATTTTATGATATTGATATTCTAGAACAAATATAAGGCAAGTGTGTCAGTGAAGGTTCTCCAGAGAAGCATTTCCACATTTCCACCATTTGTGTCTATGTGTGTGTGTGTGTGTGTGTGTACACACATACATACATAATTATATTTCAAATATATATATGTATATATACAGAAATATAAAGATTTTTCTAGAATAAGATATATAGATACTTCTAGGTAGAATATGCACAAATACATGCTACCCTACTTGAAGAAATTTATTTCAAGGAATTTCCATGCTTGTAGGAGCTGGTAAGTCTGAAAGCCACAGGGCAGTCCAGAAGGTTAGAAGCTGAGGCAGGAATTGATGCAGGAGTCTTGAGGCAGAATTTCTTTTTCTGCTTCAGGAAATGTCAGGTTTTGCTTTTAATGCCTTCAACTTATTAGAGGAGGCCCATCTACATTATCAAGGGTAATTAATCTGCTTTACTCAAAGTCAACTGATTATAGATATTAACCACAATCTAGCAATATCTATATTTGCTTCTGATTAAATAACTGGGTACCATAGTCTCACCACATAGGCACATAAAATTAACCATCACAGAAAGATTGTATGCAAAATTCAGGTTGAATAAGAAAGCAAAGAATACAGCTGGTCCAAAGTAGCTCCCAGTACATATCTTACCATTTGTTGAGAAAGGCAGAGGAGTGAAGAATGGAAGAGTAGGACCAGACCCTAACTGAGAAAACAAAAGCCTAGTTAGAGTATAAATTAGGACACAGGCATATATTGGGAGTCTTACCGGGCCAGGAAACATAACACCTTTTTACCAACTTTGCATTTAGCAGTGGTTTAATTTGGTCATATACAACGCCATTTCTCTGAGCTTAAATGGAAATAATTACACCTCATTCTCCTGCATTAAAAGATAATTCTTTAAGTCGAATAAGATAATGCATGTGAAAGACTTTAAAATATATACAGCTTTATATATCCACATCTATTATTTCTATTATTGCCACTATAAAAATGTTATAAGCTGAAGTTTGTCACTCAAATAGAGGTAGAGCTGAGTAAACATATGAACTCAAGAGATACAGCAAATTTAACATTGAAAGGAGATTGTCACCAAATGCCACTGTCCACCTTATGTTGCCTATTTGGTTCCCTCAGTCTTATCTATTGGGGCTGCTCATTTAGAGACCACTGTCGGTATAATAAAGCATCAATATCCAGTTTAAAGTCAAACTGTGATGTGAGTGAATATATATTGCTTTTACTAGGTTATGGTGATCAATATGGAATTAAAATCTACAAGTTCAAATGAGACTTACATTTGAACAGTCATTCTCTGAGTGAAGATTTAGCAACAAAGACTGCCGAGTATTTAATCAAAAGGTGATTCATCGTTTTAATCCTATGTTATTATTCCTTCTTCTAGCTTTAGGAATGTTTTAGTAATCAAAATGTCTACACGGAAGACAAATAATTTGAAGGTCTTGAGTTATTGGATGTTCACAAATTATATAAGCAAACTGCATTTAAGCATAATTAATAGCAAATATTGTATTGTGATTAATGGGTGAGAGAACAGCAGAAGAAAAATACTTATTTTTTCCCAATAAAAAAAGAAACTTCTATGTGAATATAGTATTGACTTTAACAAATCTGTGGATCAGGGAAAAGCATTATCATTACTATGAAAATGGGAACACAATTTCCAGGTCCAAATGAAGGGCATTAGCAACAAGGATTAAAATCTACATAAACCTGACATAACGAAATGATAATCCAAGATAAAATTTATGAAAATACACATGCTAGCAAGTAGTTGTGTTGTGACCAGCAAAGAAATTATTTCTTTCTTTTAAATGTTTATTTATTTTGAGATAGAGCACTAGAGTGTGAGCATGCGTCAGGGAGGGACAGAGAGAGAGGGATAGAGAGAATCCAAAGCAGCCTCCATGCTGTCAGAGCCCAGTGCAGGACTAGATATCACAAACCCTGAGATCCTGAACTAAGCGGAAATCAAGAATAAGATGCTCAACTGACTGAGCCTCCCACGTGCCCTGAAATTATTTCTTCATAAACAGTTCCTTTAAATAATTACATTGCTAATATATTTGAATATTTATTTACAGATGATTCTTTGGTATAAAAGCTGGAAGATATCCTAGGTAAGATGCTAAAAGAGTTTGAAGATTATGCCAATTAAAGTTTTATAACAAAATAATGGTAAAACATTTCTAAAAACGAAATGTCAATCAATGAGCAAAATCTTTTTTAGAATAATTTGAATTACCCACAAAATTTCAGAAATATCTTAATTGGGGAAAGTAAATTCTGTGAACCTATATCAATCCAAACAAAATTCTCCTTAACTTGAGTTCTTCCAAAAAGCGTCCTCCTCAGAAGGGCAGGTCCTTTATTTTTGGAAATTCCTCCCAAAGAGTAGGGATGGGAACTGGAGAAAGCAAAGCAGAAGAGGGGAGGGAAAAGTAACAGGGAACTAATTACCACTGTGGATATTGGGGCTCTGTGTTGCGAGGGACCCTGAGACAAATCATGTAGAATTAGTTCGCCATGGGATTCCTTACCTGAGGCCAGTGTAGAGGAGAGTATTCCTTTATGGTTCTTACATCCTACTGGTCAAAGTTCCCTTGAGGATGTGAATTGTCTACCCTTCCAGATGTTCATAAGCTCAGCCTTTTACTCTGTGGCTGTAGAGAAGCCCTAGGGTAGAAAACAAGAGAAACAGGATGCAGCTGAGCCTGGATATTACCAGGTGCACCTGAGCTAGCTGGCTACCACAGCAATGGCAGATAGGTATGCTTCCAGAGGATGTGAAATAGGGCTCAATGTCTGTAAGATTTCCCTTCTTCAAATATTATTGACACAGTTTAAAATCAACCTCAGTGGGAACAGGTTTGTAGAAAAGGCCAAATTTTTTTTCAGAGAGATCTGCTCCAATGTCTTCAGCAGTTTGTTGAAAAGATTCACAGAATTTGGAAGTGTTCCTTCCAACAAGGCATAAGCTCTTCTACATTATGGAAAAGGAAGCTCCTAGAAGTTTTAATACCACATGACCCAGAGCAGGACAAGACCTAAGGTTTTTTGCTTTTTTGTTTTATCTAATTCAGAGCTTTCTGGTTTTTATTTCATATCTGAGATGCATTCATTTGTTCATCAATAATATTGAATACATTCCTCCACACACTACATACCTGTTTCTGTTTATCTGTCTCAAGTTAAAATGGTGTCATTAGCCTTTTTTTTCTTAGCATCTACTACTACCACTAACAGAGCCAATAAAGAAATATGAATTCAGTTTTACCTCAGGATACGTAGCTATTTATTACATTGTATTTTCATTTTCCTCCATCTTTTTAAATATAAAGTACTTAATTTTATTTTTATTCTAGAGAGTGAGAGAGGGTGGGGGAGAGGGACAGAGGGAGAGAGAGAGAATCTTAAATAGGCTCTGGGCTTAGCTCAGACCCTGATGGGGGGCTTGACCCCATGACCCTGGAATCATGATCTGAGTGAAATCAAGAGTCAGGCATTCATCCAACTGAGCTCCCAGGTGCCCTTTTTTTCCTCCATCTTGAAACATTCTCCCACCTCAGTATGAAAATACCATTATACCTTTTTATTCTTTTCCTCCCATGTTCCTGATCATTAGTTTGATTTTTTAGCCTTTACCTCTTCCTTATAATTTCAATATTGCAGTGTCCTGGGCAGATTTTGTCTCCCTCTTCTTTACCCTCTCTCATCTCCTTAGGCAACCTTAGCCACACCAACTGCACACAAAAGATGCACACATGTTTATCAATGGTCAAGCTCCCCCCTCTGAGCTCCAGGCCTTATTTCCCAATGCTCTCTGGATATTTTCACTTGGATATTTCAAAGGCTATAGGCCAAACTGAACATATGGTTTTATTTCAATCCTGGCCCTCTTCCTCAGCTCCTCTCTCTTTCCTCATTGAAGAGCATCACAGAGTACCAATTGTACAATCAATGACTCAGCAGCATCTTGTTTTTTAAGTTTCTTATTTATTTATTTACTTACTTATTGTGGGGAGGGCAGAGAGAGACAGAGGGGGAGAGAGAATCTAAAGCAGGCTCTGCACTGTCAGTACAGTGTGGCGCCAACTGCAGGGCTCGAACCCACGAACCATGAAATCATGACCTGAGCCAAAATCAAGAGTCAGACACTTAATCAACTGAGCCACCTGGGTGCCCCTCAGTGGCATCCTATAACACATCCTCTCCCAAACTCCTCCAAAGCCAAATCAAATTCCCCTGAATAACATGTTAATATTTATATTAATATAGAGATATTGCTTATATTTATAAATAATAAATACACATTTGTTATTTATAATAAACTAATGTTATTGGTTTACTATAATTTTATCATAAATAAATATGTATTGATTCCATTCTTCTCTCTTTTTTTTCCTCACCACCATCCCAATACAAACTCACATCCCCTCCTTGGACAACTGGAGCAAATTCCTATTAAAAGTATTCATTTACAGTTAATGTGGTTGCCCATAGCACAGAGTGTTCTTTCTAAAATCCAAATGCAAAATTCCCAGTTCTTTTCTTGTGTCCTTTCCCCTCTCTCCTGATTCAAATGTCAGTGGTGGCCCATTGCATTCAGCATGAAGGCTAAAACCCATAGCCTGCCCTCCACTTGCTTCTCATGCCTCACGTTTCCTCATCCCAGAGCTAGGTCATTGCTTCTTCCTCCTGTCCCTCATCCTCCTTCATGCAAGAACTCCTACTCTTCATTTAGATGTCAGTTCAGTCCTGGCTTCCTCTGAGGAGTAATCCCTGACCTCCCTAATTAGGCAATACTCTCATAACACTTCCTTCTTCACCTTTAAAGCACTTACACCAACATAGATTGACACTTTCATATAGATCTCTGTATTCCTTTGAAAAATGCAATCTGCCTTCTAGAATACAGGTTCTCACAGCAGGGGGTCTTTTCCACACACATACACACATGCATGTGCACATGCATGCACACAACACACACACAGACACACACACACACACACACACACACACACACACTCCCCTCCGGGCCTCCAGATCCCACAAGAGTGTTAGGTGCAGAATGGGCCATTAATACTTAGTTGAGTTAATCAACAATACCCAGACTGAATTCAAACATGAATTTGATATCATTTTGTTCTCCTCAACATTCAATGAACCTAAGTGAATTCGATTTTGTTCACAGTACACGTAAATAGTGCAGATGATTGGGAGATGGTGGGATATGCATTCAATTCAGCCCAAAGTGTGACTGAATATTTCCTGACATAAATCCAACACAGATTTTTGTGATCACAGTCTTAATCACAATTTTTAAAGTTAAATTAAAATAATTCTATCATAAATGCTGGCATTTCTAACACCATATATCAAGGCTAAGACTAGAGTCAGCTTTGTTTAATAGGATTTGGTTATAATTCTAGCCAAAACAAATGTTCTCTACTTTCACCACATAGAAGACATAATGCATGGATCTTAGTGATCTTGTCATAATTATCAATATGAATAACTGGATTTTATGTCTTTGGGAAAAGGTCAAATGTATCTTGTAGCTTCTGGTTTCAATCTTTCCCCATCTCTTAATAGCAAGAAAAAGTAAGTGCCACATGTTCAGAAGGTTGAGTGACATTATTTAAACTCCATTAAAATGTGCACTACAATGATCACAGATTGCTGGAGCCGTGAGTATTAAGAACTAAAGTTCTGGTTGTTGCACGCTTACAGAGCTGGAGTAGCAAGTGTGAGGGAAGAGAGGCAAAGAGAATGGAAGAAGGGAAAACTTTTAAAAGAAAAAAAGGGAATGAACAAACAAGTAGAGATGTCAGTACATTAGCAGCATGTGATTTCCCTGATCTTGAAGATAACACCTGACAAGGTTCCCCTCCAAAGATTAAGGCCTATGAACCTTGGAAGAAAAAGCATGAGCACACTCCATTCACAGAGAATTTTTTATAATTTTTTTACATGGTCAGCCCACAAGGTGATACTTTCAGCTCCTGATAAGGGTTGCAGGTGTGCTCTGGAAATGGTACTATTCTTATAGGCATGAAAAAAAAGGAAAGAAATGCAGGAAGGAAGGGAACATGTCTTATTAAAAACAATCCACAGACACCTAAAATACATGCTTCAAAAACCATGGCTTTCTTCTTGGCTTTTCTCTTTCAAAATTTAAAAGGCAGGACAAATGCCCATAACAGTAGGGAACAGTGAGGAAACGACAATACAAATATGTATTTTGTGGTCTTTCCTAAAACCTGCATTTTGAGTTATACTTCATGGTGACTGCTTTAGAAAGGTCAATGCCACAATGGACTCAAACTTTTCACATTTGATCTATTGCTCAAGACTGACGTGGTGTTCATATAACTATTTTTATCCCTTTTAATAAACTATTACTGATGGCTCTACAATTTAAAGTATTCCAAATATGAATGAATAATTAGTATACTTTTCCCTTTAGAGGGACCAATGTGGGAAAGATATGCAGGAATTTAAAATGAAGTGGCCTTTTCCCAACACTGAGAAGCCTCTGGAATTATCCTAACATATAAACATCAATAGAAACATCTAGGGAAGTTACTCCCCTGTATCTACTTAAGTTGAAGTAAAGATATAGGCAATTATTTTAGGAATACCAAATCATGTTGATTGATTTCCTCTGTAAGTTACATTTATTTGCTGAGTCCTCATATCCCACCTGATTTTTTTTCCTAGACATGAGCTTTCAACTATATCAAAGAACTATCAAAAAGAAACTATCAAAAAGGAAAGTGGAAATACGACTTGGTTTTTAATACATGTTGACGAGCTACAGTTTTATCTAACACGTGTTCAGTAAGTGTTTAATGTTTTTTCAAAGTTGCATTTTACATTGTTTGATCAAGTTATGCCTTGATGACGAAATTGACATTTACCTTGAGAGGAATGTCCAGATTAGATCCACAATAAAGGAGAGTAAGCAGCCATGAGTTATGCCAGGTGATCTATTAAAAATGCACCCGTCCTCTGTTGCTGCTGTCTGTATCACTTTGATGCTAGTCATATAGATTGCCCACACACACACACACACACACACACGCATACATACACACACATACGCATGCACACACACGCATGCATACATACACATACGCGCACACACATATACACACACATGCATACACACATGCATGCATACACACACGCACACACGCATGCATACACACACATACACACATGCATACACACATACACACACATACACACACGCATGCATACACACATACACACACACATGCATACACACATACACACACATGCATACACACACATAAACACACACGTGCATACACACATACACACACATACACACACGCATGCATACACACATACACACATGCATACACACATAAACACACATGCATACACACATACACACACGCATGCATACATACATACACACATGCATACACACATACACACACATACACACATGCATACACACACATACACACACACGCATGCATACACACACATACACACACGCACAGTCTCTATCAAGCTAACAGTCTTATCTCTAGAGAATAACTGACTAAAATGGAAATATTTTTCTCTGTTAAACTGTATGTTCTATATGGTTGGAAGAAGATATTAACTCTACTTTTCAGTTTCCAGAACTGAATTACTTTTCTTGCAGGAGAGATAACATGGGTTTAATGACCTCTGTATACAAACACACACACACACACACACACACACACACACACACACTTTGGTCACACACAAGAGAGTTCTCTGCAGCCTCTATTTCTCCCTTCAGCAACACACATTTAACCTCCATTTAGGTCAATGAGAACTACAGACAGGTACAAGGGCCCGAGGAGTAGGAATCTGTAGCAGGTAATTTTTATGGAAATAGACGTTAGAGAGCACTCAGAAGAATCAAAGGTGAGCTCACCTTCAATCTTTGCTTTGATCAAAAAGAATAAAGTAAAAATCTTAAAATATTACAAAAACTTACTTTATAACTAAAACTCAATACTCATAACAAAATAAACTTCCATGAGTCCTCATATCTTTTTCCAATCTTGTGTACCTTGTTCAGTCAGACTCAAAATATTCGCAGTACTCTAGACGAATTTGCCAGAAATTTTTCATTAATTCAAATGACCGCTTTTTCACAAGAGATATGTTCAAATCTCACTCAGATCAACAGTGGTTTAAAAAAAAAAAAGCCTAACAGTCTAATTTTGTTATTTGTAAATTTCACCTAATTTTGTATTAAGAATGTATTAACTTTGCAAAACCAGGGAAGAAAGAAAAAGGTTTCCCAAAAATTGGTGGCAACCAGTAGTTTTCAGAGTTAGTAATGGAGAAAAAAATCACCTAAGTTTCCTCTCGAGGAAACGGCAGGACATGCCACAGAAGAGTAACAATATTTTAGGTGTTTTCTTTATCATTTCATTTCTTCATTTATTTAACAACATTTATTGATTGGTTGGTATGTTTCAGGCAATGTACAAGGTGCTACAGACAGAGCAATCAGCAAAAAGAATATCTGTGCTTTTGTCGCGCTTATATTTTATCAGGAGAGACAGCATTAAATGAAACTGCACCAATAGTTATGGTGGGATATTTTGAAATGTTAGTCATATTTTCTATATATTTTCTTAGGACCCTAGGGTTTTCTGACTTAACCCATTACAGCCATGCATGGTTTACTTTTGGGAAGGTATGCCACAACAACATAAAGAAAAAAATAATGAAACCAAACAAGTCTATTCTTACATTTTCCTCAGAGTGAAGTAGCTAAATAAACCTTAGATAAGAGAAAATGTATTAATTAATGAGTTAGAACCAAGATATCATACTTGGAGTTGAAAGACAAAATTCCCTAGGGGATTATAGTGTCTACTTTGAAAGCTAAGATGTGAATGGGTCCCTAAGACAGACTCCCAGCTCCGTTTCCTCCTCTACCCCATCAGTTTCCAGTAAGAAAAGGACAGAAATCCTAGAGTAGGCTGGGAATTGAGGGTGGGGAGACCAGTGCCCCCTCCAGGTGGAATCGGAGATGTCAGTAGACCACAGACTGAGAGGTGAGGCCAAGCAGGTGGACCCGGGTCAGCTCAGAGTTTTTTGTACCTCATGACAGTAGAATGATTCTCATGTGTGAGGCACCTGGGAGACTCGGTCAGTTAAGCCTCTGAATCTTGACACCGTCACACGTCCTGATCTATATGTGGTGAGATAGAGCCCTGCGTTGGGCTCCGCACTAATCATGGAGACTGCTTGGGATTTTCTCTCTCCCTTTCTCTCTGTCCCTCCTCCACTCACACATGTGCGTGCTCTCTCTCTCTCTCTCTCTCTCTCTCTCTCTCACACACACACACACACACACACACACACACACAATAAGTAAACATAAAAATAATTCTCATGTGTTGAAGTATAACCAAAGCTATAGAAAAGGGCCTCTCAGAGATTCCCATGACCCCAGTGGGCCATAGGACCAGCAGGATTGTGTTCAGGGATCTGAGAAAAGGCTAGAAAAAAGTTAGAAAGAGAAAGTCACTAATTCTGAATGGGCTTGGCAGACAGGACGCAAGCAACTTGTGTGAACTTGGGGGATAAAGACTGAGACACGGGATATCTCAGAAGTTCTCTTCCTTGATGTGACCCTGGTCCTTGGGACCCTGGTCAGAAGCCTGGGATCTGTGTGAGCTTCTTGATATTTAGATTCCATCCTGCTTTGGGTTGTTGTCCTACATTCCCTCCCCTTACACATCCTGCTTCCCACCCACCTAGAGTCGGCCAAAGAGACTGGGACACGAGTCTTTTTCTTTCCTTGGGACCCTCCTATCCAGTCTCTTAATGTTTATTTTCCAACTTTCTTTGTGCCCTGAGCCTGAGACAGTTTTATCTAATGGCCAACCAATGTAGCTTGGCTCATTACTTATCAGGTAGTTTTTTCAAATGTTTTGCTCATGCCCTGAGCTCTCTCTGCTTCTTCCAAGGAGTAGGCTCTTGAAACTCAGAGGCTAATACTTTACTCATTTTTCCTTTGCATTTTGTTGTGTTATCTCTTCCCTGACTTTTCTGGAAATGGCCAAGGGGTACAAGAACAAGGGAAAGCATCAGTTAGTTAATATTTCAAAACTTTAACCCACCACATTATTCTTTATACATGTCATAAGCCATGAATATAATTATAGAATTTACACAGGGTATAAACTTGGGTGAAACAGATTCAGTATTATGAAAGAATTATAAGGAAAGAAGGAACAGAAAAGAAAGAAAATAAAGAAGAAACTGTGTATATGTGTTCAAATATATGTGTGGAAGAGATCTGTATTCTTTGGTGTGACACTGAGCAAACATAATTGGTAGTATGTACCATAAAGTTATCTGAGATAGATCTCAGTATCTGGAAAAATCATAGAAGTGCCCTATTGTGAACTCAGAATTATTTTTTTAATTTTTAAGCACTGAAATTCATGATGCATGGCAGTTTGTCATATCACTATATAAATACAACATTTTAACTACAGTTAGAAAAAAATCTCTGAATGCAATTCTAAAATCTTCTAAAAACTTCCACGAAGGAAAATACCCCTAATTCTAATTCTTCTAATCTTCTTCAAGGGTTCTTTCTCCAAAGCTCACTTAGTGTGTCTGTCACAGGGCATAGATGAAGAGGTAATATACCCAGAGTCAATAATGCTTCACACATTTCCATTTTACCAAGTTCACCAGTTGTTACGGTAGCAAGAGAAACAACTAGGTCCAGTAAGAAAACACCAAAGAGTCCTGCTAATTGTCTCTTGATAAACATAAGTCATTGAAAACTTGTGTGAATAGATGACATTTTAAAAGGCAAAATCTTAAGTATTCTTAGCTGACAAATTCTTTGGAAGCTTCTTAAAGGAATAAACTGGCAATGCTCTCACATTTCAACTTTAAAATGAAAGGAATCCCTGAACTTTCCTTCTTTAGCAACAAATTCCCTTAACCCCTTCCCTCCCTTCCATAGACAAAACAAATAAAACAAAATGCAAAAAACAAACAGGAAAAGTTAAGATCTTTGGTGTGTGTGTGTGTGTGTGTGCGCGCACACACACGTAAACACACATATCCACCTCTTTGCCTAGAGCAAGGTGTAACCTAGAATCTGGATTTACCCTTCATATCTCATTAGTCAAATTGAATACTTTTATTTTCCTCCTTCATTTAGATTGCATTTTCTCATGATAAAAATGGATAGTTGTGGCTTGGAATATGAGAAACTGAATCAACCATGAACTAGAGCAAAGTTGAAGACAACTAAATATCTCAGGAGTATTTTCGGTAATTCCATGAGCTTTCCTGATAGTTGGTCACTCTACCCTCACTACATCCTGTGGTGTTAGGTTACATACCCAATGTCCATGATGCAACACAGCACCGCTCCAAGAGGAGTGTTAGCTTTCCTTTTTCTTTTCTTGTTTCTTTTTTTTTTTTTTTTAAATTAAATGATTTCTCCAAGCAAGTCGAATGTTTTAGTGGTGTGTTATAGCTCTGGAGCTGTGAGTTCATTAAAGACATTTGGAGTGCTGGTTCTGTGAAGCTTAGCAGCATGTGGCCATTGGATCACATATCCACTTCCCTGCCATGTAAGAAGAAAACATCTTGGAATATAACTATTAGTTGGCTTTGTGGTGTTGGGTTAGTATGCCAGTCTGAGGTTAGAGCACAGATGAGATCCCAAGCCCTGGGCTTTGTATTATATAGTATTGTATTTTTGATGTTGTACTTAAGGGTCAATTACTGTTTCCATTATAAACCCTGTTTTTCAAAGGTTTATAACTCACCAATTTTCATTTTGGTATGCAAGCTGCATGCATATACAGGTTTTAAAAATAGTTTAAATTGAGCAGTGCCATTTTTAGATATAAAGCAGTAAAATGCACTCTTCATTGGTTTCAGTTTGTTTTGGAAGTTTCCAATCTAAAAGTTTATTCTATCTTAAAATGCAACAAGACTTGCTTTTTTACGTATTTTTATAACAACTATTCATAGGGAAGATGGTAAAAGGAGGTCAGGGGATATATCAAATGAAACTTCAAGGAGGAAAACAAAATATATTGTGAAGATTTGTGGGTAGATGTCATTTTAGTCAAAGTTCTTAAAAACCATTAAACTAATCAATCAATACACCCTCAGCATGGGCACGATTTCATGCTACACTTCTGGCAGGTACTTTGAGGAATAAAAGAGCTCCCTGCCCCAGTGTGCTGGGAATCCTAGTTAGAGAAAAATACCAAGACAGCAATATTAAGCCTAACGTCAACCTACACTGAAACATCAGAGTGATAATCATGTGGCTAAGATTTTCAGAGGCAAAGGCAAGGCCACTTACAGAGTTGTGCAACCCACTGGCATCCTGCAAAATGAGCGAGAGATTCCAGTGCATGGGCAATTGCCCAGATGTGGAAATTTACCCATCTAGGGTCATGCAAGATTTAGAATTCTTTCCCTGATCATCAGAATTAGAAAATCTCTGCTTAAGGGCGGAATTGTTTTCTCCGTCATTCTCAATGTATCCAGATGATAAAAGCAAATTTCCCCTTGTATGAAGCTAAGCTAAATTTCTTAAAATGGTCGTCCATGCTAGTTTTTTTTTTTTTTTATTCTGTTACCCAGCTCTCACGCCTCCATTGATTCCAGTCTGGTTTCCAGCACCTCCGCACTGCTCACACTGCTCTTGCCAAAGTCATGGCGACCTCCTTGCTGCTCCTGCCAATGAAGAAGACTGTTTTTTTCCTCTTTATCCAAATTTATCTCAATTTATAAGATTATCATGGTTTTTTAGCTTTTGTCTTATAATGATCTTTGCCATATTTTGTTCTAGCCAGTAACCACTCCCCTCTCCTTCTTATTGGTGTTTCTATTTCCCTGTTGAGGAAAGTTCCATTGGAGTGGAGTTTGGGTGGGAGTAATTGTCACTTCCCATTATGAAAGTTGAAGGGGTATAATATTCTTCTCTTTTCCCCAACATAGGTAGTAGAGCTGTATGCAGGGCTCAGCCAATCAGACTTTTCCTTCTGGGATTTTAAAGCTTGATCAAGTCACGGTATAGAGTTGATGAAAAGTCATATTCATGGAATGGCAGTGACAGAAGACACTCTCCAACACCACCACCAATTTATGCTTATTCTAGTTTATGCTATCCAACCCTCCATAGCTTACTTTGCTAATGCCCATTTTCCAAACCTTGTTCTCCATGTTTTCTACATTTGTATTATTTCCAGATATTTTTTGATATATTTAAATTTTGCTTAAGATAGACTCTGTTGCTTATAAAAAGAATGTAGATTGCTGTAATTTCCAGTTCTCTGGGCCCTCTTTTTTTTTTATAGCTTTTGGAGATTCATTTCCTCTATCTATTCCTTATATATACTTGCAATTCTTCCAGATACTTGTTAATTTTCCTTCTCATTTTACCTTACACTAACTATCCACCTAGATTATTTCAATTACTTCCTTGACTCCAACTGTCACCCACATGCTACTGACTTCCAAATCCATCCAGCCATTCCAAATCTCTCCTCTGATACCCATAGTTCTTTATTCATACCATTTGGACTTTTGTTTATTCTATAAATATTTAGTGAACTTCAGAACTATGGAGCAGATATGATAGGCAATGGAGCAACAATTAAGAAACAAAGTACGAGTTTTTCATTTCATAGTAGTTAATCTAGTGGATTCCATAATCCTGTGAATTCCATAATTCCATAAAACTTTAATCTGATGCATTTCATAGGATTCTAATATTCAATATCTCCACCTGGATATCTCAAAAAGAGTGAATTCATTATGTTTCCCTGACATCTGCACTTGCATATTCCTCCTATGGAGCTCCCTGTTTCAACGAAAATATTCAATTGCTTATGCTAGGAACCTGAGCTTCAAACTAACTTTCCCTCTTCACACCATCCCCATCTCTGCTCCAATCATTAAAGCATATTTGGGCAACTTTCTCAGTATCTCTAAAATCTGTTCACTGTTATCACTTCTGCTGCTTCTATGTATATAGGCCTCCATCCTCCCTCTCTAGGACCAACACAACACTAGTCTCGCCTTTTGTGTCCAGACTGCAGCCACAGTGATCTTGATAGAATTCAAGCCTATTTGTGATTATATTTTGATCATAACCCTTCAAAGACTCCATAATCATCTCAAAATTATTTATGTAAATGAGTCAGCAAATGAATTGTGATCTCTCTTAAATCTCTTCTACTTGGCATTTCATTTGAATGCCAACCAGGCCAGCTCCACTCATTCTTCAGGAAACTTCAGTTTTCCTAAGAAGCCTTACTCTTCCTACAAGACTGGGTTATGTCCCCGTTTATGAGTTTTTAAAGCACCTTGTTTCTCCATGTCCTAACATGCATTACTCTGCATCATTAATTGCTATGTTTTCTGAGTAGATTTCATTAGACTGCAAGACATTTGAAAGCTGAAATCATATGTCTTTCTACATCACTTTATCTGTAGCACGCAGCAGATCAGGAAACATGGGGTAAAACAAGGAATTTTAGCATTTGCATTATCAAAAACTCAATATCAAACTATGAAAATATGTGTGTTGCTTTTCGTAGGCTTTAAATACTTTGGGTAGATTGGTTTGACTGTTGACAGATAGTGATATACATCTGATAATTATGGCACTTTTGTTTATAAGCTGTTTTGTATGACATTAGTTATCAGATGATGAAACAACAATAGGCTCTAGATTTATCCATCAATCATACCTCAGACCACACACCACACGATCCACACCCTATTTGCTTTAAAATTAGTATGCTTGTGAAAATAGTTTAGAACCCATTAGGACTGGCTATTTAAGGTATGGAATTTACAGAAATCCAGAATCCCAGGTATGTGATTTTGTCCCTCCTAAGGATCCCAAAATGCTGTTTTTTTCTCCCATTCCCTTTTTCCTCTCCTTTTCTTCCCTAACCTTCTTCAAGGGCAAAGAGAAGTGACCTAAAAGGAGACCCAGAGTGAGATAATGTTCTTTCTGCTCACTCAGGAATACATGAAAGATCATCAGGATCTGTAGCTATCTGAGCCCTGCGGCACAATTCTGAAAGATTTCCTTTGAGCTGGAAAAGAATAATTGGAAAAGAAATTATATTGAGTACCTAATATGTGTCAGGTGTTCCATGGAACTCATTATTTGGGGGAAGGTAGATGGACACATGAATTCAACACATTATAGAGCAACATTGTGATACATGAGGCTCCTTGAGGGTTCCTGAGACCCTTTCAGGGGCTCTGCAGAATCAAAACTATTTTCAGAAGGATATTAAGACATTTTTTCCTTTTTCACTCTCATTCTCTCAAGAGCCTACAAGGTGGTTTTCCAAAGGCTACATAATATTTGAAAAGACAACTAATTGAGTGAAGAAGCAGATGGGCAAAACTAGATATTAAAGAGATTTGCTAAAATGTAAAACAATTCCACTCTTCTCACTACATGTTTTGTTTTGGAAACTATAGCTATGTTTCATGAAAAACCTATTTATGGCACAGCGATAACTTATTATTATTGTTTTAAAAAATAAATTGATAAGTATTTTTTAAATCTCAGTTTTAGTTTTGGGTGGGGTAAATATTGACAGACATAATACCCAACTATTGAATGTCCTCAATCATTTTTGTGTGGAACAGGGTTCTGAGACCAAAATGTTTGAGAACTGCAAAGTTGAATAGTGAAATAATCAAAAGAGGAGGCATCTATCCATCAATGATAATGCATTGAATGAACATCACTGGAGTTGAAACAAGTCCAGGTGTGGGTGATGACCAGGTGTGGTTTAGGGCCCCATTCTGCCAAGTGTCAGTCAGTCTTCTAGGAGAGAGACTCATAACCAGTACATCCATGTAAATATCAGGAGGAGGCTTTCTCTGAGTGGTTGAGGACACACCTTGCAGGGCATTCTGTTGCCTCTTTCTTTCTCAGATCATTGATTCAAAGAGCATCATCATTTAAAAAATTTTTGTTAATGTTTATTCATTTTTTGAGAGAGAGAGAGAGAGACAGAGAGAGAGACAGAGAAAGTGGGGGAGGGGCAGAGAGAGAGAAGGAGACACAGAATCTGAAGCAGGTTTCAGTCTCTGAGCTGTCAGCACAGAGCCTGACACGGGACTCAAACTCACGAACCGCGAGATCATGAGCTAAGCTGAAGTTGGACACTTAACCGACTGAGCCACCCAGGCGCCCCAAGAGCATCATCATTTGATTCCTATGAAAGGCCACTTTATTGGATGTGCCTTTATAGTGCAGTAGATTTTGGCTGAAGTGTGACAGAAATGAGGAGAATCTCTCAGAGCACTTACCTTTCTCCAATCTGTTTGCAGCTAACTCTCAGCAGTTGTTTGGGTGTCATGCCAATCAGGTATGTGATCAGTGTTCATAATGTTACCAAATGATTGATCGATGATCTTGCCTAAAGACCTGCAGAAAGCATGACCTCATTGTTCGTAGACTAGTCTATTATACATGTAGCAAATTACTTCTATGAATAAAAGCATTCAACTACTCTCTTATTCAATGTAACTGTCTCATAATCTGAAAGAATGAATACAAGGTCAGTGCAAGTGTCCTCAGTGCCTTGGGAGAGGATTTTAGGGTTTCTCTTTTTAATAGACTTTTGCTAAGAGTAGCAAAGGCACCATAAAAAGAACAGTTAACGAAACTTGTTTTCTTCATTACCAAACTTAATATAAATACTTCAACATGAATGTTCTTCTTTTTTTTCTTTTTTAAATTATTCATGAAGTCTTTGCTTGAGTTGGGGTGGTGGTGATATATAAGAGTAATCTCAGAAATGATTGCAATAGGAAAGCAGTAATACAATATTTTTGAACCCCAACTAATATAAGGATGATGCATAATCCAAAAAAATACAAGACAATAAAACCAAGAATGCAGGTTAGTCCTTAATTTGACCTACATTAAATACTTATCACGTGGAGGTAAAATCATAGTTAATTTCAAGGACTCCAGAAGGCTTCAGCTTAAGTAAATGAGATCTTAGATTTTACACTCTGACATCTCTTGCTTTTATTTTTCCCTCAGGTGCAAACTCACATCAGGACCTCTTTCCTGTGCAATTAGCAAGGTAACTGCCTTACCTAGCTGCCATTGCCCCTTTTCATTTTGGGGTCTGTAAGCATTTGCCACTTACACTCAGATCATGTTTTTGTGAGAGGCCACAGAGTGACTTTCTTTTAAGCTATCAAAGCCTTCCTCATTATCCTTTATGGTCTGTGCAGAAAACATCTCAACTATTAGGCATTTCACCGAGTGCGGGAGAATGGGGTTTCTGGCCCCCTCCAGTTCCTTGGGTAAAAGCTCTGTTCATAATCAGTTTCTGGTTTTGTAAATGACCCTCAAGAGGTTCCTTCCGGTCCACTTCAGTTCTCTTTTTAGTGTCCCATTGATTTTCCAGACTTTAGGAACGTGTCCTTAACTGCTGCTTTTCCACTGGCTCTCTCTACTGAATGCTAAAGGAACACTTTGTTACTTCATACACTGAGACGGGAATATCTTGAAAACTAACACACCATTTATAACAGTACAGTTTATAATAGCATTTCCTGCAGAAAGAAGGTGCCTTTCTCAGAAAGAGAAGGACAATTTCTGCACCCCATTTATTTTCAAAACTACAAGCAACACCCTTGTTTCTTGTCAATAAAAAGGAAGATAGAATAGAGTAGCAATCACAATACATAAATGATATTATTTGTCCCCAGAGTACATACCACATAGTTATTCACTCAAAGAGCTTGCATGAATTATAAATGGCAGCAAAGCACAGAGAGGGAACCTTGGTCCAGACCCACTTCACACTGCTGTTACACGAACATTTTAAAGTCAGACCAACAAACTATATAATGAGACTGCAAAGGTATATAATTTACTTTTGATTCCCTTCTTGTCCTAAATCTCATTTTAAGTAATACGGGACCACTATAGAAGCTGTGAGTCCAAAGATACAACATTGATTAAATTTTAATATCAAATAAGCTAATCAATATAGAATCTGAAAAACCTCTTGGGAGTGGTGGGATTTTCAAATACAATGTCCCATTGGTACCACCCACCCCTCAAATAATAACAAAAACAAAAACATCAAGAGAAGAACAAGAGAAAACCTTGGGTCTTTAACTATATGCAGAAGCGAAAGACAGAAAGATAAGCTTGCAGAAAACTTGGGCATTTCTGTAGCTTTTGGTAATGTAATGGTGTGCCCCGAAGGGCCTTGCTTTGACCTGACACTCGGGGGCAAAGCCATTATTGTTTCTGTTGCTGAGAAAAAAAGGAGTATTCATGTTGTAATATAACATATTGTTACATTGTCCAGTTCTTTTTTAGCCTCTATAATAAAAAAAAAATTGTACTCATTTTGCAAAGAAAAGTCAGAGAATGATCAGATCATAAGCTCTATAAATAAAAATATGCCAGAGACCTTCAGTCTTGTCTCAGAGTACAGTATTCACGTGTCTTATTTTCTTATTTTTTCCTCCAGCATTTTCCTTGAGGTTCCTTTGAACAAAATAATCTGGGGGAATTGGGAAGGTAAAAGGGAAAGAAATCTTTTCCTCTTGCAGAAAAGAATAATTGTATGGAAGTATTTCCTATACACACACACACACACACACACACACACACACACACTGAAAAGCAATAGTTCAGTTGAAACAGAATCGTTATCAGAAAGCCTGTGTTAGGAGGAAGAAAAAAAGATATAAAGGCAAAGACTAATCTGAATGATCCTAGTTAAGGGTCTTACCAAAGAGACAGCTTAAGCTATCTTTGAAAACTGGTGAGTCGCCCTGCTTGGCTGAGTTTGAATTGAATGTTCTGAAAGTAACATTTCACAAACAGGGATACCCTTCCATTTCACACTGCTCTTTCTCGAAATAGCAACACCATTTAGCAATATTTCATATCAAGACAATTACATTGTAGAATTATTATAGTCTTAGTGCTTCATTAAAATTAAAAAAAAAAGTTAAATCCCTGTTTTGTTGAACACAAGAAATGAATAGTAAATATTGATTTAGAATGAATGCAAACATTTCCCTAGGAGTGGATAATTACTGCCTTTCTATGCAAAACACTTATATTTGAAGAAGCACTCCACTTACTTTGCCATGCGGTATACATTCTTTAGTACATTGTAAATTATACGTTGTCCTGGACAGTGTCTGCTCTATAATTTCTTGTGTCTCTACACCAGAGTCAGTATGTAATTTTAAACTACAAAGTTTCTGCCAACTGGGAGAATAGGCTTAACTCTTTCTCTTTGCTGGGTTCTCAAATCCTTACACAAGGAGATCTGGAAAGCCATAGAACAGATGATCTCAGATCTGAGGCAGTTTGGTCTCTGTTTTTAGACTAACAAAAATGCCACTAGTTAACTGGCTGCAGATTTACAAAGTAGAGACTAAATGCAGAATAGAATGTAGGTACCTAAACCAGTTTACAGCCTATCTAGAAGACATCAATTAAATAATTCAAATTAGAAATGTTGAATGAAGCATAAGTGTTTAAAATACTTGTTGCAGAAAGGTTTAAATAAGGGACTGTCATACTTAAGAATGTCTTTTGGCAAAATCTTTGATCTTCATGGTTTTGTCCCGCTGCCAAGATATTTGCAACATAGCACTATTTAAATTATGTGAAGGGCTATATTTTAACCATTTCAATATCATCTATATAGATGGTGATTTGATTCAAAAGTTGATGTTAGAATACTTTTAAATGGATTTCTTAATATAGAAATATTAAATAGTAAAAATTATAAAAGATCCTGGACATTGTATCATTTTTACCTATAAAATTATCCTTCTCTAAAGTAATAAAATACTTGCAAAATAACATATTAGAAAGATTAAAGTACTCCCCATTTGATTCCCTGTTTTTATAAAATTGGTTTTTGTTTGTTTGTTTGTTTCTTCCACATGTAAATGATACCATACAGTATTGTCTTTCTCTGTCTAACTTAATTCACATACCATAATGCTCTCAGAATGATGATTGCCAGGGTTTGTGGTAAGGGGAAAATGGGACGATGTAGGTCAAAGGGTACAAATTTTCAGTTGTAAGAAGAAAAAGTTCTGAAGATCTAATGCACAGCATGGTGATTGTACTTAATAATATGGTATTGCAGACTTAAAAATTGCTCACAGTAGAGCTTTAGTGTTCTCACTACACACACACAAGGAATTAACTGTGTGAGATGAAGATATGTTAATTATCTTGATCTTGGTAATCATTCCACTGTCTCTGTATGGATATATACATTACATATATTCATGTTGTACACTTTATTTTTTTAATTTTTTAAAAAATTTTAAATGTTTCTTTATTTTTGAGAGAGAGAGAGACAGAGCATCAGCAGGGGAGGGGCAAAGAGAGGGGGAGACACAGAATCTGAAGCAGGCTCCAGGCTCCAAGCTGTCAGCACAGAGCCCAATGCAAGGCTCAAACTCACAAACTGTGAGATCATGACCTGAGCTGAAGTCAGATTCTCAACAGACTGAGCCACCCAGATGCCCCTGTACACATTAAATATAGACAGTTATGTTTGTCAATTATTTAATAAAGTTAGAAAGTATATAATTTTTAAAAAGAAATATTAAGGTATAAAGGCAAAGAAATGCTAAATTTGGAGTAAAGTTACTCTTTTTTAAATTTTTTAATGTTTATTTATTTTTGAGAAAGAGGGAGAGAGAGAGTCTGAGTGGGGAGTGGCAGAAAGAGAGGGAGACACAGAATCTGAAGCAGGCTCTAGGCTCTGAGCTGTCAGCACAGAGCCTGTTACAGGACTTGAACCCTTGAACCATGACCTGAGCCAAAGTCGGACGCTTAACCGACTGAGCCACCCAGGGGTCCCTGGAGTAAAGTTACTCTTTAGGAGATAAATGACATGAAATCAAGTGCTTGTTTCTGTGTATGGATACAGAAGTACATCTCACTTCCATGGAGTCTTCACGTTCATGTTCAAATCCTGTGGGATTTAGTTATTTACTCTCTCTGGTTTCAAACTTCATATAACTTTCTACCTCTTGGATATATTAAAGTTTACAAATATAGGAAAGATAAACTACAAGAGGAGCAATAAAATTTCAATAACATTATACCATTCATAAATGTATTTGAAAAAGGTAGATCAAACTTTTACCCATTTGCATGTCATGCAGTATCTTGTGGTGTTCACTGAGCTCCCTTATGTTTATACCCTCTGCCTTTTTGGCTTATTTTAGACCAACTTGCCTGGTCATAAGAACTGCCTGGGGAGTTCATTAAAGAACAATTCTCAAGACCTTATTTCAGAAAGTCTGACCCGATGAGTCTGGAACAGGGCCCAGGAAACTTTTTTTTTTAATGCTCCAGATAATTTTTTATGATTCAGTTTACTAAATATGATTCTAGGCCTTCAGCTAACCTTTCCTCAATTTCATTTTTAATCAGTGTGAACAGTGTTTTCACTAGTTGTACTTCAAGGGAGAAGGGGAACTTCTCCTCTCCAGCATCCTCACTGAGAACCTGCCTACCTGTTGCAGCATTAAAGGAAAGCACAGCTAGATACCAAAGTAAAACCAATCAATAACAGATCTGGTCCTTCAAGAAGATATTGACAGAGGTGTGTGTCAAGAAAAAGGAAGATAGAAGTTACTCAAGTGCAGACTGAAGAGGAAGTGGACACAATAAATGGACACAGAACTCAGGGGTCTGGATGGAGAGAAAACAGCTAAGTCAATCATGTCATAAGTGAGTCTGACCTCTGCTCCTTGAAAATTAACTAAATCTAACACTTCTCTGAGAAAGGACCTAATCTGCAAAAGATTAGGTGGATTTTGTGGATGTTAATTTTTTTAAATGCAAATGACAACTTAACAATTCCATAGAGGGACGCCTGGGTGGCTCGGTTGGTTACGTGTCTGACTTTAGTTCAGGTCATGATCTCACGGTTCCTGGGTTCAAGCCCTGCATAAGACTCTGTGCTGACAGTTCAGAGCTTGGAGCCTGCTTCAGATTCTGTGTCTCCCTCTCTCTCTGCTCCTCCCTGCTCACACTGTCTCTCTATATCTCTTTCAAAAATAAGAACATTAAAAATAATAATAATAACTCCATAGAAATTATGAATAGAGACTGTGTTGGTGAATTTACTAGCACAGAAAGACTTTGAAATGCCATATTTGATCAGAATCATGTGAATCAAGTCCAACCTTAATGGTGTCTCTGTAAGTGGTATCAAGAGGTATTTTGGAAGAGAGTGGGGTAGATGTCCTAGGTGATGTCAATACTAACATAAATGGCATTAGTGAACATCAAACATTCTTTTAACAGTAAATAGTCAGATTTTACAAATCTTTAAGGTAACAAACAGGTACGTTAATGTGTTTGACTTTGTCCATTTTGTCCCTCCACATTCCTGACCACTCTAATCAATGAATGTTGTAGAATCTTTCCTCTTCTTTAGGGTACTTGTTAGCACATAGGTAGTAGAGAAGGTATGGGCAACACATCAAGGCTCTTACTAAAAGGAGAAACAAAAAACAAAAACCCCAGAAGAGGGTCTAGAATCCAGCCCTTGACAGCCCTTGATTCCATGTGTTCACTGGCTATAGGAACATTTCTGAACTGTGAAAACATAAAAAAGAATGTGCATCTTTGAATCAATACTATGTAGAACTCTTCAAGTAAAACAAATAGATTCAGATTCTGTGTGATAAACATAAAAATGTTTATCAAAGAAACTTAGACTGATAAATAAAGGTCTGGGAATGGTCAGTCCCCAAGTCAGTTGCCAGGACACTGACACCATGTCCGGGTGACATGAGTTACTTGAAATCACTTTGCCACAGCAGGAGATCCTTTGCCCTCTCAGATGAGGTCATGAAAGACAATGGACAAGAAGCATATCTCAGAGCAGCCAGATTTGGGACCATGGAATGCTTTCTACCACCAGAATGAAGGGAACCTGCCCCTCCAGTCCTATAGAATATAATATATGCCAAAAACTCTTGACCACTATAAGTCATTTCTCCTTCTCGCCTTTACTGAATAGTAATCTTAGTGAATTTATCCACTCATTTCTTCTCCACTGTCCATGGAGTTGGTAATTGAGAATACCATTTAGCATTTGGTGAGTAGGTTACAAAATTGCCACATCTGCGTCAGACTCAAGGCAAATACACATCCCTCAAATGTCCTGAACTTGCATTTTGGATGTAGTAACAAAGTAAAATATGGGTTTGTAACTCTTCTGAAAGGGGTGAATATGTTTATGGTATAAAGGAGGGTTACATTATTTTAGACAAGGACATTACAAAATTGTTCAGATGTGAAAAAGAACATATGTAGAGAACAGTGGGCCACAAGTGGTAACTGCTAAGTGTATATCCATTAGAGATATTTGGAGGAAAAATCTAGCCTTCATTATGAGAAGGCCACATCACTTTCATATGGATCCTCTATGAATTCTAGCTGTCAGATCACCTATACTGGAGGGCATATTTGCCAGCACGTGTAGACTGCCTACCTAAAATGAATCCATTACAGAGGAGTGTAAATCCTGGAGAGGGAAGGGAGAAATTAAAAAGCAAGGGGGAAGAGGGCAGGAGGGAAGAGGAGATAACAGGAACCCACAGATCAGAATTTCTAGAATCATGAGAAAATATAAGAAAAAGTTTGAGTTGGTTTCCTGCTATGGTCAATTGAAAGAGGCCTCATTAATACAGAATGAATTGGCTTTTGATTCAAATTTCATAATAGCTTTGCAAAGGTGGGGTCAAATAAGAAAACTCTTATTGACTCCCTGTCATTAAGTCAGTGAGAGTAAAAAGAGGAAGCAGATTTTGTATTTTTACTTCCGCAGAGAAACAGATCTAAATTTACCAGGATATACAACCAGGAACTCTCCTATTAATGAGGTCAATACCAACCAGCCATAATAACTAGCAATTATTGAATTCTTATTATGGGCCAATCATTATACAACATTAATGATATATTTATATTAACCTCCCCATCCTCTCAACAACCAAATGAAATAGTTTTACTTGCTCCATTGTACAGACGAGAAAACAGACTTAGAGAAGAGAGACAATTTGCCCAAGGTCAGTTTGCCAGCTGGGACTGGAACCTGGGCACGTTGCCCTTACCCATCTACCCCCGTAACCACCATGCCCAACTTGGGACAAGTCTACCAAATGGAATACTTCCCAAATACCAATGAAATTCTTGTTTTTATCTTTATCTCCTGTCCAAGTCCAGAATGAGAGAAAAAAGTGTTTTCCCTCTGCCAACAATACCACTAACATTGCTACATTGACATTATTCAGCAAATAACTTTCACTCAGTAATCATGGTGAGAACTCTCTGCCTAAACATTACAGACTGTTTTCCAACAAGCACAAATCCAACTAAAAATAGCCCCCCAAATTCAAAAGTAGTAAAAGAGGTGGCATTTAATTGGTACTAATTCCACTTCAAGATTTACTTCAAGACCTGACTGACTGTTGGACACTAGAACAGAAAGTAATTTTCTTGGCTATTACTCAGCATTGAAGCTCAAACTTACCCTACTTCTGTCCTTGTGTCTGGACACCATTTCAGAAAGCTGAGGGTTCAAAGGAATGTTACTTCTGCAAACAGGACTCTTAATGTCAGAGGATAAAGCATCACAGTTGTGGGGAAAGCTGTGCATCTACCAGGAAAATATTCATCAGCCTACCCGGTTGGTCATTCCCTTACCCTTTGTCTATCTGGATATATTTTAGTCTGTATTAAAATATCCGTGAGATCTCCGATCTTAATTATAAACCTTGAGACCAAAAAAAAAAAAAAAAAAGTCCAGTGAAAATTATTTTCAGGTATAAAATTAGAACCTCCTTCTAACTTCTTTGCCTCAAGATTTGCATAACTATGAGGGCAAAGAGATCAAATGATAAAAATACCAGATACTACAGATTAGAAATGAAAAGTAAACCAGCCCCATGCCAGTTTCTTGCTACAAGTTCCAGCAGAGACCAAAATCAACGTGACTGAGAGAAGATGTAGTGTCCAGAGAAAATCTCCCAGGATAATCAAGGCATAGATTTCCAAGTCTATTTCCCCCCACAGAACTGTTTTGTTTTCTCACATCAATGAGCTAGAATAAAATGTGGATCCCATGATCAAGCTGGCAGAAGTCACGCTCCCTACCTGGATGCTCGCAAATTGTAAATCACAACTTTACAAGGATTTAACTTTTCCCTTTCCAAAATAATCAAACGTTGTGGTGAGGGGGCCACTAATCATGACAAAAAATATACTGCAAATTCTTTCTTTTGGTGCCAAGTCCAATAAGTTCTCTGAGTGAAATTAAATGCACGATCCTATTCCAAACCACAGCTTCCCTTGGGGATGTTCAAATCTCAAGTGGGGGCTGAAAGGCCAGTTGTATCAAAGCCCAGGGTTACACCCATTTTTTTCAAGTTTTTTTTTCCTTTTTTAACTACTGCCTGTAGTGTAAATGGCTCAGGCCCCTGTGCTTTCCAGCTTTTACAGTCAGATCAGCGCTTCATACTTTCCATACTCTGCCACAAAAAAAGTGGGCCAGTCCCTGACATCTCTTAGTTTCTCACAGTTTTTGTTTATTTTAAGAGATTCTCTGTTGAACTCCAGGGACAAAGGGGGGAAAAAAGGGGAGGGGGTGGGGGGAAGACACAAATCTGTTATGTTGTAAACAATTACTGGCTCCATCTCTTAGATCTGCAATATCACTGGAATTAGAGATGGAAAAGACCCATTATTAGGTCACCCTGTACACCCTGTGCCAACACAGCACTATTCCCTCCTGCAGATTATCTCTTCTGAGAGTTTTTAATATGTTTAAAGGGTAGCCAATGATAACATAGTTTCATTTTATTTCTTTTAATGCTTTGTTCTGTCCAGTCTACAACATGCCATCTCTAAGAATGGCTCCAGGATGACTTCTCAAAGGACATTTGACTGCCCATGAAGAATTAAAACAACGTTTGTGCTCTCCAACCACTATGTTCCATAAGTTCAGCGTGGAAGCATCCATACAAACAAATTTTAAAGAGCCAATGTTTAGTCCCAGGGATGGAAAGGTTACATACAAAGCAGTTTTGCCGTAGACATAGTCTATATATCTAGTACATTATACCCCAAATACACTGTGTGAGTGTGCGTATATGTTCGCATAAAGTGCATACAAATACTCGTCAGTACCCTAGAGTGTTTCTGTTTCCTAAAGTTGGTGCCAAATGCTGCATAATTCGCGAAAATGTGATCCAAAATATTTAAGGTTATGTTTCTCACAATTTTCTTCTTATCTCTCTTAAGTCACACATTTTAAATGTCAACTTGTATAGAGAAATATTTAATTTCAAGGATACTCCTCCATCAGGAACGTCTTTAACTCTTTCCTAATGAGTTTAGTTTTTTCTTCTTTGTTCTTATCCTAAAGTAATACAGAGTTTCAGCTTCCTTTTTACATGTCAAGCCCTGGTATCCCTACGTATTAGACTATAAATCCCATACATCAGGGAAAGAAATACAAACCCTAGCGGGAAACCTAGAATGATGAGTGAATGGCTACCATCTCAATCCGTTGTCCTTGAAGGCTAATTGGAGATCAAATCAATGTTAGTATTTGAAAGCACACCATCTTATGCTAGTGATTATAATCCACACTGATAGAACATGTATTTTTATTATACCATATTCTAAGTTACATAGTTTTTCTAGGTATAATTCAGAATACATTTTAATTTTTAATACATTCAATAAGTTTTACCATCTTTGATATGTAGAGTAGAGAAATATAGTTTTTTTAGTGTTCTACCAAAGGCTGGATAGTTGAGTAATCAAGAGTCTGGAGCAAGAATCCTTTACAAGTTTTGTGATTGTGGGCACTACCAGTGACTTTCCTACATGAGTTTGGTCAAGTTATTCATCATATTTAATCAGCTCTGAGATGTCATGGACTCTAACACTGAGGATTATTTTATGTACTATTAAGAAAATAAAAGTAATGCTAATTAAATAATGACATGATGGATAGAATTTTTTAACACAGTAGCGTTATACATGTCAGAGGAATACTGATGTTGTTTCATTCCTTTAAGAGTGCTATCCCATTGTCTCTAACTTTTTCCCAAATCACTTGAAATGATTCTGCAAGTTTTGATTTTATGATTTTTGATCTGATCACAAGGAATCAAACAGCAAGTTTTGAGACAACAAGCAGGATAACATTTTAAAAAGCAATTACAGGAAGGTGGTTAAAATCAGTAAAGGGGATTAAGAGGCACAACCTTCCAGTTATAAAATAAATAAGTCATGGGTATATAGTGTACAGAATAGAGAACACAATCAAGCAATACTGTAATGATTTTGTGTGGCGATGGATGGTAACTGGACTAATTGTGGTGATCATTTTGTAATGTATAAAAGTATCAAGTCATTATAATATACACCTGACACTAATAGACTATTGTATATCAATCATACTTCAATAAAAAAGAAGCAATTAAACTAACATATGTAGTTGCAACAATCCTCATATAACTCAAATGAAGTAAAACAATATAATTATTTATGATCAAGCACATTCATAAACAAACAATAAAAACTACACCATGACGGCAAGCAAAACAATTTTTTAAACATCAGAACATTCAGCAAATTAAAAGGGGGAGTTATGGGAAGAAAAGAATTGAGCAATTTTTGAAATCATGCAAACCAATTTTTTTTTCAATTCAGGGGTTGCTACTAACCAGTTGAGTGGTCTCAGGCAAATTTAATCTCCCTGACCTCAATGTGTTAAATTATTTAATTATACAACCTATTGAAATGTGAGACTTAAATGAAATAAAATATATAAGGGTCTTCCCCTGAAGCTTGATATATAGCAAACACTAGTAAATACTAAGTACTTTTAGTTTAGTTTTTTTTTCCATTAAAGTGCCAAGGATTGGGGTACCTGGGTGGCTCAGTTGGTTAAGCGTCCGACTTCAGCTTAGGTCATGATCTCACAGTTCATGGGCTCGAGCCCCACGTCAGGCTCTATGCTGACAGCTAGCTCAGAGCCTGGAGCCTGTCTTCAGATTCTGTGTCTCCCTCTCTCTCTGACCCTCCCCTGCTCACACTGTCTCTGTCTCTGTCTGTCTGTCTCTCTCTCTCAAAAATAAATAAAACATTTTAAAAAATAAAAAAATAATAAAGTGCCAAGGATCAGTGGAGGTCATTTATAGCAAACATGATTATTATGAAGGTGGGAGCAGCAAGTGAGGTGATAGAAACAATAAAATAAAAGGAGCAGAGATTAAGGACAAACCTAATAATTTCTACAAGGCCTTTATTAAAAGACAAAGGTCTGTTTATAAAATCAGTGATTGATGGTTTATACAGTACTCCTCAAGAAAAAGAGCCTCACTTATTCCTAAACAAATGTATATGACAGATTCAATGTACTTTTTGTAGTCTCAAAAGTAGAATTAAATTGGAGAACTTAGGAAGAAGAAAGTTTGGGCTTCATAAGAGTCTTCCCCATTCTTATTATGGAAGGCTTTGAGCTTGTTCTTCCCTTGGTAAAAGCTCTTCTGATGGCTGGTTCCTAGGCATACTCCCATGCTTCAAAGTCCACCCTGACCCCCCTGGCTAATGGGGCTCATTAAGCCTTTTGCAGACCTCTGCTCATTTGCTTCATTGCTCTAATAAGAATCAGTTATTGTGTTGTTCACTTATTTCTTTAGCTGCTGACTTAAAGAGAGGCATGGTGTTAGGGTGAAGAGCATGGGCTCTAAAACCATCACACCTGGCTTAAATCCCTGTTCTACCACTTATTAGCTGCTTCTCTTTGGTAAGTTACTCACACTCTCTTCCATACCTCTCTATGAATGGGAAAAATAACACTTCCTACTTCACAGGCTTGTTATGAGGAATAAATGAGTTAACATGTATAAGGCACATGGTCACTAACCTGTAGTGTGGTCCCAGTAAATAGCAGGTGCTGTTGTTTTGTACTATCTTCCTTTGTGTTCCAAAGCCTATCTTAATGCTGGGCACATAACTGGCACTCAATAAATGTGTATTAAAGAAATGAAAGAATGAATATTCTGAAGAATGTTCCTATGGGGAGATTTCCAACAATGGAAACCATTGCTCTTTGAATTCTAAGTCCCTGCCAGTCAACAGAATTGCTGAAATAACTCTTAGAAAGGTTTTAGATGTCATTCTATTATTGTGTGGGGGATGAAACTAGTTAATCACTAAAGTCTCTTCCAACTGGAAGATTCTGATATTGATCTAAGAGAGTGCTCTTATCCCTTCCCCTGCTTGGGTGCTAGTTTTCTCAAAGATAAAGGTTTTTGACTAGATAATCTCTTGTGTCCATCTTATTCCAACATTCTGTGTAAGCCAGTTGAATCTGTTATTGTATTTTTCCTTCAAAAAATTCCCATAGGAGATGAGCTTTTCATTTGGCAACTCAAATAACTTGGTTCAATTAGCACCTGGGACAGTTTTTCTACTCCAGGAGTAGAGACCCCTGGTAACTTGTGACTATGCTGTAGTCACTACCATTTGGTGACAGGAACATAAACAGTCCATTCCCCATGCCTCCTCTTTCCATTACTGGATTCTCCTTCACTTCCCACCTTCCAAAGCAATACAGCCTTGTCTTATACAAGCAGCTCAAAAGCAGAGGAATTCCACCCACACAGCCCTGCAGAAATCAGAGCCAGAAAACTCCTATTAGGTCACTCAAGCCACATCCCTTCCAGAACAAGAACGTCCTCTTCAACTGACATTTCAGCTCCTCTTCTGGCTCCAAAATAGGGCCATGCTTCAGTGGTTCCTGTATGTGGTTTGAATAATAGTTTATAAGCATTCTGGGATCCTTCAAAAATAAAGGTTTGATATAAAGTGATATTGCTATTTTGTTTGTTATAAAGGGGTGTGTGTGTGCGTGTGCGCGCGCGTGCATGTGTGTGTTTGCTTTATCTTCCTAGGAATAATCACAAGCTTTCTCAAAGAGGAAATTGTACCAGCAAGACTTTGACCAGATTTTTTGTCAAACTTCGGATAGTCAGCCATTCAGAACCTGGCTAATTAATGCCCAATTGCCTTGCTGTCAATGTACCATAGAAAAATTAGTTTTGTAAATAGATAAAATATTATTTAAAGTATTTCATGTTAATTATTGCTAATATATTTGCTCACATTTTTCTCATCTTAAAGTATATGCTTATTTATTGTCAGTGTGAATTCTGTTTAATTTGAATTATATAACAATACTTTATTGTCTTTGGATATGAAGATTTATAACTGTTACTTTGTTGAACATTCAACATTTAAAAAATCTGTTTGCTTGTTTCATTGTACTGAACATACAATTTAAGAGTACTCCAGGTGACAAGAAAGTCAACTAATTCACACAAATGTCAAATACCACTGGGAATGCAACCCAAATTCTTGGCTACAATTCAGCCACTCTCCTGTCTCAGGGATAATTTCATTCTTTCTTTGTTAGGAAGGGAACATGAAGGTGGGAAACAAAGTCCGAGATGACACAGTAAGTACTACCTTGCATGCTACTTAGGGCTTTCTTCTTTTGAAGAACTTAAGGCAAATAGCCTAGGAAAATATTTATTTTTACCACACGCACAAACAAAATTAGCAACCTTGCACCCACTTTACAGAGATGAAAGCTTGATTGTGGAGAAATAGGGTCACTGGTCCTTGTAACCTAAATCATAGTGACAGAGACAGGAAAGGGCCAAAATCTGTCTCCTAAGTCCTAACCCATAATCATATCCAAAAGACCACATTTTCTGGAAAATCACCAGAAATAGAAACTGCAAAGCACTCTCCAAAATGTAAAGTGCTACTAAAAGGTATGACAGTAATAAAGTTCTGAACTGGGATAGTTTATTTCCTCCTTCTGAAACTATATTAAAAAGAAGGATGATTGCAAGGAGTGGTGCTAAACTCAATATATTCTTAAGAAATCGCTATTATTTTGGATGATACAATAAGTTACATATTTATCAGGGAAGTTTCATAAACTAAAAATAATTTCCTGATTTTAAAAGGCTGCTATTCACATTGCAAGCCTCTGGATAACTGCAGTCTACTCTGACAGACAACTAATAATGCAGAGAAACCCAATTGTGACCCATAGTTGGGAATGAACCTCAACTTCTAAAACATTCCAATTAAACAAGAGTTCAGAGAGAGAAACAGACAGATAGACACTACTTCGAAATTGCTAATTTCAAGCTCCAAATAAAGTAGAACAAGTCTTCAAAAGAACAAACAGAAAAAGGGGAACTCAAGGGATAAATAGCTATTGAAGAGAACATTGGGAACACAATTTTTGGATCAGTTTAGAAGAACACAGACTGGGTATAAACTAGCAGAAAGGTTCTGTGGAATAAGGGGCCAAGTGAACAACTAAAAGAAAATAATAGGTACAGCAGTTTTAAAACCATAACAATAAATACATAAACTAGTGTGAAAGGATATCAAGACTTCCCTAAAAGGAAGCATTCCTCAGAGGAAAACAATCATTGAAAGTAACGTTAAGGCACCAGCATTGATACTATCCTCACCAAAATATGAATTATTTTTATCTGTTTCTCCATTTAGCACATCTTCCCATTTAACTTCAGACAATGCCTCAAGGTGGGAAACTATTAATCCAGAATTTTTGCATTTTAGGGACCATTGAGGGGCTAAGAGAGCGAGTCAGTGAGTCTCACTCAAGTTCACTTTGAATAAGGAGAACCAAAGAAAGGCTGTTCAGGCCACTGCATTGAGAATTCAAAAGTCTCATATTGGCTTAGCAGGAAAAGTCTGTAATCAATCATTGCTGCCTATCATGGCCACGGGAGGGGAGAATCCAAACCCACCTGCCATTTGTTTGATTTTCTGATACAGTCCAACCCTCTGAACTTACAGTTGAGGAATCTGAGGCATAGGGAACTTACATTTAAGAATAAAGAGCTGAAGTAATTGGCCTAAGGATATATAGATACTGGGTTTGTTACTCTTGACTGAATGCAGGTACACTGATGTCTAGTTCTTTACCCTTCCTTTCTTCCACTGCATTACAAATGCTGATTTTTTGGAATTATACAGGAGATATAACTCATACATAGTTATACTTCTGTCATAATATAGTCTTAGTTTATTCTACTATAAAAATCTTAATGCTTAAATATATGTTTAAATTTTTTCAAGCTACTATTTCCATCTTTCTGAAAAAAAAAATTCTTACTAAAACTTAATTTCTCTCTCTAGCACATTTAATCCAATCAATGTGCTGATTTTCCTAGGCCTCGTTCCTTATTTTTTTTTTCTCTTTCTTTCTCTCTGTGTAGTTTATAAATCTAACTGACTTAATCCCATTCAGTGTGATACTAAAACTAGTAATGAAGTGTAGAGGAACCATTAATATACCAACTTCCTCTAAAACGCACAGCAAGGTGCCCTTGAGTAATCTCAGATTACTTGCCATATTCCCTTGAAGTTTACAGCAAGAAGTACGGAATATCCATTGGCCCAGCACTCACCTTCTATAACCATACCTAATATAGAATAACTTTTCAGAAATCCAAATGAAATGTTACCAAATTGTTATTATAATTATAATAATTGGATATATAATATCCATACCAACATGAAATAATCCAGTACTAATAGGTGTTGTTTATCACTTAAATTTCCCCACATCACGTAGGATTTTTTTCTTCACTATGTGTATAGGTATATGTATTCTAAAACTTACTTGAATGCACTTGCAAAGACAAGAAAAGCAAATTTTTCTAAAAAGGCTCCTGGTGAGAAAACACACAGACACCATGAAGATGGATTGTAACAGAAGTGCCTTACGCACACTTGGATTTTTTTCAGCATATTTTTCTGACATATCTTTATTAAGTGGTCACCGGGAAGTTAATGGCAAGCCTCTGGATTGTGGGCCTTCCTCTGAAAAATCCTTTAACCCAGGCTACCCTTTAAAAACTAGAGCAGGGGATAGGATAGTCATAGAGCATATTTTATGACTGTTACTTGCTTGGTCTCTCCAGCTGCCCTTTGAGGAGATACTTTGGCATGGGTTTACCTATCATGGCAGCATAGGCCCATTGGGACCCATGGAAGGCTGTAATGAGGGGCTCCATTAACCAGTTTCATTATTTCAGAAGGCCCAAAGGAATGACACACTCACCAACAGTAGGGTTGGTAAAGCTAGAATGTCACATTACTTTGCTTCAGGGTAAAATCTTATCAATTTCATATGAAAACTCTTTCTACCTCATGCTGATCAGAGTCTCTGATTAGCAACTGTGCATGTGTTTGATTAATAAAATGTGAAATAAAAACAAATGAATTATTTTGTTTGACAATTAAAATAGTTCAAAACGCAGAGTCAGAAAAGACTAATTTATATTAAGTGCTTAAAGTCAAACTAATGTGTTTCATAATGATGATGATGACAACACATTAACTAAAACTTTCATTTCATTTTCTAAGTCACAGGCACTGTTCTAAGCATTACACATGCACTTACTCATTCAATCATCATGACAACCATTACAGGAAAGAACAAGGATCAGTCCACAGGAGAGCTATAAAGAAGTGAGAAAACAGGGACCATCAAATGACATGCCTACAGTCATATAGACAGTAAGTGCTGAAGTAAGCATTTGAACCCAGGCAGTGTGGCCTTAGAGTCCTCAATTCCTCCTTTCAGGAAGTACTCTGCTTGGGGTCTTACTGTTTTGTTTATTTGATTGATTGTTTGTTTGTTTATGATGTGTGTGTGTGAGAGAGAGAAAGAGAGAGATAGAGAGAGAGCGAAAGAGGGAACCTATGGGGAGAGACCAAGAGAGAGGGGGAGACAGACTCCCAAGCAGGCTCTGCGCTGACACCCAACACAGGGCTTGAATTCATGAAGTGTGAGATCATGACCTGAGAAGACATCAAGAGTCCCACGGTCAACTGCTTAATCAACTGAGTCACCCAGACATGGGGACTTATTGTTAATTACAACAAAGATAAGACAGCATAGTGACTTCCTTACATGTAAAAATAGGGATATTGATAATAGTTTTCTCAAGAGTTATTAATACGATTTAATAAGATTTATTTTTGGTAAGATTATATACCAATACTTGGCACAAGGTAAGTTCTATTAGGTATTTGCCAATGTTAATAATAATAATAATACTCTTTTAAACTACAAAGCTTTTTTTTCTTCACTTGAGTACAAATCAACCTTCTCACCTGTGTTCAGTATGGGCAATAAATTAACTTTTAAATGACTTTGCTTTTCTCTAACTCCCAATATACAAGGAAATTCAATTGACTGCCTAAAAACGAACCATTAACTCATTGTATTGATAAAAGCTCAGGTGAAACATTCCCTTTGCAAGCAGAGAGGGGGAGGAGGTGGGAGAGGAGACTTACATTGAGTAGAGGTGCTGCTAGGGACTTATGCTGAGAACTTTGTTTTTTCTTTTCTACCTCATCACAAACGCTCCTATGAGACTGGGAATTTACCACTATATCTGTGTGCATAGAAACAAATTCTTATACGATAACATCCACCACATGATCTATACATTCTTTGGACTAGCATATCATTGCATAATATTACTCAGTTTTAATAAAACTCCATCCTTTGAAGCTTTGCTGTGGAGGCGAATAGTTCCACAGCAGCTTTGAAGTACACTCCCTTAAATAAAGTAAGAGAAAAAGCCATTGTTTATTTCACTGCTATTTAAGAGTTAATGAGAGATTTGCACCTGTACAGCTGTTGTGGACTGAAACTAGCTCACAGAGTGAATGTGTTTTCTGCTTGAGACAGTTGTAAATGCCTTGAGTAAAAACACTGAGGACTGCTAATGGATAGGTTTATTTTAAAGCATGCCATCTGCTATCAATCATAGAGAAGTATAGGAAGCAAGTTTGGCTGGGCTCCCTCCTTGTGAGCCTGATAAAGACAGGGCTCCAGGACTCAGGAACATTGAGTCCTCAAGAGAATAAAACATCAAACCTACTCAGCAGCTCCACTAACAATAATAAAAATGCCTCTGCCTAAAGGTGACATTCTGAATTTACGATTATTTGTGTCTATAAAGTGTATTCTTTGGCTCCTGACTCATTCTGACTGTCTCACTCTGAGAACAATACATTAAGCCTGCCTGGAGTAAATGGAAATCCTATCCTTTTATTAAACCACCAGCCAGTACCTGAGACGATCTAATGCCCTGTAAGATCGCAGGAAGATTTTCAGCTCTGTTCTGTTGCTTTTTTTCAAGATTTTTAGAAAGAAAATTACAAATGAAATCTATGTTAATGTACTAAAATACGTAAATAATGTAGGCAATTTGTGTTTCCTAAAAGAGACAATAAAATGAGATAAAATAAAAGAGTGAATTAGAACTAATCCTACTATTCTTCGAGCATGTGCCTACGACAATGCCATTGAAAATTACATATTAGAGATGTGTGTTATAGACCAACATTTAGAACCGGTTGCTTAGAGTTATTACGTTCTGTATGCTGTATGGACCAAGTATGTTTTCAAGAGGACAAAACATTATTTTCTCGGAAATCTTCCAGCTGTGGAATCATAACCAATATTGCTTTCAAAAATGGATCCCAAAGTATTCCTTGAAAAATGTCGAGCCTGGCTTATTAAAAGTGCTGCCTGCTGAAATCCTCAGTGGATAAAATGCGCTGTAGTAGCATTGGAAGCTTCCATAGCTTCTAATGTCAGATTCTGACTCAGATCTGTAGCTTAACTTAATTCTACTCTTAGCCTGGAAAACAGAGTTGTGGGTATTTAGGGAAAACCCACCTGGCCAACAAACTCATGAGCCTAATTAAAGTTAATAGAGAAATTAAAAGAGGAAAACATTGGCTCAGCAGTGGTGAGAAGAAATGTATAAGGCAACAGAAATTCAGGACAGCAACTTACATTTTTGTATTCTGCATTTGGTAGAAATATTTCTTCCTAAAGACATGAAAGAGGGATTGATATTATTTGACTTAGTATGTTTTGTGGGTGATATGTTACAGTTCAATAAATAACTTTCATTCTGAAGGAAATTAATGTTTTAGGTTAAATAGTAAAAGAGTGGAAATACTGATACAATCAATGAGTACACTTGCAGATCTGCTGTGCAGCCAGTTCTTTGCTAGATTCAGTAATATTAGGAACATTAGTAAATAAAACACTAGTTTATTATTAGTAATAGTAGTAAAAATATTAGCATTATATGTAATATTAGTAAAAGACATTCTCCTCACCCTTTCTGGAGAAAAATGTCTAGCTTTGAACTGGATTGAATTCCAGAGCAATATTAAAGTGCCAATCTTAACTAAATTCTTAGAGACAAAACATATGATAGGAGTTCAGAAAAGAGGGAGAAAAGCAAAGTTTGCAGTAGCCCAGAAAATCTGGTTAGGAAGCCTTGTATCATTTCCTTAAAAATAGAAAGAAGACATAACATGAATAAAAAGAGCCTATGATTTATACTTACAAGGACATAAAAGATAATTAACTACTGAAATGTTAGTGTACTTTCCAATGCAATATGGGGTTAGACGTTAAATCGAGTTACAACATATACCTGGGGCAGAAGGAAGCACCAACAATGCTTTAGTCCTTTGACTGCGGTAAAAAAAAAAAAAAAAAAAAAAAAAAAAAAAATCAAATGCCCATACTGATGAAGCTGGAAATGTCTGCTGCTTAAAGCAGGTGAGGTCAGAGTCAGCACAGCCAGTAAAGGGCACCTGCCTCATCTACACAGGCAGGTGCCTCTCCCCAGTACACACCAAGTTCAGTGTTACCAGATCCTGCAGTGTAGCGAAGGAAGCTAGATACCTGGCTTTTAAGTAATATTTCCCAATTTCGTAAAAGACTTCAGGGTCAAACTAAACACCATACCGCTGGGAGACAGTTTCAGCAATCCTGCTCTGGGCTTTTCAACAATCCACGATATAGTTAATTTTAAGAATTCTGAACTTGAGTCTAAAGCTCCTGTATTACATTTGAAGTCCTTCTACCTGGTGGACTCACCTATCTTTCATGAGTCGAGCCTTAGGAATTATTTTAGAGGAGTCAGTCTGTTTCTGAATGTGCTGGAGGTTAGTGTGTTGCTTATACCAAATTTTAAATCCCTGACAAATAATTCAGTGGAATGCCAATGAAACCGAGCCTCTGCTGCCACACTCAGACCTGAGTGATCATATCAGGAAGAGAAATACCTGAAGATTAGTGCAACAATTTGTTTCTTTAAACCCAAATCATTTAATCTCTTTTCTTGCGAAAGCAGTGGTCTATGAATACAGTAAAATAATTAAAATGGCATTTATAAAGTGATTTCTAAAAGATTTTAATATTTTCAGTAAAAAGAATGGGTCATTAAAATATAGTTAATAAATATTATGCAAAACTCATTAACTTAAATATCCCTACTTAGAAATTATAAATACTCACTGAATTGTAAGAAAATTACAATACTAAGTAGGTATTATATGATGATTTCATGGTTAATATTTGCAACATAATATTTGCAACATACACAGTGATAAAGGGAAGAGTTTATACCAAAAGAAAGCCACTTTCAAGCTTCAGGAAATCTTATTTTCCCATACTACTTAAGGAAAGACCTGTGTGATTTATTTAAATAGCAGTGCCAATTCTAACTACATATAATTCCATGGGATCAGGAAAATGTTTCTAAAAATATTGTGCATTTATTAATTTGGTCAACAGCTAGTTATCGATTCTTACAAGGTTCCTTATTCGGTGCAGAAAAAAATACCTAACTAGAAGAACTTTATGTTAGTGGATTGGAAATCATTTATTTTAGTTTATTTCCCTTTGATTAGTCTCAAATTCAAAGTCATCTATGTTAAAAGTCAGACGCATAAATAGCAATAGATTCAAAGACAGAAGCTCTTGCTGCATACCAACACTTATCAGACATTCTCTACACAGCATGTTAGGCTATTATTAATATTGTGACAACCTTTTCCAATTTAGAATGTCAAACCACCCACAATATCAAGAAACAGGTGACCATTTGGGGGGTAAACATGCCAACCAAATAATCCAAATATAATCAAAATCAATGACCTACACGTAAACAAAGAAAGAACAACATTAACAATAAATGCCATCCATTGCTTATTGGAATGAGCTAAGGTCTAAGACTTGGTCTAGCTTTATCATAAAGTTACTATAACCTTGATAAAAGAGGTATCACCTCTCTGTGTTTCTTGTTTCTCCCCTGGGAAAACAGAGAAACTAGGTGGTCTCTTAGCCCTCTGCCCTATCTAAAATCCCTTTTTTGTTTCAAGCTATTTCTATGTCTGAAATGGTTACACTAATGAAATACTGGTTTTAAACTTTGATATGGATGTTTTCATAATTTATATTATTTACAGACTAGGCAACATTTTTGCATCTAAGAAAGAGCATTTTCCTCCTTACAAAAACATTTTTACCCATCTCTGCCTAATTATCTATCTATCCATCCATGTGTCCATCCACCCTATCTGGAATGCCAAGCTACAGAGAAAATCACTGCTACAATTTTCATGTGTTCCCTATTAATCATTTACCTATGCAGTTATCCTGTATATATTTATACAAAGCTGTCATTAAACAGTGTCAGTTTCTTATTCTTCTTTTTCCTCCATTCTCCATTACGTCAAAAACCTTACCTCCTATCTTTGAATACTCTTTAAAAAAACACAACTGCAAAATCTTCCATTAGATGGACATATCACAGCTGATTAGCCACTTCCCAAATGTCAGACATTTGTTTTCACTTTTTATTTTACAGTGAAAAATCCTTGCTAATAAATCTCAGTGTACACTCACAAACACTTCCTTAAGATCAATTCCTAAGTACAGACATACGATTTTTAAAACTTTTAATGTGTAATGCTACCCTGCTAGTCAGAGAGGTTGTGTCAATTCACTCTGCCACCAGTGTTGAAGTTTGTCTATTTTTGATTAGCACAGTGGTGTGTATTGCATCAATAGGATAGGTGGCCCAAAACAAGAGATTTTCCACTGCTTCCTGGGGAGCAACAGGGAAAGAGTGTCATCTTAATCTCTAATTTTCTCAATCACCATTTTAGAGTATTCTTGAAAGCTTAAAACTGGGCTCTGTGCCCACTCCTTACACACATATGCAAGGGCAAACACACACACACACACACGCACACACACACGCACACACACACAGCTCCCGTGGTCATACATGTAAGATGAACCTTCTGATGACAGCAAACAGACTCCTGCTGACATCCACAATCAGGGAAAGGGAGGACTTTCTGAGACCACTTGGTTATAAGCCAGCTGTCAAGGGGCCATGGAGAGCGAAAGTGAGTCTTTGGGGGATTCTCCCTGGTTGAGAAAACAGTTTCTAAGAGGATACGAGTGTTATATGGTGTAGATGGAAAAGATCTTTCCCCTTATCTACTAAAGAAAGAAAATTGTTGCCAGGAAATGAAGTATTTTCAAAACCCAACAACAACCAAAAAGAAAAATTTGTGAATTTTGCCAGCTAGCACAAGAAACTCGGCCACCAGTCAAAAGGCTCCATGTCCAACTCAGAACTGAATTCATTGTAACAAAAATTTCCCTCTTCAGCCACCTAAGTGTCTGTTGAATTAGGCAAGAAGCCAAGCTGTGGTAGAAATAGTCACTCACATGAAATGTCCGTTTCCATTTGGATCTCTGTGGCCCTTTCCCATGTCATGGTGAAAAAATGCTTCCTCTGCTTGGATGTTTTCGGGATGTCTTGGTCTGAGGAGGAAGTCAGATCTGCTGTTCAGAAGATATCTACAGAAGGGAAGCCACAGCTCTGCACACTCAGACCAGGCTTTCCATGTTTCAAAAAGAAAGAAAAAAAAAGGAAAGGAAAGGAAAGGAAGGGAAAGGAAAGGAAAGGAAAGGAAGAGAGAAGAAAGAAAAGAAAGAAAAAAAGAGAGAGAAAGAAAATGATTCCTCGCCCACTCCTACCCATGGTTTTGATGTTGAAAGAAACCTGTTGTGGTTTAAATGACTCGGTCAGTTCTTTTGGGATTTTCCAAAGTTTCCTATAAAAAGAAATCTGTGGGAAATGAATGATTGCATAATCACTAACATATGCCAATTTCTCAAAACCTGTTATCTTTTTGGTGTTTTGAATTGTATTGTCCCAACTAGTGAATTACTGTCTTCTAATAGTTTTAAATAGTGCTGCAAACTGGATAGTCTCTCTCTCTCTCTCTCTCTCTCTCTCTCTCTCTCTCTCTCTCTTTAACCTTTGAAGGGCGCCTAAAGTAAAAACAGATACCATGAAAGGTAAGACCAGGTTGTTTATGCAGCAAAATAGGTGGACAGGGTGATGAAGGGTGCAGAAATGAGGCAATTATCTAGATATATAGTGGGTGGAGGGAAAACCTGATTTCTTCAATTACCTGTATACCTTAAACAATATAATTTTTAGCCTGACTTGAGAGAATAAATGCCTCTATTTTCTTCTTTGGTCTATCTAGCCTTGACTAACTAGTAAAATTAGTTGTCTTTTTAATCCATAGTAAACATGAAACTTGTTCACTTTTGCTTAAAAAATATTTAAGTGGCTGGGCCCAGAAAACAATCTTTAAAATTAAAGAAAAGCTGAGGATAAAGCATCACGGCCAGGGTATCACACAGAAAGGAGCTGGTGAAGGAAAGAAATGGGTGCTATTTACTTTCTATAAGGATGAAGATCACTGATGCCTGATATTCAATTGATTAAATGAGTTATAGATAAAGAATTCCAGAGGCTGCTGTTCTGTTCCGGGTGGCCATACCACAGAGAATTCTCAGGCTTCTAACTTACTGCTGGGACCATGAAAATGAATGCTAAAGGAAAACTCATTCTTTATGAGTGTTTCTTGTGAAAAGTTGAAGACTCAATGAGATACGGACATTTGGCCAGAGGGACATGTGTCAATACCCTATAAACTAAGGCTCCCAGCAGGCATTCAGTTAAAGTGGGGACCAGTGGTTCTCAACTCTATCTTGGAATTACCTGGGGAACGTTAAAACTACTGATGCCTCAGGTCTATTGCGACACCAGGTAAATCAGAGCAGGGGCACGAGATCAAGGCATAGGTTTTGTTATTGTTTGTTTGTTTGTTTGTTTTAAATCCTTGGGTGATTCTAATGTGAAGTCAGGGAAGGGAGCCATTCCCATGCAGTTACGGCATCTAGGACTTCTTGCTCTTAAACCACCCTACTTGATTGTGGATACATTTTTAAATGTACTATCTGTACAACCAGGTTGGATTATAAGAGAGTTTTTTGCTACTTCTATGTTCATAATATCTAAAATGATACCTGATTTATAGTAAATGCTTAATGCATATTTACAAATACTAATGATGAATGATTACAAGACAACAATTTTAAACAGTGAATGCTTATTTTAGAAGTGATGAATACATTATAAGAGGAATGTTTTAGCAGAGGACATTATCATTCAGGGAAAACTTTGTGAAAATGCTGACTCTTTCCCGGGTGTTGGAGGTGTTTCATGTCATGGACACATGACATGAAAAACTGCATGAGCAGAGATTGAAAAGCCTTTTAATCAGAGATTAAGCATTTTGCAGGATGAGGAAACTAAATTTCCACCTAATATCTAATATCGCCCTCTGCATTCATGCCAGAATATCTGAATATGTGTGAATCTACCCAATGTTTTAAAAAGTCTAGAAAACATCAAAAACTAAATGTGTTAGGAAACAATGAGTGATCACATTAAAGAAGGAAAGAACAGCCAGAAATTAGCAAATATCACAGGTGAAAAGTAGCCTAATTTCATTTTATGGAAATGTTTCTAGTTTAGGGAAAAGCAAAAGAATAATTTATCTTTATTCCCATCAGAAATTATACATCACGTCTTCACTGATGAGATGGAGATTAGGGTTAAATCATGGGACAGGTAAGGGCAGTTGTATCTTGTTGAAGGTTTCACATCTCATTTGTAGCATAATAATACTGTGTGGTCAAAATTGCCTTTGAGATTGTTTTTAATATGTCTGTCTCAAAAGGAACAACACGGCCAGTTTTTCCTGCAGCTGTGGAACCAATCATTTTTGGTATGACTGAGCATTTATATGAAGTGGTTGGCTCATGTTTACAAATCATATTGTATATCCCGCCCAAATTTTTAAAAACTAGAATCTCACTCAGCCTGACAAAATGATCAAACTCAGAACTTTATGAACACTGGGAATCCTATAAGAATTGCAACCACAAGGCATACATCGCTTAAGCAGAATGAAGGAGAGAAAGACCCTCCAGTATGTACAGTGTTTTCTCTTTCTCTATGCCTCTCCCAATTCTCTGAAATTGCCCTTATTGGTGTCATGGAGAAAATATAATGCAATTGAATGAAATTTGTCTCTGATGAAATATGAATGCAGGCTTTTGATCACGATCATGCTAGGAAGTATATTTGGTGTGGTATACATGGGCTTCTGTTCTTTTACTTCCGCCCAGAGGTTTTGTGAATGGCTTAGATTAAGAGATGTAGAAGGAAGTATATATTCCTTTTTTATGATAACATAAAGCTTGGAGGAGAGCGAATATTTTGGAATACAGAGTCAATATACAAACAGATCTCTATAATCTAGAATTGCCAAGGAAGATAAAATTTAACAGCAAACTATAAACCTGTGGATTGAAGTTCCCAATATTAGTCAGGTTCCATATAACAAATACCTAAATTGATATGAAAAAGACCACCTGTTGAATATGAGCCCCAAATCAAAAACTATAGTGGTAAGAACTCTATTAGAATAATAATAATGGTCTAATTAAAAACAATCACACAGTAGGAAAGCATTTTTAGATTTTATGTATAATTATAAATGTAGAAAAATAGTGATGTTGTCATAAAAAAATAAATCTGAATCCCCATGTTCATATATATATATATACCGCCAAGTCTCCCAACTATTTTTAACAAAATACGTTTTACCAGTGACTGCCCAATGGCATTTATCAAGGTAAATGAATGAGTGTTACAGAAACTTGAAACTCCTTAAAACGAACTTAAGAGCTAGTATCCTTCATAGTTGTTTCACATGATTTAGACAAAACACAACAAAGAACATTTTGTTGTGGAGTAATGATCATAGATTCACCTTCTAGTGGTAGAACTTTAGATTTGGAAAGGACTATAGCAACCATCCGGTCTGAATTCCCTCTCAGTGAAATACTTCTTTGATAGTGTATAGAATTCCAAACAGAAAGAACTCTTACAAGTTTATTAATACAATTATCAGTAAAGTATTTGAATCTCTTTTAAAACATGTCTCCTAAGTACTCAAGCAGCTGATCAGCTAAGTCACTATTTAAACCTGAGTTTGAAAGATAGACTCTTAACTGTAAAATTTCTAGTGATTCAAATTGACATTTCAGCCTTGGTCTTTTAAACTCCATACTTCAATAATCACGTGTCAACTAACCATCTCCACTCACCATATCGAAAATTGAATTAGAATTTTCACTCTTTTCTACCTGTTCCTATTGCAGAGTTTTCTTTTCAATTTATATTGCTAACCATTCTGTCATCATACTTTTAAATGGACCATGCTTTTTAAGTTTCCTTATTTATTTTTGAGAGAGAGCACAAACAGAGGAGCAGGGAGAGGTGGAGAGAATCTTAAGCAGGCTCCCCACTGTCCGCACAGAGCCCGACGCAGGGCTCGATCTCATGAACCGTGAGATCATGACCTGAGCCAAAATCAAGAGTTAGACACTTAACCAACCGAGGCACCTAAGTACCCATAAGTGGACTGTTTAAAGTAATTACTGATATTTGTGTTTATGTGTGCCATCACATTATTTGTTTTCTATTTGAACCACTGGTTTTCCACTTTTTCCGTAATTTTTCTTTTTAATAAATCAAATATTTTAATCATTTTATGTTAGTCTCTGTTAGCTTGTTTTCTATACATTTTCTAGGTTTCCCTTTAGTGGATTCCGTGTAGATTACAACATGCATTTTTGGCTTATTACTATCTATTACAAATTTCTTGTCTTCATAAATGGGGATTCCATATTTATAGCTACACAAGCCCAACCCTTGGAGTTTTCCTTGACTCTTTATTTTCTTTCTTCCACAAATATAACCCATCAGGAAACCCCTTTTGTTCAACTCCAAAATTTATTTAAAATTCAACCATTTCTAACCACATCCCCTTTTAGCCCTGTAGTATAAGTTATTACCAATTATAAAGTATAAGCTTTATCTTTCTTAGAAAACCTGATGCCCTAACCATTTGTCTACATGTTTATTATCTTTCTATTTCCCTTTAAATGCAAACATCATAGAAACATAGATTGTGTTTCTTTGGTTCCCTCTTTACTGTCTAGAAAAAGGCTTCAATAGACCTCAATAGAAGCTCAATGGATATTTATAGAATTAAAGAAAGAACTAATAAATGATTTCCAAATGTTAGAGAGTTACATCCTTCCTACATATTCTCCTTTCTCCACTCACATTCTCTCTTTCACAGTTTTTCCAAAGAACTTCCCACATTGGATTATACACATCTAGGTCTTACCTGTAATTTGCACTCCTGGAAAGTGTGGTTTACATCATCCAGGGCTGACTCCCCCTTATGCACAGTCCTCAGGCCAGGCAAAGACATCCTCTCCCATATATCCCAGCTGAGACACCATCTCTCCTCTTTGTAATTATTGGTCTAGCCACCCAAGAGATGCTTGCTCTGGGATCATGCCTTATTACTTATCATCTCAGAATTGGTAGCTGCCTAACCTGTTTTTAAATGAAAGTCACACACCATCAAAACCATGCTGCTAGGGCAGAGTACTGCTGAAAGCAAAAAGATGTGATATATTATTTTCTCTAAGTAGTCACATGTTTCTCTCTCTCTCTCTCTCTCTCTTTCTCTTTCTCTCTCTCCCCTCCCCTTCCTTTTTCTCTGTTTTACTCTCTCTCTCTTTTCTTTACCAGATAGGACAGAGCTGTCCAATGGGAATAAAATGTAAGCCACAAATGCAAGCCATTAAAGTTATTTTAAATGTTCTAGTAACCACATTCAAAAACTAAAAAGAAAAAGGAAAATTATGATCACATGTTTTATTTAATAAAATATATATTTGGTCATTATGAATCTACCATATAATCAATATGATGATATAAGTTCTTGTATGGGCTATGCAGGGATTGTAACAGTCTGGCTACAGCATGAATCTTTTTAGGGTGTTAAACTAAAGAACAGGTCATTCCCACACAAAGTGTTCAAAACTGTGATTCTCAAGGTGGTAGGGGCCACGTGAGGGAATGAAAGTGGTGAGTTGGGATCATCTTAAAGATTTTTAGAAATGTTCATGTAGAGCTAAAAAGCATGCATGATTTCAAAAAATGCCCCCAAACAGTTTAGAAGTCACTCCATTTCTTCTCCCAATTTGAGAACTAGAGCAGAAAAGAGAATTCTTCCAGTAGGAATAGATAATTTAATAAAGACCCTTTAACTTCCCAAATCCAAAGATCATGTGATGTAGAAGCTTGGCACCCTCCCAGCCCTCTCCTAAATCATCTCAATCATCACACATCATGCAACACTCATTTTTCCCAAACAGAAGTGTAAGATGGCAATCTTAATGTCCATTTTAGCTAAATATATCCCTTTTGGCCTAATGTTTGAAACATATCTAGGTTAACAATCAAAGGCTATGAAACAAATGACAGCCACCTTCCCTTTACTGCCCTCTCTCTCTGCTGGCTATTCTCTAGTACAAGATTTTTCACTGGATAACACCTGGTCTCTGGTCTCCTTTAACTCAGGTTTTTAACCTCTTTGGGTTGCAGTGGAAAGGGTGGCATGTTAGTACAAAAAGTTACTTGGAAAGCCAAAATTAACTATCAAAGAATAGTCATGCCATTGTGGGACAATTCTGATCTGTATTTGTCTTCCCACACCATTTGATATCCCATGGTAGAGCTGTCATGAGGGGAATGGTTCAATAAGTGGACCAATGGTCTGTGAATTCACGTATTGGCATCACCTTAATTCTGCTCTGTGACTTCATCCCTCCCTCTAAGATTTACATTGTAACAACAGTAGTCTAGACATTTCTAAGTTGTTCTGTAAAGATATTTAAAAATATGTAAATAAATATTTTCAAAATTCTTTGGAAAAAGATTTAATTTAAATATCACCACAAAGATTTGTTTTTTATCATCAGATGCTTTCTCATTTTCAGATGATAAGCACAATGACAGAGACTGAATGGTCCTAAAAGTTTTTTTTTCTTAATATGCAAACTGCTTGACTTGAGATTAAAGAGTTTAGTGGCACATAACAGACTATGTAACTTTAAATGCCTTCATTATTTCAAATCCAAATTTAAAATTCAGACACCTAGTGTTACTTAAATGTACCCAGGTTTTTGAGGTTTAATAATAACATCTGTTTTGGTTTTTCAACCACAAAAGTGCGTTTAATCTGTTCTTCCTTTAGTTGAACTTTTCACATCTGCTTCGGCTTGATTCCCATAAGCTAAAGACCAGATCTTTTCCAAAAGTAGGAAGTCTACCTGTACCACTGTTGTTCCAGCACAAAAGATCTGTTTTTAATACCAGCTGAATATTTCAAAAGAATAACAAAAATAAACTGCTTACCCACAATGCACTTCTTATGCTTTTTGGCTTACAAATCAACGTGTGGTCATTTTATGAATGCAACGTTGGGCAGAAATTTTAAATTAAAACAGTGAATTGTCAGATCACACATACCCAGGTATTTCCCCCTGCCCCTCAACTTTTTTAATCATGGAAAAATAGTGTATTTTATTAAGTTGATGGTTTGTGAGAAAGTTACACCAAGGATGGACAGTGGCTTAAAAACCCCAGTGGTTTGTTTTGGACACATACCTAATGCTTATCTAAAGCCCATGGGTCCTGAAAAGTAGGCCGGAAAATGTTGCAAGGACAACATTACTTCACAGATTTTCCACAATTGTTTGCAGTTGCCGGACTTCAACTCTCCTTGTGTCCTGTTTATAACCAACCCTGAGACACATACCTAAACTCAGACTCTAAAACAAAATCCTTGGAAGAACCTTTGAAAAACAACCAAGGAAGGCACTGAGAAGAAAAAATTGTCTTTGCTTATGAATTTGGTTGAGAAAGTTCTTGAATAAATGAGTGCCTGGGTTAGATATGTGTTAATTGTTTTTCTCAAGTGGAAGGATTAACTCTCTTTTATCAGCATTTACACGAGATTGAACAAAGCTGAATGTTCCGTCTTTATTTGGACAAGATTTAATTGATATCAACTTAGTCTAATTATTTTATTTTAGAAATTTATTTTGAATATGTGAGATTCACATAATTATATATTTTTCCTGACACATGATTATGTAATTATATTTGGTCCTGTTTCCAGGACAGAGTAACACAGCACACTGCAATTAGTAGGTGTTCAACCCATGTTTGGTGAATGAGGCCTAATGAGGCAATATAATGGGGAGAGCCTGGTACAGTACCTTTGTCTATGCAAACAAGATGATTTCGTGATTTGAATAAATTCCCAATGTCTAATGTAAATAGAGGCTGTCAGTGGAGACGATTCAACTTGATTCAAAAAATATTTATTGGTTGTATGATATGTGCAAGTTGCTCTGAGAGTCACAATAAGAAAGACAAGGATGAGTAGGAGCTTTACAAGGTTAAAGGATAAGATAAGCATTCAAATTATTAAAAATGCTTTAAGAAAAATAACCAAGGACTTCTACAGTGCTGGAGCATTTGACACAGGCCTTGAAAGAAAAGGAATCAAAATTTTGATAGTTTTGAATAGGACATGGGCAGGAAATGAAAAGCAAGTAGGGAAGTGATCTGGTAGGAAAGCAAAAGATTTCAGGTCCAGAGAACAGTATTAGGAAAAGTAGGGAATGACAAGGAGTCTAGTTTGTCTGGAGCACAGGCTTAGAGAGAGAGGATTAGGGGAGGATAAAGATAGAAAAGTGGCTCAGTGGCATGCCATGGAACGCTTTAAACACTATGCCAAAGAACTTGTACATAATTCAGTAGGAAATGAGAACCTACACCTTCAAATCAGGTTTTCTTAATGTTCATAGGCAAATAATTACCACAAAATTTCAATCATTTTGCCAGCATAGACAAAACCGAAGCGTTAACATTCTTTTCCAAACTTGATCAAATACATTTGGTATAGTTCTTCTTTTTTTGTTTAAAAGAAAATTCGTGAGTGTGTGTGTGTGTGTGTGTATGTGTGTGTGTGTGTCTGTATCTGTGTGTGTGTATGGGGGGTGCCTATTTCCCGACTGTAGGTTAGTTACTGGGCTTGGAGATAAAGCAGAGAAAGCTCTTTTAAAGTTTGTGAAGCAAAAACACACATTCCCTGACAGAGAGAAGGAATTCCTTAAAAAATATGAGGAGAAAAACCATACTCGGGACTTCTTATGCCCAAACACTCAAAATTATGTGCCTGTCATGATCTATTAGATTATTGGCAACTTAAGAAGCTCCATTTATAGACCGTTAGTCAAAAGACAGTTAACACGATATTATTAAAGGACAAGAAACAAAGAGAATTTAAATTCCTTTTGCTTTGTTGAGAGAGTCATAAAAGCAACTATATAAATCATAATTGAGAAAAGATCCACGATACACAAAATAGGAGTGACAGCATGCTGAGAAATATAAAAATGTGCTTTTTTTAGTCATATGCCATATACTATGAATGCAGATCATACCTTCACTAATTAGCTGATTTACTTTTTACTGAGACATAACTGTGAATTGAGTCTAGAATACAAAGATGAAAAAGATTTGATATGTCTCAAATGTCTCAAGACAATTTACTATTCTTAACCCCATTTTCCCCACCCCCAACTTGGCCCATTTCCAATGTTCTTTCCCAACTACTAAGTAATACAAAGCATCACTCTTGATTCCAACCCCATTTCCTCTCCCATACCCACCTCATCATAATGTCTTACAACTTTACTTATGTGATATTTTTCAATTCCCATCCTATCATCAGTTCTACCATCCTAATCCAAACCACCATCATACCATATGTAGACAATTGCAATAGAAAACTATCTCATATACTTGCCCTTCTCCAATTCATTCTCCATGTGGCAGGCAAATAGAAATGAACTCATCACCACATTCTACTCTAGCCTCTATCCTTTCTCTTTGCTTTTAGAATTTTACTCACTGTTGTATCTCTAACATTTAGCTATCAGTAAAATTTAATTTAATTTAAATTAATGTAATGTAATTCAGGGGTACCTGGATGGCTCAGTCTGTTAAGTGCCCAACTCTTGATTTCACCTCAGGTCATCTCACAGTTTGTGGGATCAAGCCCCATGTAGGACTCTGTGCTTACAGCATGGATCCTGCTTGGGATTCTCTCTCTCCTCTCTCTCTGTCCCTTCCCCCACTCACATGCTTGCACATGTGCTCTCGCTCGCTCTCTCTCTCTCGATAAATAAACATTTAAAAAATTATTTAATTTAATCAAAAGATGTGGTCACTATACTCAAATGGGAAGAAAGGCTGATAAACAAATAATGGGATAAAGGAAGTAACTAGAAATGGGGAAAGGTTGGTAATTTTGCTCTTACTCCCAGAGGTAACTAAATTTCACAGGAAAAATAAAGCATTCTCTTCCACAAGGCAACATTATCTTTGCTTCTTCATGGGGTTCCCATGATTACTCATTGGTTTGGTATTCTGGAGTGTACTTGATTCAGAACATGAGACACCAAATTCTTTAGAAGTCAAAAGTAAGTTTTAAAAACTTCATTCATAAAAAAAATTCCCAAATATTTTATAGCTTTCCTTAAAAATCTTCCACATTTCATTGGGTACAGTACTTCCAGAACTATGTTATTACCTCAAATTTGGGGTAAGGCTGCTAGTGAAGAGGCTACCCACACTTAATTCTTAACTTCTATTTCAAAATCCACAATGCATTTTCACTTCTCATGAAGGATTAAAACCGCATCATGATAGAACAGTCTGTAAGAGTCATAATGGTTTTAACAAGTAAGAAATGGATTAAAAAGCACTTTATGTCTTGTTAAAGAAATCCCCCATTCCTCAGAAGCACTTTTTAGCATCTTATTGTGGCATTTGATCTGACTGACATATTGACCAGCAATTTGAACAGAAGACAGATCATTTCCACTTATATCACAATGGGAATATAAATTTGTGACTGTAAATTCAAGAGGAACAACTTCCAAAGAATTTCTTCAGAATAACCCATCTTATTTTAAAGCAGCTTTTAAAGTTGTTTTAGATTCTGCCTCAGATTCTTTAATAAATCAGTGTCTAAAACTATACTTAGTACGAACCTATTGTTTTCGTTTGGATTTGCAGATAGACCAAAGTAAAATTGGTCTTAAAATAAAAGTAACTTAAAATACCTGCCTTCTCCTTGTATCAACAGGAATATTGTATTAATAGTCACAACATTACTAGGTAGTGTTGTTGCTCTTTATCTTGTGTTTTTGTGTTTCCATTTTTGCTATTTTGTACTCCTCACACATTAACACTCATTGGGTTTGGGCACCATAATCTCATTGGTGAATGACTCCTCAGATTGGAGATGATACAGTTATCACATCTTTTCCTAAAACTCCTAAGAGAAATGTCCAAATACGTCTGACTATAACACAATAGGAAACGTGTCACCATTTCACTGTTATGTGAAACAATGAGCTACCAGTCAGCTGAAGATCTACAGAACATACTCAAGTATTTCCTTTCTACTACACTAGTAGAGTTCTCAGTATCTAGGTTACTACCAATATTAATTACTGACATATATTTGGTTTTATTTTCATTGCTTAAAGAACAAAGAAGGAATTAATTGCAGGTATGTAAGAGAAAATATTTGTGTGTATGTGCATTTTTTAAAAATCTTTTAACGTTTTTATTTATTCTTGAGAGACAGAGAGAGAGACAGCACAAGTAGGGGAGGAGCAGAGAGAGAGGGAGACACAGAATCTGAAGCAGGCTCCAGGCTCTGAGCTGTAAGCACAGAGCCTGATGCGAGGCTTGAACTCATGAATCGTGGGATCATGACCTGAGCCGAAGTCGGATGCTTAACCGACTGAGCCACCCAAGCGCCCCATGTGCATTTAAAATGTGCATTAAAATGTACATTTAAAAAATGTATGTGCATTTTTTTGAGTTCCAATTCCATCCAAGAAAAATAGCATTTCGGATCATGGATCTTGTATGAATACTTTAAAGGATCCAACTTATTTTTCTGGAAATGTAACCACACAAAAAGTAACTTCTCTATGGTACTTATGGATTTATCACCTAAATGTATAAGTTCATGCATTTCCAGTGTATTGACCTTTATTTTGCAAATGTTTCAGCGGCATTTACTATCACTGAAGTAGTGGCAACATGTTCTACTTAAGATCAAACAATCTCCCGAAATCTGGCAAGATTTAACAGAAATTTAAAACAATACTTTCCAGGGAAAACGCTAACCATCTGCAACTGTTATTGTTAACACTATTCTTTTCTCTTTTTTCTTCCTATATTATTTATACTTCCTGTTACTCTCAAAGCTTTCTATCTATCATTAACAATTAATTGTAAACAAATGGTGGGAGAGGATGTTTACATTTATAATTTTTTTCCTAAGCCAAACAAATACAGTATCCTATTTCAGTCATATGAATTTCCTGTCCACAGACAGGTCTACCTGAGCTCGGCTAAGAAAAATCCACGGCAGAACACAGAACATAGAAAATACCCCTCCTGCTTTCAGAAAGGAGGGGTATTTTCTAAAATAAGATTCTTGGTGTTCTTATAGTAGTTGGATGGACTTTTTTTTAAAGGAAAAAGAGCTAAGCATGCTAATAAGGACTTATTTAAATTAATAGTTTAAGTTAGTGCTCTTTATGGTAGAAAACACACACTTAGATGCATTTGCACATAAAAAGAAATTGAAAACATCAGAACATACCCAGTTGCTTCCTGTTACTTTGTCCTAAGCACATAAGCCCAGCTACACTGGAGGAAGTGGTCTTAAACCAAATTATGTCCCCATTTCTTAGTTCTTGTCATAACCATTGGGATCCATCATCTAATGCCACCCACTTGTATCTCTGCCAGAGCGAGTGCACAGTTACTTGTTCGATGCTGCAATAGAGTTGCCTCTTTGATGTTGTTCAGCCACCATTTCCTTTCCATTCACTTTTATCTCCGTCCTGGCTCTCATTCCTGCAGCATCCTCCTTTCCAGATGGTCTCCATCTCCCCTTCAGAAGTGCTCAAAATACTCCAGCTTCCTCCTCTTGATCTTTCCCCACCGACAGCCATGTTATCCTTCAGGATTTTAATATCAACCTATCCCCTGCTTCAATTATTTTATTCGCAGGTTATTTTTATGGGGAGAAAAAGGGACACAAGAGAATACCACAAAATCCTAGCAAAACTGCTGCATTGTTAGTCATACTTCTCAACTATTTTCTGAGATGTCTGGTACCTTTTTTACCCAACATGTTTTAAGTTACTATTATTTATCAGGAGCAGTGCTAGGTACTGGGGATTCAGTTATAAATAAAACATGATTAATGAGAGAAGGTAAAAGAGATATGGGCAGTATATGCAGGATGTGCACTAAAAACTCAAGGGGAGAAAAATCACTTGGGCTTAGGGGAATATCATAAAAAAGTTCACATAGTTGGGTCTTGTAGGATGACTAGGAGTCCACCAGGCTGATCATAGGTAAAGGCTATTCCAGGTAAGGAAACAATGTGGAGATAAAGATATAAAGCAGTATGCCATGTTTAGAGACTTGTCAGTAGTGTGTATGGCTACAGTGTATCTTCTAAAAGAAGGTGGGGGAAATCCAATAGATGAATTTTGAAAACTAGATACCCAACAAAGAGTCTTTCATGCCCTGATATTCCAACTTTTCTGGAAGGCAACAGCAAACAATAAAAACTTTTAAATAGATAAAATATGTGATAATATCTGCCCTTTCAAATAATTTATATGACTGCAGTGTGGTGAATGAATAGAAGAGAAAACAAGTGGACAAAGGAGCGTCATAAAACCCCCAATACAATAGCACACTCCAGTGTGAAGTGCTAGAAGTCTAAACTAAAGTAATATCGATGGATTCGGAGAAGAGAGAAGGTACAGTCTAAGATTTAGGCTAGAATAGAGTCTAGGGGGCTATGTTGGGAGAAAAACACAGAAAAAAAGAATGTGGGAAGTTTGCAAATCTCTGATTTGAGAAGTAGGGAAGAGATGGCATTGGTTCTGGCTTGAACACATTGAACCTGAAGTGCAAGCAGGTGTCTGAGTACATTTGACAAGAATACAAATAGAGGGGTGCCTGGGTGGCTCAGTCCATTAAGCGTCTGACTTCAGCTCAGGTCATGATCTCACAGTCCATGGGTTCGAGCCCCGCTTCGGGCTCTGTGCTGACCGCTCAGGGCCTGGAGCCTGCTTCGGGTTCTGTGTCTCCCTCTCTCTCTGCTCCTCCCCTATTCATGCTCTGTCTCTCTCTGTCTCTCAAAAATAAACAGAAGTCTTAAAAAAATGAAAAAAAGAATACAAGTAGAGTTTAGGAGCAATGACTTGACCACAGGCAATAATTTGGGAAAGATAAGTTATCTGATGGCTATGGAACTCAAACGTATGAATTAGGAGCCTGGGAAAAAGCGTCAGGAGAAGAGGCCAAGCCTCAGTTCCCTGAAAATACCAAAGTCTTCTGCCCACTGCAAGCTGCGGAGGCCTACAGTGAATGTTAAGAATGACGGAGAACAATTTCCACGAGGTCGGGTGGAATTGACAACGTCAAGTAACTTTGAGAAGTATTTTTAAAAAATGAATAGAGATTCTTGATTAGTAATTAGAAAAATAAGAAAGGTAAATAACGAAACAGTAGATTAGTCTTGAATTTGAAGGAAAAAAAGTGACAAAAGATGATGACTATCCTGGGTCAATTATTTTTTAAGATGGGAGAAACCATAACATCAGGAATGGGGAAAACCAGCAGAATTTAATGGAGGACAAAGACCTACAAAACAATTACCAAATAACATAAGTGCTTTGATAAAAAATAGAACTGTGGGAGCATTGTAGAAACTATAATCATCTCCCCCCTTCCATGAACGTGAAGGCCAGTAATATTTTAACTCTAAATTTATGAATAATAATTTTCATGTGGTAGTCTGTTTTGATATGCACACGTGCACACACCAACATGAAGAACAAAATTCTATTTATGTCTTATTAAAAGAGCCACCACAGGGCTCCTGGTGGCTCAGTCAGTTAAGCGTCGGACACTGGATTTCAGCTCAGGTCATGATCTCATGGTTCGGGAATTGAGCCCTGCAATAGGGCTCTGCACTGTCCGCTTGGGTTCTCTCTCTGCCTCTCTCTCTGCCCCTCCCCTGCTTGTGCTCGCTGTCTTTCTCTCTCTCTTTTTCTCAAAATAAATAAACTTAAAAAAATAAAAAAATATTAAGTGACCCACTACGGTGTTTGATACCTATTTTCTGAAACAAAGTGATTCATAGAGTGTTAGAACAGAAGCACGTGTTAGGAGTAGTGCAGTTAAGTGCCCTCATTCAATCAGAAGCAAAGCATAAAGTCCTGCGGAGGTTCCCCAGACCACCCAAGTCAATCGGAATGGGGGGGCCAGAGTTGCACGACAGTACTGTGATTTGTACTACAGTAGGTTTATCCTCATGACTTGTCGCCTTACCTTGTCAAAGTCTATGTTTTAAGCGTATAATTCAGATATAAGGAAAGAAAGTGTTGTGATTTGGATTTATCCCAGTCACCCTGATTACAGACACTGTTCTTTGCTGGTAAATATCACTGTATCTAATTTGAATTGACACTTTTCAGAATGTAGAGTTTTAACCAGAGTCAGCTATGTTACTTATGGAGTAGTAAGTATGTCTGCCTATCATAAGTTATGACAGAAGAAGTTGTGACAATTTTCCTATTTCCCCAAGAAATATAAAGATATATTTGGAATTTTTATTCTCCCTCTTAAAATAGTGCAAGAAGACACAAGTTTGGTTTTGCTGTTGTTCTCTTACTGTTTGAGTTGTTTTTGTTTTTCCAGTGGTGGAAGCAAGAGTGGGGGGAAAAATCTTAAATTTAACTTTCCTTCCTAACTAAGCAAAAACAAAGCTTTAGTTTTCAGCCTCAATTCACTTCAAATCTTTTACCCTCGTTCCACTGACACTGTCACTTCAAAATCACAGCATAATGCAGTGCACTGTTTTCCAATGTCACTAAAACAAAAGCTTTATTGAATAAGTATGTGTGAAAATGGCTGCAAACAAAAACATCTCCACAGGCAGCACCTGATTGGCTCACAGCAATGCTCTCCATTGTCATATCAGAGCTCAGCAAGTAACTTCCTAGCATATCGGGTTAACGTTTCTTTCAAAGTGGTATGTTTTTTTCAAAAGAAGAAAGCAAACAAAGAAAATTAGGATAAATATTTTCCAAGCCAAACATGGGAATAAACTGCTCTTCTCAATTATAAGAAGATAGACGGCGAAGATACATAGTTGCCTGATACCTCTTCTTCCTCTCTGCATACTTTTTAATACATTTTTTGAAGGTGACTTCCTCCCTGTGTAAAATATCCAGGGGCCAGGGCTATCGTTCTGCTTCTAACTAAGGAATAAACACAGTTGCATCTATTTAACTACATAGTTTATGAACATTCAATCTCTACCTAATAGAGAAGTACAGACTTCTCCCTTTTTCTCCTCACCCTTGTATCTCAGTCTTGCCATATCCCATGGCTAAAAAGAAAACAAATGACTGCAGTAATACAAAACTCAGCACTACTGTGGTAGCCAAGTCAGAGCTGACACAATCGTGCTAAGGTCTCTATAATTTCCTACTTTCTCTCATTTTCCCTCTGCTTCCAGGACAGCCACGCTCCTAAGTGTTTAGGGCACTAAAATCTGGAATCTAGCGAATTACAATTCATTTTCCTTTCCTCCACCTCAGCATCTGTCCCAGCGGCAGCCAAGCCACTGTCTCGTACGTGGTCAGAGTTGCCTCTAACTGCTCACGTGGTCATGCTGCCAGGAACACTGTCCACTGAGTTCCGCCTGAGCCGAGTTTGAATTTCTGTGTTTTAGGGATCTGTGTCACCCTGCTGTAACCTCATATTTTAGATTACTTAGAAAAGACCTCAAAAATCATCCGTGATAGAAACAATCTGATATAAATGAATATGTTTTTCCAGTGACTTATCTAACAGGACTTCTAGATGCAAAAGCTGACTTTATAAAGGCTACACGAAGAGTGCTTCATGTGTGGTTATTTCCAACTCATTAAACATCTTTAGAAAAATACACAAATGCCTTCAAAGCAATGGCTTAAAAGAATCCATTCAGGCTTTTGAGGCAAGAGAAAAAGAGTGGGATATTATAAATAGTGGGAAAAGCTAAGTGCTATTAACTATGATCAGGTGCTTAATCTACAACAAGAGATAATACTTCCAAAAATATAGACTTGGATACAGATCTTACATAGAGTTCACAGAATTTACAATTAATGTCTGTTCATTCATCCAGCCAGTCATTTATTCATTCCATAATTATTTATTGAGCATCTACAATGTGCCAGGCACTGAACATAAATCTGGAAAAATAACAGACAAAGCTCCTGCCTTTCTGAAGTTTACATTCTAGTGAGGGAGAAAAAATAATTAAAATTGGAGATATAAAGTAGAGAGAAGTTGCAGTAAGTACTAAAAACAAAAATAAAGCGGGATCATGTGACTAGAGATATAGGAAACACTATTTTAGATAGATGATCAGGGAAGGCCCCTTGGAAGAGGTAGCCTTTGAGCAGAAAACTGAATAAAGAGAAAATATGAGTCATGTAACTGACAGGATTGAGAAAGAGGAATTGAAATATACAACCCTAAGCAGGAAATGGGCTTGGAATGTTTGTGTAACAGCAAACATGTAGGAGTAGAGAAGAATGAGGAGGAGATAAATTTGAGGTAAGAGAAAGGGGCTTGAAGGCCATAGGAAGGATGCTGAATTTTATGTTAAGTAGGTTGGAAAGTCCCTGGAGAATTGTGAGGTTCAGGGGAGACATGATCTAATAATAGACACACACACACACACACACACACACACACACACACACACACATACAGGTTCTCCAAACATTCCTGTTTCCAACACACAAGGGTTTGTTGGCAATTTATGCTCTCCATGCACTACTACCTTGAGCATTCAGTGATGACAATTTCTGCACTTCAATTTTTTGAATGTCTGTTTCCTTCAACAGAGAAAACAGAATAAACAAAAGGGTCAAGGGAAAGACCATTACGATCATTCATTTTATAGCATCTTCTCACACATGCGCTCACTTGGACCCCCTACAAACTCTGTTAGGAATACAGAGGATTTCCTCTGTAAGGGAACTATGCTTGTCCTTATTTTATACACAAAAAGGCAAAGAGTTAAATTTCCTTGAACAATGACACGTCAGTGGAGAGCGGAAGAGCTAAGGCTGCAACTTAGATATGCTGCTGCTGAGTCCAAGGCTCATTCCTATACACAAGATAATCTCTCAAAAGGAAATTAAATTAGGTCATTCTTCCACCACCTTTTATATCTCACTCAACAAAAGCTAAAATTGGACAGAAGTATAAAAATTCTCATTTAGGAAAAAATAAACTCATTGTGAAATGAGATGAGAGCAGGTATATTGTATTGTTCCCCTATGACCATAACTATGATATTTTTAATATGCCTGATAGCACCTTGCACAATCTTAAGTAAACACATCCACAGTACAGCTGACTGACTAATTGAAAGAGAGGGGAGGAGGGAGGGAGGGAGAGAGAGTAACACTATTTAGGAATAGTTAACTTTCTTGTGGAAAAGGTACATATTAAAAGTCTGCATTCAGAACCACTTTTATGACTAGATCATTGTCATTTCTGTTCAACGTATATTGAGCACCAATTACATGCTTAATATACATTGTTAGATACTGGAATTACAAAGATCAATCAGACCATGTTATTTTTTAATGTTAAGAATATGAGGGGCGAATAGAGGAAATAACAGTATTTTGGGCATGACTCAATAATTTTGCTCACCATTCCCCTTTTCCTGTCCTTTCCAACCCTCCATCCCTGAAATCTTCACTTAAAGCCCACTAGAGCCTTTTCCTATTTTACTCTTGCAATTCTACCACCCCACCCATCCAAACTCCACTTCATCCCTTCTTTACCTTAATAAAAAATTAGGGGAAGAATACTGTGAAGTAGGTTGTTATCTCTGCCTAAATAGGTCCTTCATTCTCCAGTTGGTAGAAAGATAAACAAAAATTTCTCAAAATAGCCTCTGGCCACAGGAGAGGAGCTTCCCAGAGTTAGTGACTCTGAAAGTTTCTCTTAGGTAGCCAAACATGGCAAGAAGATATTGAAGCCCCACTAGACTAGCTGTATCATGGGCCCTAGTGGAAAGGTCAGCCATGGAGGAGGAAACGCAAGCCCAAAGAAGCAACTACACCAGTAGAAGCCAGAAAAAGCAGACCAGGGATATTCCAAATGGGTTTTTATTGTGGTATTTTTAAAATTTTGAAGACACTAAAACAAAACGTTTGAAACTGACAAAAATAACTTTATAGACCCTCTGGAATTCAATCAGAGATCTACAGAAACCAAGCAAACTCCCCACCAAAAACAAATCACACACAAAATAGTGGAGAATTTCATGGTGCTTTTATTCATGCTTGTCCCCCACCAGTCTGGGGGTAGAAGCAGTCCAGTCAGTCTCCAGTCCCATTCAGTGACCTGGAGAGAACCAAGTGGGAACAATTTGAAACTCTCTAACCTGACTTTAAGCTGCCTGAGGCACTGTTCTACGTGTCACACAACTTAAAGCACAGATGGACCAAAGTAACTCAGATCTCAGACTAGCAACAACTGCAGAAAGCAACAGTCATGACTTGTAAAAATTGCAAGGGTTCTATAGACCCACACACACTCAAGGCAAGAGATTAAGGGTGGAGGAAACAAAAATTGGGGATCTGAAAAACATAACTGAATGGAAAGATATACAAGAGGGATTCAACAGTAACTCTAACAAATAGAAAAAAGTTTCAGTGAACTTGAAGACAGGTCATTTGAAATTACAGAATCCGAAGAGTATAAAGAAAAAATAATGAATTAAGTAAAGTACGCAAATTCTAAAGGACTTATGGGAAACAATCAAATAGACCAGTATACACATTATGGGAGTCTTAAAAGTAGAGGAGAAAAAGTTATAGAGAGCTTATTTAAAGCAATGATTGCCCAAAACTTTCCAAATTTGATAAAAGACATGGATATACAAATACAAGAAACTCAATGAACTCCAAGTAGAATAAATTCAAAGAAATGACATCAAGACACACTCTAATCAAGCTTTTAAAAGACAAAGACAAACACGGAATTTTTAAAGTAACAAGAGGAAAGTGACTTGGTACATACAAAAAATTCTCAATAAGCTTGTCAGCATGTTTCTCAGCAGAAACCTGGCAGGCCAGAAGGTAGGGGGATGATATATTTAAAGTACTGACAAAAAAAATCAACCTAGAATTCTATATCTACCAAAACAGTCCTTCAAAAATGAGGGAGAAAATAAGACATTGCCAGATAAACAAAAGCTGAGTGAGTTTATTACCACTGGACCTGCCACTAGAAATGCTAAAGGGAGTCCTTCAACTTGAATTGAAAGGCTGCTCGACAGTAACTCAAAACGATATGAAAATATCAAGTTCTTTGGTAGAGGTCAATATACAGACAAATATAAAAACCTCTTGAGATCAACATGAATAAACAGTTACCAATGTGTAGTGAAAGCACTTGTCAAATAAATATCATCTCCACTCAAAGAGTTATATATAGTGTTAAAACTACAAATGATATAAAGATATTCTCACTTAATATTAGTCTTCTAAAATTTCATAATACCCTGGAGGAGTTAGAAAATGGGAGTAAATAAAGCAAAGTTTATACAGCACAGAGAATTACTGAACAAATGTGATGCAAACAGACCAGTGTTAGTATTGATAAAGTAACCCTGCATTGAATTTTCCATCCATATGCAGTAAAAACAAAGAAAATGAAGATGAACTATAAATGCTTTCTTCGCAACAAAACTATACATGGCTATTAATGAAAGGACTGGATGAAATTTCAGGGAGAAAGCTTATAATGCTATCCTAAAGTTATCAAACAAAAAATGATCTTACTTGATAATAATGTAATTACAGTAATATATTTGGTTTTATGCCTGTCTCCTTGATATTTCTCCTAGTAGTAAAGATTCAAAAATAATTAAGTCAGGGCACCTGGGGGGCTCAGTTGGTTAAGTATCTGACTTCGGCTCAGTCATGATGTCACGGGTTTGTGAGTTCGAGCTCTGTGTCAGGCTCTGTGCTGACAGCTCAGAGCCTGGAGCCTGCTTCAGATTCTGTGTCCCTCCCTCTCGCTCTGCCCCTCCCCCCGTCATGCTCTGTCTCTCTCTCTCAAGAATAAATAAACATTAAAAAATTAAAAACAACAAAAACAACAAAAACAAAAAAAACCCACAAAAATAATTCAGCCACTGAAGAAAATTAAAAAACAAAACAAAACATAATGGGCACCTGGGTGGCACAGTCAGTCAAGCATCTGACTCTTGATTTTGGCTCAGGTCATGATCTCAAGGTTGTAAGATGGAGCCCTGTAGGACTTTGTGCTGAACGTAGAGCTTGCTTAAGATTCTCTCTCTCTCTGTCTCTCTGCCCCTCCCGTGCTTGCACTCTCTCAAAAGAACAAAACAAAACAAAACCTTAAAATTCAAGAGATGAAACATATACTAAAAGATTATTTTTAAAAGATCAAATGATTTTAGGTAATTTCATGTAATTGTCTTCATTTGTATTTTTTTATTTTTAAACAATGCATTATGTATCACTTTAATTTTCTATGTTAGAGTATATACATAATATTGCTAGTTTTATAAATTTAAATTTTACTTTTGCTTTATAATGTTTAGAAATGTTTGTATATGAGATGTATTAAATATTTAGTTTTGTTAATTTTTATTTAAAATATTGATTGATGAACATTTTGTTTTATAAAATACAGTGAGCAAAATAAATCCTGGTATATGATCCTTACACTCTAAATTGATGATTGCTATATCCTTGAAAAAGTGAAACAGACATATGAGATGATTTCAATATAAAGTCTGAGTGATCTGGGGACTCAGAACCATATGGTGTCACCAAAACGCCAGGAACATCCTATGATATTAGTAGTCTCAATGCATTACTACTTTTTGAGGTCCTGGTTCATATTATAGCAAATATATTCACATGCTAGCATTCATCACAAATGAATGTAATTTTATATAACTCAAATATGTAATATTGGAGTTGAGTTACAATAGCAGTTGATTGGTTGATATAATGAAATGTCATGTTTTTAAGTAATTAAGCATTTATTCATTTCAAGTTTTCAGTTTTTATCCCTCCTTTTTGTTGCTAACTTTTATAGTAGGTCTTTATTGATCCCATAGGTACTTTCCCTGTGCCAATATATCTAGAGGTTAAAGTCACCTCAGGAAGGATTCTTAGAAAAGGAGGTAGGATGCTTGAGATGGCTTCTGAAGAATAAGTCTTGGAATAGTGATTCAGGATTAGGACAGTTATTCCAGGTCAAAGGAACAGAATGACCAAAAGCACTAATATAAAAGTAACACATGCACTTGGGCACTTGGGTGGCTCAGTCAGCTGAGCCTCCGACTTCTGCTCAGGTCATGATCTCACAGCTGGCAAGTTCGAGTCCCATGTCAGGCTCTGTGCTGACAGCTCCGAGACTGGAGCCCGCTTCAGATTCTGTGTCTCTCTCTCTGACCCTCCCCCACTCATGCTCTGTCTCTCTCTTTCTCTGTGTCAAAAATAAATAAATATTAGAAAAAAATAATTTCTTTAAAGTGAGATGTGCTCAGCCAAACTACATACTTTTTCATGTTACTGAAATGGGAAGTCATGTAAAGGGGGCTGGGAGGAAGGGTAGGAAAAGCTTTGTATGAGAGGGCTGACACTAGCCTACCAGAGGCTCCCCCTGCACCACTTTATGCAGTGGAATAACAAGTCCAAGTATTCATGTGGCTCACCTTGGCAGCTAAATAAAGACGAATTCAAGGGAATAAGTTAAAAGGCAAGAACATGGATTAAAATACTGTTCCCATATCTCAAGACAATAGTCTCCAAAGATGGGTGGCATGGGATGTACTTCTCTCAAGGAGACTACTAGACAATTCACTTAGAGAGAAAAGGAATTGAAATCCTATTTTTAATGGTTTTTATATTGTCCTTCAAAAAGTCTCACCTTTTGGCATTCATTTTATAATGTATAAAATTTTACGTTTTATAATGTATATAATAAATTAATATACCAGTTCATTTATAAGTGATATTAAAGTGGAAGCCAAAGCTCAAAAAGGTCTATCAGTGGGGGAACTGAAAAACAAAAGCTCAGAGATGCCACTGCTCTACGTAAGAGTGACAAAAGTGTGTTCTAAGCCACGGAGAAATACAGATAAAATTGTGAAATGTTTAGGAGCTAATGGCATCAGAATGCACTGCTTGTTTGGATGCAATGGTTACAGTTGTCACGCATATGGATAGGAACATTCCTACATGTTAGTCAGAAAGCAAGGCTCGAAGTGAATCCAGGGTTACGAGGTGAGGCAGAGTAAAGCAGCTCTATAAAATAGAAATTAGATCAGTGGAAGGCAGAGGTATTCTAGTAGCAAATTAAAAGCAGATGGGGAAATACTATGTGAAAATTCTTTCTGCTATGAATCAAAAAATACTTTTTGATGGGAATCTGGAAACAAGAAAAATGGTCCTGCACTGCAGCATAAAATATTTAGGTTAGCTAACAGAAAGAACCTCATCAGCGGTCATTGTTAAAAACCAGGTGTTAACACAGAAGGTAATCATTTCCTTTTTTTTTTTTAATTTTTTTAAATGTTCTTTTATTATATTTTTGAGAGACAGAGACAGAGTATGAGCAGGGGAGGGGCAGAGAGAGAGAGACACAGAATCCAAAGCAGGCTCAGAGCTGTCAGCACAGAGCCTGATGTGGGGCTTGAACCCCCAAACTGGGAGATCATGACCTGAGCTGAAGTTGGCTGCTTAACCAACTGAGCCACCCAGGCTCCCCAGAAGGTAATCATTTCTATTTGCTAAGGTGTAAAGTTTCATTCTGTGTCTGTGCAGAGGACACACTGAAATATCTTCTCTTAGTTTTGTATTTTTCTTTCTCAGCTGTCAAGAAGTTTACATGGTGGGTTTAATACCCCCTAAATCAGAATCTTCCTTTCTGTAGTTTATCATGCATGGACATCTTAATTAATTCTTTGATAATTCAGGCTTATATGCCATACAAGGTAAAAGACTGTAGATACTTAGGAAGGACATGTTTTAACTACTGTAGAATAGAGGACTAGACATTTTGCAGAAATCACACATATGTTTTGACCCACTTATCAAAAACTCTAGTTTCTGTAGGAATTAGGGTATGTGTCCAAGCAATATTAAATGCTCTGATATCATCAGGATGAAAACTACAGGCTCACTCTGAAGTGATTAGTGGATACGGCTGCCTCTGCTATGATTCAGGACTAACACAAGTGGTCACACACCCAAAAGACATTCCCCAGAGATTTGCTCTCACACAGTCTAATCTTCTCGTGACCAGGGATATTTTAGTTAGAAAACAAAAAACAAGGTCCTCATCTTCTGAAGGTCCCTGTTAAACTTACATTACCCTGAAAAAGAAGAAAGACCTTGGGAATTGTCTTCTGTCTTATCCCTTAACATATCAACATGGCTAACTCATTCCCATCAGCCAGTTGTAAGGTCAGGAGGCATAGAAGCCCAGCCTTGAGAAGGGAAGATAATGGGGGGTAGGTAAGCTAAGGGAAACCTTTGCCTCCTTTTCCACAACAGCCAACAGAACAGGTCTTGAGCAAATTACTGTGGGCTCTTCACTCAGGTTATTCTAAGTTTACAAAGACTATAAGACAAGTAAACCTATAAAAAATGAATGTATGTCTAGCAGAAACTCAACTAAGAACACAGCTTTCTTATATATTGTTTGTATTTTGGGCTTTTTTAGACTTTTTTGTTTTTGTTTTTGTGATTTTTTTGTTTGTTTTAGAGAAAGAGAGAGAATGCAAGTGAGGGAGGTGCAGAGGGAGAAGGAGGAAGAGAATCTTAAGCAGGCTCCACACTAAGTGTGAAGCCTGATGCGGGCTGGATCTCACAACTGACTGTGAGATCATGACCTGAACCAAAATCAAGAGTCAGATGCTTAACTGACTAAGCCACCCACACACCCCTATTGTTTGTATTTTGAAACAATTCAAGACTAGTCTTATTTTGACATTAATAATAATTGTTATTAGTATTAAGTATTAATATTATAAATGGTATTAATTATAATATATTATAAAATAATAATATAGTTTTAATTACAATATAATTATGTTATATAATGGTATGTTATAGTTATATGTATATCATAATATTATTATACTAGCAGTATAACAAATATTGACTATCTTGAGAACAGTCTGGTATAAAGTTTAAGTTAATTTCCTTTAAATTTGTGATCCTCAAAAGTTATGCAAATTTATTTGTATTTTGTAAAGTGTTTGTTGATATTGAATATGCTGATGGGGAACTTATAATGTACAGCAATAATTAAGGTTGCTTTTCTATGAAATTTATTAACTCTTGGTACCACACATAGACAGCTAACTACACCAGAGACTGCGTGTTCACTACACTTTCTCATTTCATCCTCACAAAATTCGCTTTACAGACGAGAAAACTGAGGCTCAAAGAGGCAAAAGTCACATGGCCAAGGCTGTACAAACAGGAAGCAGCACAGCTGGAATTTAAACCTAGATCTTCATGTTCAAAGACCCTTCTTGGACTCATTATGGAATGATTAATTTCGTACATACCACCTGTCATGTTATGAAAGTGTGTTATGTCAGAGGGGAAAGCACAAATTGATATCAATTGGATACAGCTATTGCCTTCAAGGAGATTATAGGCTAATTGGAGAATTAATGTATATAAACATGTAGAAATATTAAATAAATATTCATATACAAAGATACAAATTATAAGTCTGAGTTGAGGGGTCCATGACTGTGCTAATGAATTTGAGCCATTTATCTTCCATCCTGTGTAAATTTATAGCTTCTTTCATGGCAGCGACTACGGCATATTCTGTTCACTGCAAGGGCACAGATTCCTGAACATGAGGGCATGCAGCAGAATAGCTCCAGTATAACACTCCTATTGAATGGAGTTATATTTCCAGTATGGTAACATATTACCAACTGTGGGAGTGTGGATCTTTTGAGGAACCAAGGCAGATTGTGACATGCAAGATTTGGGGGGTTAAACTTTTCTCCTGGGTAAAGGGGAAAGGAACAGGAATAAGCAGGACAAGATCTCCGATCACGTCTGGTCTGATACCTGTGAAGATACCGAGGAAAAGGAAGTTGGGTAAGAAGCCTCCCAAATTGCAGGGCAGTTCTGAGAAATTTTCAGTCAGGTCAAAGAAAGAAGTCCTGAGTCTCAGGGAGCAGGTCTGCACCAACGTCCTCACCATTCTCGGCCACCAGTGGGAGCAACCAGGGAGTGCGTGGTCTTGGAGGTCACAGGGGGAGCAGCTGGGGCAGCCTGTCAAGTCTGCTCCAAGCAGTAGTCTTTTCTCTTGAAGGAGATCTGAGCTGCACATATCCATGGTTGCCACATCTTAGAATCCAGCATGCGACAAGGACCTATAAAACGACGCTTTTAGTGTCCCAGCATACTTGACAGTTCTTCTGATGGGAGGTGAGTAGGGCTGAAGCCCAACCCTGCTATCTACTTAAGGCTAGACCACTCAACCTGCTATAATACATTGTGTGTGTGTGTGTGTGTGTATGTGTATGTGTTTGTGTGTGTGTGTGTGTTTTAAGTTTATTTATTTTGAGAGAAGAGTAGGGGAGGGTAAGAGAGAGAGAGAGGGAAAGAGAGAGAATCCCAAGCAGGCTCTGCACAATCAGCACAGAGCCTGACATGAGGTTCAAACTCACGAGCCGTGAGATTATGACCTAAGCTGAAATCAAGAGTTGGGCACTCAACCAACTGAGCCACCCAGCTGCACCTATATAGTGTGTGTCTTAACCATGACACGAATCCTCTGTCCTTTGGAAAATACTCAAACTCTTTTCTGAGAATCAAAAGATACTTGGTGGCAAAACAGGATGCTCTTGGCATAAAAGAGGCATGAAGGAAGAAACAGAGGCACATAGATGCCGTGGGGCGCTCATGCTCACTGGTCAAGATGGTGATTGAGCACGTTACTGGCTGACTCACGCCTTCAGGAAGCAGCTTGTTCAGACCTAGATGGAGCCTGCCTGGTGTCTTATCTACACATTGTCATATGCAGAAGTTTACCTTTATTGATGATGTATTGACGACACCACTTTTTTCCTAGATCCATGAATCCAGTGAGGTATTAGAAGCCATCCCCCTCCTAGATGCCATCATAAATGACCCCCCACACCTGTAAAGAGCCTGCAGTTTACAGACATATTTACATTATTTCAAATAGGTGAAACTTGTGAGACAAGATATCTGTCCATCATATGTATGTGACAGCTAAATTTTGTTGAACAGTTAATGCTGGACAGTGATCTCAGGATGTTATAGTGAATATAGTATTTAATCAATACAGCGGCACTTTGCAGTGCCATTATTCCTCCCATTTTACAGTTCAGGAAACTAATAATAATCCAGTTAAGGGACTCTCCTAAGATCGAACAGCTAGCAAGGGAAAGAATAGGCTGGTATTATTTAGCTACCATTTACTTAATAACTTCTAACTGCTTTACACTATAGTAAGCTCTCTGGATGGATGGATAGATAGATAGATAGAGATAGAGATATATATATACATGATCAATTATTCCTCAAAACCGTGGCTTGGGGTCTATTGTGCCATCACACTCGGAGAAACTAAGTAACTTGCCCAAGCTCAAACAGTAAATACATTGTTCAGCCAAAATCCAAGCCAGAAATGTTTCACTCCAAAACTAACATTCATGGGCGACTTGGGTGGCTCAGTTGGTTAAGCGTCGGACTTCAGCTCAGGTCATCATCTCATGGCTCAAGAGTTCGACCCCTGCTCGGGCTCTGTGCTGACAGCTCAGAGCCTGGAGCCTGCTTTGGATTCTGTGTCTCCCTCTCTCTCTGTCCCTACCCCACTTGTACTTTCTCTCTCTCTCAAAAATAAACATTAAAAAACTTTTAATAAAAAATTTTTAAAAAATCAACATCCATTCTATTGCATGGCAGTACCAAATCTCATAAGTAATTTGTGATTTCTCAGCCACTACTTGGGTAGCAAACCAATGTCTACACTGAACCATTTAGCAAAGCAAATAGAGCTTCTAAAGAGAAATTGATGCTGTGAAGTTATCCAGGTGGCTATCATTTGTAAGTCTAAAACATCATCACACAGGACGCCTGAGTGGCTCAGTGGGTTAAGCATCTGACTCTTGATTTCCACTCAGGCCATGATCTCACAGTTTCGTGAATTCAAGCCCCACATCCAACTCTGTGCTAACTCTGCAGAGCCTGCTGGGGATTCCCCTCTCTCCCTCTCCTTTTCTGTCTCTCTGCCCCTCCCCAGCTCTCCCTTTCTTGTCTTTCTCAAAATAAACAAACAAATAAATAAAAATTATTTAAAACATCCTCACAATCCTGATAGTTCAGTAGATGCCGTCATATAACAAAATCTGAGTCTTCATATTTTAACCTGGGAAATTTGAAATCGATAGAAAGCACATCAAAATCATGTTTTCTTGTGATTCACTTCCCTAAAAAGTAAGAAATAATGTTCAGTCTCATGAAACTTGGGGGGAAGATGTACCTGAATAAACTACCAAATTATTGACAAAACCCAAAATCTTTAGACATGAATTGGCCAATTGTTCTTATTTACTAACATTGGTTCACTGAGATGACTGAATGTATTCACTGAATTCCATTCAACAAATATTTATTGAGCATTTACTACATAAAATCTGTTGCCAAAACCTGGGAGAAAGAAGCTCAAAGATTAGCATGGCAGGGCCTCTGGCCCCAAGGAACTCTGCAGTTTTATACAAGAGAAAAGCCATGTGCAAATAGAAACAAAAGAAGGCAGAATTTGAAAGGTGCCAAAATACCAGTACCCACAGTGTATCCTAGGAACACAGAAGAGAGATATTAGTTCTTACTGGAGGAATTAAAAGTTTCAAGGATTTAAACCCAACTCCTGGTACCAAAATCTATATTAATTATCAATTAATATATAACACATAACCCCCCAAATTCATGGCTTAAGCAACATTTATCATCTCAACAGTTTCTGTCACACATCCTGGTGGAGCTTGGCTGGATGCTTCTGCCTCAAGATCTCTCACAAGGTAGCCATCCAAGTGTCACCTGGAGCGCAGTGACTTCTGAAGTCTCTTCTGGGCGACAGTCTGCTTCTGGCACTCATGGCAGGATTCAGTTCCTCTCAAACTACTGGACTGAGAGCCTCTGATCCTTCCTGGCCATTGGCTAAAGGCCTTCCTCAGATCCTTGCCATCAGAGCCTTGCCACAGGATAGCTCCCAAGATGGGAGCTAGCTTCCCTCAGAGCGAAAGAGGAGAGCAAGAATGAACAAGATCTAAATCACAGTCTTTGCGTAATCTAATCTCACAAGTGACATCTCATCCTTTTTGCTATACTCTGTTCATTAGAAATGAGTCCTTCAGTCCAGCCCACACTCAGCGGGTGCCAGGAATACCAAGTGGCAAGATCACTGGGGCCATCAGCCAACCACAGGGGCAGCATGCCAGAGTATACCTTAAAGGACAGATAGAATCTCAACTGGTAGAAATGCAAAGAGTTGAGGAGCACAGGTTTCCAGAAGAGAATGCACACATATGCAGAGGTGAGTACCTATATAGAGTTTTGTTTCAGAAGAGCAGGTAGCTACCCCAGTTTCCTGAAAACCTGAAGGCATGATGTGTATTCGAAAAGAAGTCTTCAGGGGCGCCTGGGTGGCGCAGTCGGTTGAGCGTCCGACTTCGGCTCAGGTCATGATCTTGCCCCACGTCAGGCTCTATGCCGACAGCTAGCTCAGAGCCTGGAGCCTGTCTTCAGAGTCTGTGTCTCTCTCTCTCTCTGACCCTCCCCTGCTCATGCTGTCTCTCTCTCTCTCTCAAAAATAAATAAAACATCTTAAAAAAAATTTTAAAAATAAGTCTTTATAAAGTAGGTCAGAGTTAAATATTGTCGTGCTAACAAGTTAGAGCTTCCTTATTTTAAATTTGGGAAATTGTTTATTCTTTTTCAACATAACAGAAACAGAATCAGGTATGCTTCCAGAAATATAGTTGGGATGTCCCATGAAAGACAAACTTGAAATACAAGACGTTGTGTGGGAGCAAAGGATACTTTAAGGAAGCTACCCCAAGAGATGAAGAGTGACTCTTAGGTCTCAAACTTGAACAGGGGCAGTAGGAGGGGAAGAGGAGGGCTGTACTGCAAATAGCATAGCCATGCTTTACTGTGCATTTCCTATAAAGAAAATTTTTTTCAACTTCTGATTCTCAAAATACCTAATATTATATGGATTTTCAAAGGTTTTTCAGTTTCTATTATTCTTTCCCCTAACTCTTTCATGCCCTGCTTCAGGGCAACTGTTACCTATTGAATGTCATGCTAGCAAAAACATTTGATCTGAACCTTGCCCATTTGGCCCCTGCCGCCTCAAAGAAGGAAACATACGACCTGTCTTTGATCACACTTTTTTTCCTAAAATGAAAACATCCTCCAATATGTGATTCTTATAAAAGGTGAGTGTTAAAATTCTGGGATAAACCACATTTAAGCCCAGGGACTCGGTTAAAGTTAATGAAAACATACTGGGATGAGAGAAGCTGCTGCAAGCCTTCATGGATATTTAATTCTTTTGCAAACATCAGAAAACCTGTCCAGGCTCAATATAGACAAAAGCTGGAATGAGTGCTCAATTAGTAGCAGTTTCTCAGCATTTTGTCCAATTATCTAGTAAAGAAAACGGGAACCTCGGTACATAAATTTGCTCCATTATGGAAGTAACCTTCAGTGAGTAAGCCAGTCAGCTTTATTATTCAAATCATCAATGTGATGCTTGTAAAATGAAACAAAGGCAGCTCTTTAATGATAAATATTACAATACAGCTACTTTTCACATGTCCCCCCGCACACACATTGTGAACCATTCGCTGAAGTATAAATAAGAGACAACCAAGTGACAATTCAGATACAAGAAAAATAGACAAAACCCCAAACAAAATGGATTATCCAGTTACCACTCTGACATTATTGCCGCTTTTAGGGAACAGCTGACTTCAGTCATCTGTTTCCATCATCTGTTCTATTTTCTTTTACAGACTTTTGCAGTAGAACTTTTCACAAAAGATCCTGGGTAAAAATCAGAGATAGATAAAATTCTAGAGGCAATCCTTCAAGTTAGTCCCCCTTCCCTCTTTAATTTCAAGGAGGGATGCAGTTCTTAGGAGGGTCCATTCTTTGACAGATCATTCTGAGGCAGAGACATGGGACTCTAGGGCATCAACAAGGTCATTGCCACGTACACCCCAGTGCTGCAGGCTGAGAGCAAACGGATGAAGGCCCAGAAACAGTTTAAGAGACAAGCTGGGAGGACTTGAGCCAGGGTCAGGGCTTCTGGAAATTTAAAAGCAGACACATATCACCAGAAGAATTACCATTAGCACTACTCACATACATTCTTGTATTGGCTCCTTACCTTTGGACACATTTTTTTTTTTCCTCTTGAACACAAAGAACAAGCTGTACACATTCCAGCAGCTTCCTGCAGCCAGATTTGCCTGATCTGAACAGATACCTTTTACAGAATCCCTGTCACCTTTGCAAACTCCTGGCTTCCAGCTCCGATCCCATCTCTCACCGATTCTTCACGATTCACACCCAACACACCCCTCATATTCCAGACATCACAATAAAAGTCAGGCACCTTCATTTTCAGTAGCACCTGGTAGAAGACCTTCTTCTTAATTGCAAAGAGCATCTGACTTCCCCCAAGATCCTTGAGATCCACCGAATATCTGGCCTTGGCTTTCTTTGTACCAACGTTTTTAAATCTCCCTCTTCTTTTATTTATAAATACCTCCCTGAGCACATTCTAAGTAGCGTTACTCAAAGGGACTCAGCAAATGCCACAAACATGGCATGGTCTCTGAAACTGCAACATCTATTCGGAATCTCACAACTCATCAAGTTGCAATCCAGTGACAGTGAAACAAACAGTCATCCTGCTTAGATAATGCTATTTTATTAACTGCTCAAATAGTATTATTTTCAGCTATTGCACCCACAAATTCTCTGACAACCTAGTATCTCACATTCACTCACACTAGTGTAACAAATGCTGCAATGACTGGGAATGATTTTTAAGATGTGGCACAATTTCCCTAGATTTGGGAGTAACTCTGCACCCTGGTATCATAGATGTCTATGATCCCCAGCTTTGAGAAAGACACATGTGATTTAGTTTTGGCTATTTTCAGGTGAAGGACAGCAGTCCGTGGACTCCCCACTGTCCATCCTATAAGAGGATGCTAGTTATATTTCTTTTTATCTAGTCTATGAATCTGGTCACCTTAAGAGATGCATTAAAATACAGAGCCAAGAATCAGAGCCATGTGCAATGGCTCCCTTACTTAATTCCCTAACTCACCATCATGCAGATGTTTCCAGAAAGCATATGCCACCTTGTTTGTAAGCCACACTTCACAGTTAACATATGATCCTCCTTCAAAATGTTGTCAGGTAATTCTATTCTCTAGCAAAGTAGTTGAAATAATAAAGATAGTTACTCACACATGAAGGATTTTCCTCAAGGGCAATCATCTTAACAAGGATTTTTTTTTCAAAATTAGCTAATCTGCAGTTCTATTAAAACATTGTGACTCTAGCCCTGCTCTCCTCACCCCAGAAAAAGAAAAGACAGATTCCCATTAGAGAAAAAGCTTAAAAGGCTAAAAAAACCCAGACAAATTCTCAAATATTCTAAAATGACTTGAAGGTACAAACACACATTTGGTCCTCACTACATACCAAACTAAGATTGTGATTTCACTAATTATCCCGACATTTCTAATATAGACAATTATTTCAAAAATTTTTGTAGAGAGAGGGCATTTAATGAAGCTTCCTTGAAAAGTTCCCCAATTAGAAATGCACCTGCTTGAGATGGATTATGTTTAATCAAATGACAATTGGGACTTGGAGGCTGAATGTACAGTTAGCACTCAGCTGGCCACAGATACGTGTTCTCTTTTTACGAGAAATACTCTTTAGGCATTAATGAATTTCAATTGCCTTTTTTGTTGTCATTTGGCATTTTAGGTTTGTTTTTGCATGGAATAATATCTAAATTGGAGTTGTGATACATGCAGTGAACATCATTCGTGAAGACCACCACTGAGGGCCACTCATACTGTTCCACAGAACAGTGATTGTTTTTAACTTTTTTCTCTTATACTGAAATAGTATATTTCTTATTTTTAATAGCATTGGCTAATATAAAGTGGGGCCTGTTGTGTGCCAAGATATTTAGATATATTATCTTTAATCTTCACAGGGTGGTATTATTGTCCTTAATTTTACAGATGAGAAAGCTGAGGCTCAGGGAACGAGTAGGGAGCAGTGTTAGCAGTGTCCCATCTGGTCACAAAGCTCACACTCCCTCTTCTATTCCACTCTGCCTGCATGAAGAACATTTTAAAACTCAATCAGGCCTTTAAAGAAAGGGAAGTAGAATAGTGCCAAAGATTACATTTCCCTATGCTTATCTGCAAAGAACTTCAGAGTTAGCCAAAGTTTTTTCATCCCTTTTGCAGAGTTAGATCCAAATGAATCCTGTGTAGCAAGCGGGTGACGACACAAACATATATATATAAATCTGCCCACTGACACACATATCCACAGAAGTAAATTTTCAGAAGTAATAAATAACTGAATAAATAGACATGTTATAGCACCAGTATTTTTTTTAAAAGTAATTTTCAAGTACATACGAAGTACTCAGTACTGTGCTAGGTATTGTGGCAATTCAAAACAGATGTAGACATCCCAACGTGAAACTGATAACATTGACAGGGACACACACACAAAAAAATCAAAGGACATGCAGGCACACATGCAACTTTATCTTGAGCAAGTACTAATCTTAAAGAAAGGGCAAAATCATAGGACACGTGAATTTTGTGGTAGTAGTAATGGATACAAGGTGAGTCACAGATTCTGCATCTTTAAACTTTGTTGAGCAGTCAAAAAAAAAAAATCACATCCTTTCCAGGTATGTGGGAAAGATTTGGAGGGACGGGTATAATTTTCAAGGGTTCTTTAAATGATAGAAGTGATGCACTCTAAACTCTTCAGGGAGACAGGTAGAAAGTACATTCTGAATGAAGACATTGAAGTTAGCGTGTTGAACAGACAAAGTGGGTGGTGAGGAAGTCTGCCTGCTAAGAAGTGGAGGAGGCATTTATTATAAGCAAAGGATATGTCAAAATTACCCTTTTTAAATAGATGAATTAATGTTTAAACCCATAAAGGATCCAATTTACTGAAAATTATTGAGTCCCTTATGGAAAGCCAATAGTGATTACAACCGAGAGAGCTGTCGTTCTATAGCCTGGTACGTATGTGCCATATGTGTTTATCTTTTCCACTAGCCTACTTACATGCGATAATACTACAGCAGCTTTCAAGATGAACATTTGACAAGCCAGCTCACCGCCGACTGACACCTCCATTTCAGCTGGCCTGACATATATAAAAAGAAATTGAATGTTTATTCGTGTGCTTTCCGGATTTGACATATGTGCAATATAAGAGTCACAGAAGGAAACTTCAGAAAAGAAATTAAGGAATGAACTTGTCAGTTTATTAATCAAAGTTTACCTGCTTCACATTACACAGAGACAAATTAAGCTGGCTACTATGGTACTTCGAAAACATCTGCTAACAAAGTCAGAAGTAATGATAAACAAACGAGTTCCCTTTGTGGTTGATTTTCATCCAGCTGCATTTAATTATAATAACGCTATCAAAGAAAGCTTCCCATTAGCTGCTAATTCAGAATGACTTCAGAAGAAACTCCCAGAGCCCCCAGTGATATCCTTCCAACTCCAGCAACTTCCTAATCTCTGCCAGTGTTTGTGAAGAGCCGTATTAAAGAAGTTTGGTTATCAGTTCCGGCTGTTATTGACTGCCAAGGTGGTATGCAGGGTTTTGGGTTTTTTTTGTTTTTTTTTTTCCCAAGACTACCTTTGTAATAACGTGACCAATTAAACTTTAAAAATGACAAAATTTATGACATCCAGAGTTTGGTCCAACTTTAACATAAGATAATGAACTCCCTCAATAAAGGAAGGGAAAATCTTATTTTAATGCCTATTTTAAGTAAAATGCAACCTCAGCCCTGTTACTTAGTGATCTATAAACACCACAGCTAAAAATGAAAGTGACACTGGTGTTTCAAATTCAGTTAAATTGGTTTTGTTAAATTTTTTTTAACATTTATTTATCATCTAGAGACAGAGAGAGAGAGAGAGAGAGCATGATCATGGGAGGGGCAGAGAGAGGGGGAGGCACAGAATCTGAAGCAGGATCCAGGCTCTGAGCTGTCAGTACAGAGCCTGACACGGGGCTTGAACCCACAAACCGTGAGATCATGACCAGAAACGAAGTCAGACGCTCAACCGACTGAGCCACCCAGGCACCCCAAACTGGTTTTTAACTAAAGAAATATCCAAAGCCTCTCACAAGAACACTATTTCTATCCAACCCGATAAGATATCACCATCAAACCTTACTTATTGATCAGCATTGGTTCTTACGCATTCCTGAGTATATATTCTTCCTTTGAAAGTTCCCAGCTTGAGGCAGGAGGGTGGAAATACCCAGGTAGCCCCTCTGTTTCTCAGGCTTTTCGAGTATAAGTATCAGAGGTTCCTCGCCCAAATCTGGCGTCTGCCCGGCCAGGAAGCAAACACAGAGTCAAAAGCTTGCATATGCCAACAAGGCACAGCTGCCTGTGTGCCTGAGAGCATACTGCATCTCATTTATTTGTCTTGGGATGACTTGGTGAGGTACAGCTAAAAGCGGACACGTACAACTTGGGAAATGATCCACACTGATTTGGTACTAACCTCTTTCACAAAGTACCAAGCCACAAATAGAGAAGTTTTGTGAAGAAAATCATAAATGCGAAGTAACCCAGATTGGGAATGGTAGGCATTTGCCAGCATTGGATCTGGCCCACCTCCAAGGACCCATGTCATAATAAATTTTCCTAACACCTGCAAGAACTTATTCAATTATGGAGGGTACACGAGATTGGGAGAGAATGGAAGACATTTCTGTTCGCCGAAACTGTTGGTACCTTTGGAGGGTGTTGTTTGCATGTCTGTTTGTCTCTTTGTTTTCCAAGGAAGAACACAAAATACCTCTCAGTTAAACTAATTTCTGAGCCTCCTGTGCTATGTCAAATCGTCAAGAAGCCAGTATTGTTTATGAGAGTTTCTTGACTTATCAGAAAGAAAAATGGAAGTGAGAGAGGACACCATTGCTTTCAAGTGTTCTTGGTGGAAACTTATTCCCAGTCATCCATCGAAGTAAGCATATGACATTAATTTCATCCTTGGCACAAAGATAAAATGATGTTGCCAATGTCATTGTTCTGTTTATAACAATATTTGTGATGACTTGAACACTGCCCTCCTCCAATTGGCTTGAGAACAAGCATTATTCTTCTGTGTTGGTTTCACAAAGCTGGGGTATGTCCTATTTCAAAAAGAATGTGCAGGAAGGAGCATGGTTTTTGGTGGTAGTCCATCAAAGCTAAGGATTTTCTGAATGTTGTTTTGCCGGAAGTGCATCAATGCCTATAGCCATTCTCCTACTCTAAAGTTCTCCAGGCTGAGAGCCTGTGCAAATGTAGGCATGGGACAATCTTTTCAAAGCAGACTTCTCATATCTCTTTCCCTTTCTTTGAGTTAACCAGACAAATTTTGCAGTGGAATAAACATGTGGGGTCATGGAAGACCCTGTGGTATAAGTTCTATTACCTTCCAGTATAAGTGTCTTCCAAGTAAGCTAGCACGTCAATTTCTGTAATTATCACACTCATTGCCTTGATTTTAAAGAGTATTTATGGGGCATCTGGGTGGCTCAGTCTGTTAAGCGTCCGACTTCAGCTCAGGTCATGATCTCACAGTTTGTGGGTTCAAGCCCTGTGTCTGGCTCTGTGCTGACAGCTCAGAGCCCAGAGGTGCTTCAGATTCTGTGTCTCCCTCTCTCTCTGCCCCACCCCTGCTCATGCTCTGTCTCTCTCTCTCAAAAATAAACATTAAAAAATGTTTTTGAAGAATAAAAAAATAAAGAGTATTTGGTACTGGACCTCATATTCTCCTCTGTAGTGTATATCTATATAGACCATTCTTATAGCTTATATAAATCCCTGAGTATGCAAATATACTCATAAAATATTTCCATTTTAGAACATTAATAAAGTCCTTAAGATTTCACCATTATATAAATACATAACAACAAAAAGTTCACACAATTTTCAAAAAGCTCCAGCAAGCAAAAAACAAACAAACAAACAAAAAAGAAAACAAAAAAACCCTTCAGTACAAATACATTTGCAGATCCAGGATGGTGAGTGGGACAACTGTGGCCCTGACCCTTCCGTGCCTCAGGTTCGACATTTTTAGCCCAGGAATTACACTTACCTTAATCTCATTCTTGCTTTTTTAATATTAACTGAGAAAATTGATTGAAAAGTACATTTTACTCGTGGCAGATAAGGAAATGGCCGATGTAAAACATAGACTGTGAATACAGAAACAATTGCAAGAGGTGGTCCACACCGAAGTCTTCTACTTGTATTATGTGAATCTGTAAATGTCTAGAGTCAGTTACAGGTACTTTAGGGAGGCAGAATTTGCAGCCCAGTATCCCTTAGGCTCAACACTTCCTTCAGCCACAGTGGCTCCAGGTTTTTCCCCTTTTAATGTTGCAATTCTGAACATGAATCTATATGGGAAAAAAAAGTTTACTGCTAAAAAAAATGAAGGCCATTTATGGACTTATACTTAGTTTACAGAGAAAATAAAAGGAAACTCAGACATACGTGACTTGCCTGTATTCAGTATTTATCAGCCAGAAGAAGATAAGAAAGTAAAGAAGATTACTGTGTCTTCTGTCTGCAAGTTCAATGCCACCTGTTTTGTGGTAGTTGAAAAGAAAACAAAATGATGATTTCTTATTATATTTGACACCACAACAAAATTTTATTACTACCTATCATCTTGTCTTTCTCTCATGGTTGGACACTGTCCACCATTCTGCAACTCCTGTAAATGATTTTCTTGACTTCCCAGCATTCCCATGTATTTTCAGTCAATCTGTTTCTGAACACCACAAAATGGTAAGGTTGCAAGTTGCTTTTGGAGAATTGAGAACAATTTATTCAACTTATTTGGCATGCTGCTTATCACATCAATATGTAAATGTGATTGCTCAATAAATACCACTTATTGATGTTGACTTCATGTGCAACTTCCTTTGCAGCTTAAAAGCCAGCTCAAAATTATTCTAAATTGTGGATTTATTTTCACAGTAACATTCACCCAACAAATACACTCTAAATACATCCTCTGTATGTGTAAGTAACTGCTAACCCTCCTGATTTTTGCATGGCATATGGGAAACATAGGCACACAATTATATGTAAGTTTAAATATCAACATGTCATTGGAGTTCAAAGGAAAAGAGATATTTTCCCAACCAGGCAGGTAAGTACATTTTGTAGAGTTAGTGACTTTGTAGCTGTCCCAGAAGAATGGGTAGGAATTTTCAAGTAACCAAAACATCTCAATGCTCCATCTCCCATCTTTTCTTTGAAACTTCTGCAAGATCTGGTGTTCCCATTTCTTATCCTGTTGCCCTCTACTTGGAATCTGTCTCTCTCCCTGATGCCTTATCTAGACTGACTAGCAGGCTTTCAATTTAATTCCACTCATGGACATGGTCTGCCAGATCACCTTGAATCTGGATTCCTCTGCCTGTAGGCCAGTCCACTCCCTATTCATGCCAAGCCCAGGTCCTTCAGCCCATCTGCCTAGTGTCATGTTCTTCACATATTTGAGAGAAAGAATGATATAAGAAATAGGCAAATGTATTCAGAATAATTTCAGTGAGAAACTTCTTTATTTTTTCCGTTAATCACTCCATCTAACCATACTCTGTAATCTTTCCTTCTTTGTCCTTTGAAGAAAAATCCCACAGACTTTGGATTCCCTTCAGTATTTAAAATACAGTCTAGATCAGGGCTCCTGGGTGTCTCAGTCAGTTAAGCATCCGACTCTTGATTTTGGCTCAAATCATGATCTCACAGTTCATAGGATCCAGCCCAGCATTAGGCTTTGTGCGGAGCCTGCTTGGGATTCTCTCTTCCTCTCTCTCTGCCCCTACCCCCCAAAAATAAATAAATAAATTTAAAATATACATATAGTCTATATTAAAATATTAGATTCATATCCAAATTAAAGTACCTCTTGCCTCCTATCTTATCTTGGCTTGTTATGACGTTCACGGAATAGGGAAGGATAGCATAGTTTGTTGTTTTACTACCCTCCACTCCTTTTTTTTTTTTTTGCATTTTCACCGCTTCTTTTCCTTTGTGCTATTTCCAGGTTTCCTTTGCATCTCAACATTGTTGGGCTGTAAAAGGGGACACATGTGAGGTGACAGTATGAGGGGTAGTTATCCAAATGCCGATTTTTGAATTTTTTGTGGGTTCTTCAGGGCTGCCATCTCCTAGAAGATTCCTAAGATGGATGATACATTCTACAGCTGACTTCTGCTCTCTCTCATCTCCTGCTCCTGGGTCTGCCCAACAATTTCTTACTGGTGCAGTTCCTATGACACAGGAGGTCTCTGAAGCTTCCACTTGATCTGTGAGATACTCACACACCCTTGACATGGAAAACATTGATGATGCAGACTTCCTGATGGCTCCGTCTCTTCTTCCTCTGTGTTACAGATGCTCTATTTCTCTCTCAGAATTCTGTCTGCATAACTTTCAGCAAACTCCATGAGATACATGTGTAGCTCCCTTTCAAAATTTTACCTTTGTCCACTCTGGAATTCTAGGGCTCAGCAAGCTTTCATCAGGAGTGGAAGATGTCAGTCTTTCCTTTTGGTGGATATTCCAATGCTTATGAGAAATTTCCCCATAGTCCTCAGTAGGTTTGGAAGGACAGGGAGAAGAGAAATCAAAATGTTCTCCCTCTATGCCTATACCTTACCACTCATTCAATGCATTCCAATATCTACTCATCTGCATACATCAGCAGGATGATGGATGGGGGGAAGCATGCCCTTTTGGGGAATATAGGGCTACTTGTTGCCTATTCTCAGTTTGGACTCCTCATACAAACTTCTGAAGCAACAGAAGAAATTCCATTCAATGTTGTTTATAATAATATTTGTGTAGGACGGTAAGGACAAAAAGGCTAAAGGGAGGTGCCAGTTTCTATGGAAATAGAATTTTATTCAAGAGGCTATGAAATAGAAACAAAGTTTTCTGAGCAAGACAATGCTAACATTGCACTACAAAACTGAATCATTTGTGCTTAAATATGTTGATACTTAGGGTTGAAAAATTATCATTATTTTAATATTTTTTCCAAATATTTTGCTTTCTTATAAATGTAGTAGCCATTTTCCCAAATATTCCCAGTCTCTTTTTCAGCAAAGTTAGAATTGAACTTCTCTGCCACCTTGGAAATAATATAGCCACACAACATACTTTAAACTATAAAATGTTAATGGCAGCTAAATCATATTTAATGGTGATAAATGTCAAGATTTTCCACTAAGATTAGGGACAAAGCAAGGACTTCTCCCATCGCTCTTTTTCAACATTGTACTAGAGGTTCTAGCTAATGTAATAGGGCAAAAAAATGAAATAAAAGGTATTCAGACTGAGAAGAAAGAAACAAAACTGTCTTTTTCACAGATGATGTGTTTAATTATGTAAAAATCCAGGGGGAAAAAAAGTTTAAAAAGTCTGGAACTACTGAGGGATTATAGCAAAGTTGTAGATGCAAAAGTCAGTCACTTTTCTATGTATCAGCAATGTATAAGTGAAATTTAAAATTAAAACACAATGCCATTTACATTAGCACTCAAAAGAAATTGAAATACAGCAAAACCTTCATTTGCAAGCATAATTCATTCCAGAAAAATGCTTGCAATCCAAAGCACTTGAATAGCAAAGCAAATTTCCCTACAAGAAAAAAATGGAAACTCAGATGATTTGTACCACAACCCAAAAATATCCATATAAATATGATTACAATACTGTAATATAATATAAAATAATAAAGAAAATACAAAAGATAAAGAAAAATAAACAAATTAATCTGTACTTACCTTTGAAAACCTTCTTGGCTGGTTTGAGGGAGGCAAGAGAGAGGAGGTTTTTTATGTAGGATGACTTTCACTATCACTAATAGATGTTGACTACAGTACAGTATTAATAAACTCTCGTCATACACTGTATTTAATGTGAGTAGCAATAAGGCAGCAGAGGAAAGGGTCTATATCTGCAGGCAGCCTGACGTAGAATGAAGCAAACATCCTTATGCTTACTCTTGTATGGAAAAGCAAAGTACTGTCTATAGGTGTTTTGAAGTGACAAAAAAATAGACTAGTGCCAGTAGTGGGCACCTTCTAACCTTCTGAAAAACCACTGATTTCTGCCAAACACCATGGCCTGAGACTGAGCATCCAAGCATGGGAGACGATCACCCACAATCCCGCAGTAAAAGAGAGCGAACCATTGGCTCAGTTGTGATCATGTGACATTTAGCGTCACGTTGTACCCATGTTGCAAGACATCGTTTGTTTATCAAGTTAAAATTTATTAGAAATGTTTGCTCATCTTATAGAACACTCACAGAACAAGTTACTTGGACCCAACGTTGTAGTGTATTTAGATATAATAAAATATGTACAAAATATATGAGGAAAACTACAAAACTCTGTTGAAAAAAATCAAAGAACTAAATAAATTGGAGAAATATTCCACATTCATGGATAGTAATATTCAATATTGTCAAGATGTCAGTTCTCCCCAACTGATTCAATGTAATCCAAACCAAAATCTCAGTGAATTTTCTTATGGATATCGATAAATTCATTTTAAAGTTTATTGGAGAGGCTAAAGACATAAGAGCCAACACAATATTGAAGGAGAACAAAGTTGGAGGTCTCACACTACCTCCCTTCAAGGCTTTCTATAAAGTATAGTAATCAAGACAATGTGGGATTGGTGAAAGAAAAGATAAGTAGATTAGTGAAAAAGAATAGAGAGGCCAGAAAAAGACCCTCATAAATATAGTCAACTGATCTTTGACCAAGGAATAAAAAAAGGCAATACAATGGAACAAAGATAGGTTTTTCAAGAAATGGTGTTAACCGCTAAACCTAAGCATGCAAAATGAACCTAGATGCAGATTTTACATCCTTCACAAAAATTAATTCAAAATAAGTCACACCTAAATGTAAAATGCAAAGCTATAAAACTCCCAGAAGATAACATAGGAGAAAACTAAGATGACCTTGGGCATGGTGATGACTTTTTAGACATAATACCAAAGGCCCTTTTTTTTTAATTTTGAGAGAGAGAGAGAGAGAGAGAGCGCCCAAGTAGGGGAGAGGGGCAGAGGGAGAGACATAGAGAATGTTAAGCTGGCTCCATATTCAGGATGGAGCCCAACCTGGGCTCTATCCCATGACCCTGGGATCATGACCTAAACCGATATCAAGACTTGGATGCTGAGCCATTCAGGTGCCCCCCAAAGGCACAATGTAGAAAAGAAATAATTGATGGGGTACCTGATTAGATCAGTTGATAGAGCATCTGACTCTTGATCTCAGGGTCATGAGTTGGAGCCCTACATTGGATATAGAGACTACTCAAACAAAAAAAAAGAAAGAAAGAAAGAGAGAGAGAAAGAAAGAGAGAGAGAGAGAAAAAGAAAGAGAGAGAGAGAGAGAGAAAGAAAGAAAGAAAGAAAGAAAGAAAGAAAGATTCAAAATTGATAACAAGGAAACTAGACTTCATTAAAATTTAAAACTTTTTTTAAAGTTTATTTATTTTGAGAGAGTAAGATGGAATGCAAGCAGACAAGGGGCAGAGGGAAAGAGAGAGAGAATCCTCTGTGCTAACAGCACGGAGCTGGATACAGTGCTCAATTTCATGAACCATGAGATCATGACCTGAGCCGAAAATCAAGAGTCAAATGCTTAACCAACTGAGCCATGCAGGTGCCCCCAAATTTACAACTTTTTCTCTGTGAGAAACAATGTCAAGAGGATGAGAAGAAAAACCAGACTGGGAGAAAATATTTACAAAGGACACATCTGATAAAGGACTGTTATCCAAAATATACAAAGCATTCTTAAAACTCAACAATAATAAAACACCACCCTAAGTATAAATTTAGTCAAATATCATAACAGACACCTCACCACAGATGGAAAATATGTATATGAAAAGCATATGTAACAAATAAGAGATACTACACAATATGTCATTAGGGAAAGGCAAATTAAGATAATAATGAGATACCATTAAGCAAAATGGTACAGCCAGCTTGGAAGAGTGGCAGTTTCTTTTGAAAATAAAAGTAGTCATACCATACTATCCAGCAATAGTGCTCCTTGGCATTTATACCAAAATGAGTTCAAAACTTATGTCTTCAAAAATCTTGCACACAGATATTAATAGAAGCTTTATGCATAATTACCAAAGATTGGAAGCAAACCAAGATGTCCTTCAGTAGATGAATGGATAAACAAACTGTAGTCTACCCATTTATTTAATGCTAAAAAGAAATGAGTTATCAAGCCATGAAAAAACATGGAAGAATCTTAAATATATATTACTAAGTGAAAGAAGCCAATCTGAAAAGGATACATATTGTATACTTCCAACTGTATGACATTTTGGAAAAGACAAAACTATGAAGACAGTAAAAGAAAATCAGTGGGTCAGGGTTTAGAGGAGGAGGAATAAATAGGTGGAGCACAGGAGATTTTCAGGACAATGAAAATCCTCTATCCAATGGATGGATGATGGATATGTCATTAAACAATGGATATATGTCATTATACATTTGTCCAAACTCATAATGTAAAATACCAAGAGTGAATTGTAATGTAAACTGTGGACTTTGGATGATTATGATGTATCAATGTAGGTTGAACAATTGTAACAAATATACAACTCTAGTGGAGGTTGTTGATAATGGGAGAGGTAATTCATGTTGGCACAGGGATCATACTGTAAAACTCTAACTTCCCCTTAATTTTGCTATGAACCTAAACTGCTCTAAAACAATATGTCTTTAAAAAATAAAATTAAAAAAAGTGTTCTTTATGCATTTTGGATATAAACACTTGATCGGATAGGTCATTTACAAAAATCTTCACCCATTCAGTAGGTCACCTTTTCATTTTGTTGATGGTTTCCTTTGATGTGCAAAAGCTTTTTAATATTTTGTAGTCTCAACAGTATAGTTTTGCTTGTTTCCCTAGCATGAGGAGACATATACAGAAAAATGTTACTAAGGCTGATGTACAAGAGATTACTGCCTCTGTTTCCTTTTAGGAGTTTTATGGCTTCAGGTCTTACATTTAAATCTTTAATCCAACACCAAAATAATCACCACCACCACCACCACCACCATCATCATCATCATCAATATCATCACCATCATTGTTGTCTGATTAAAAAATGGGCAAAGGACCTAAAGGACATTTTTCCAAAGAAGACACAGAGATGGCCAACAGACACAGAAAAAAAGATATTCAATATCACTAAAAATCAGGGAAATGAAACTCCAAACCACAAGGATATTTCATCTCACATCACTCAGAATGGCTAGAATCAAAAAAAGTAAGAAATAACAAGTTTTAGCAAACACATGGAGACAAGTGAACTCTTATGCACTGTTGGTAGAAATGTAAATTGGTGCAACCACTGTGGAAAACAGTATGGAGTTTCCTCAAAAAATTAAATACAGAAATACCATATAATCCAGTAACTCTACTACTAAGTATTTACTCAGGGAACACAAAAATACTAATTCAAAAGATATATGCACCCCTATGTCTATTGCAGCATTATTTACAATATCTAATGTGGAAGCAGTGAAAGTGTCCATCAACAGATGAATGAATAAAGAAGATGTGGTGTATAAATATATATATATATGTATATATATATATATCACTGATCATGGTGAGCATTATATAATATATAGAATTATTGAATCTCCATGTTGTATACCTGAAACTAATATAACTTTGTATGTCAACTGTACTTCAAATAATTTTAAACAGGACAAATAAATAAAACACACAAAAAATGTGAATGGAAGTGACACATGGATGCTTTAGGACCAAGTGTATGATATGTAGTGAGCTCTCTGTTCTTAGGCTGAAAGAACCAGAGTATTCCCGAAAATGGCTGCTATCTTACCCTGGAGCTATAGACTGAATGTTTGTGTCCCTCCAAAATTCATTTATTGAAACCTAATGCCTATTGTGACAGTGTTTGGCAGTGAGACCTTAGGGTGGTGATGAGGTCAGGACAGTGGAGCGCTGGTGAATGAGATAAATGCTCTTGTAAAAGTGCTCCCACAGGGCTCCCTTACCAGTGTAGGACACAGCAAGAAGACAGCCATCTATGAACTAAGAGGCAGGTTCTCACCGGATGCTAAACCTCCCAGACTCCAGAACTGTGTGAAATAAATTTTTGTTTAAGCCACCCAGTCTATGGTATTTTTGTTATAGCAGCCAACTTAAGAGCAAAGTGAGGACCACATAAAGCAGAATCTCCACCAACCCTATAATTCATATTCAGTAGGAATGAGAAAGAAATCTTGCTGTTTCAAGCCACTAAAACTTGGGGACTATTTGTTACTGTAGAGGCCCTCACCTCTTCTTACTGATGTAATGAGTATATAAATATTAATGCACTCTGGCTAAATTCTCCAAATTCCTTAAACTTCTCTACACTATTTCCAGCCCTGTACTCCTTAGATAAAATAGATTTCCCTTTGTATATCCTATCAACTGTTTAAAATCATGCCAAAAATTAGTCTCAATTTTCAGCTATATGTCTCATACAACTAAGTCTCAACTGTATTTATCATTATGTCTTAATGTCAATTAATGTCATATACAAATGTTTGGTTTTCCTCATGAGTGGTATTTTTTAAGAGACTAGTCATGGTAGACAGGTAGAGTAGAGATTGGACTCTAAATTCATAGATCTGACACAATATGAACAAGGAACACGCCTAATAGAGAAATAAGCTTGGGAGAGGTAATGTTCACCTACTTTTTTGAGAAAGGATTAAAAGGGAACAAACAAAAGGGGTATGAAAAACATACGTGCATAATAGGACAGTGAATATTTAGGTAATAACCTCAGTTAAGTTAGAAGCAACTTCATGTCTTGTGAGTCCTAGATGGGGGAGTGTGATAAGAGGTATCCTTAATTACACCAGTATTCACTGAACAGTATTATTATTTTAGGCCTATTGAGAATTAAATTATGTCTAAGTCAGTCCCTCCCTAATTGGAGGGAACATTTTCCAGAATGGAATATAGTAAAGACAATAACCATATATAGTAAGTACCTAAATAAAAGTACACTTGTCTCCTAGAATTCAGTTTAACTGCGAGAGATAGATAACTTAAAAAAAAAAAAAGGCAGGTTCCTATGATTAAAATGAAACATTTTATCACAAGAATAATATGAAGACCATGATGTATTAGTATTCCAATCAAGGGTGTCTATTTTTAAGCCCAGCGAATTTCAAAGCAACACACATTCCTGAAAAAGCTGCTATGTGTAACTTGCTGTACTAGGCCTTGTTTCAAAATGTTTGTCATCATCTCAAATACCATTTATTCCCCCAATTTATTTCACAAATTTAGAGGAACTTTTGTTACTTAAAAAATCTTAAGCCTAGCCTTCAATACTGTGTAGCAGATGAAGCCTTCATGCCTCTCCATATTTAACTATTACTTCACAATATGCTTTCTATACATTAACTAAAGCAGATGTAGCCATCCCACAGAAGTTACCTGATAAATTCTACTTCTATGTTTCCACTGCTGCTGGCCTCTACTTAGCTTCGCTGGGGAAACCCTCTTATTAATTTTCTTTTCCCTCCACAAATCTTGTTCCCTAATATACTTCAAAACCATGTTCCAAACATGTGTCTACTGGGATGTCTTGCTTAATTAATCCAAGCCAAATCTGGTCACTGTTTCATTCTGGATTGCATCATTACTTAAAGAATTATCCAGTTTCATTGTCACAAGAAGACAGTTTGTAGGTGAAGAAACTGAAGCCTTAGAAAGATCAAAGTTATTTAAGGGAAAGTCGGGGTTCAAATCTAGGTCCCATGTTTCCATGAATGGCATGGAAACCTATGGCATATTTTATACTGTTGATTGACTATAGGTTTGATAATTTTCATTAAGTTGATTTATAGAGGTTTTTTTCTTTTCACATAGAATACAGTAATTTTAATTTTTTTTATTTTAAATAGAGAGAGCATGAGTGAGTGAGAGGGAAAGAGAGAGAGAGAGACAGAGAGAGAGAGAGAGAGAGAGAGAGAGAGAGAGAGAATCTTAAGCAGATTCCACACTCAGCACAGAGCCTGACATGGGGCTCAATCACATGACCCTGGGATCATGACCTGAGCCAAAATCAAGAGTCAGATGCTCAACTGACTGAGCCATCCAGGTACCCCAGAATATAGTAATTTTAGAGATATTTTTAAAAATAATAGTAATAAAATCTATCATTTATTAGGAAATATATATTAACACATTTGGTCTTCAAACAATCCAATGAAATAATTATTATTTTACAAATGGAAATTTTGTAATAGAAGGGGCTTAAATAACTTTTCCAAGACTACAAAGAGGCTCACCTTTGATTCAAGTACAGGTGGTCAAGCTCTGAAGCCTACGCTCATAACCACATTACTAGAGAGAAACATTTTATACCCAAAAAAACCAGAATATATCTCTCCAAATAAGTGTAGGCTCTTTCAAGTCAGTCATCTTGGAATATTACATATTTATACCAATGATACTGATATTTTCCCAGAATATTTTAAGATCTGAGCTTCTGGAATTAACATGAAAATATTTGTGCACTTTTGTGAATATTGTCAACAAGAGCAAACCCTTTTCCTGTGTAGACAAATGCTATTTTAGAACTAGTCAAAAGTCAGTCACAGCAGAGCTAACAAGTGAGATGGCTAATTAAGTTTTATAAAATCTTATTCAATAAAAAGTGCACTGGGAATATAGAATAATAAGACTTTTTTTGGTGGAATGATTCATTCATAAGCTTTCCACATTAAGACAAGAATTCCAGAAATATCTTGAGTAAAGTTAGCATCCCATAATGCCTAACCAGACTCTAATAGTAAACATTTGCATTATTAGCATTTACTTCTTCTTCTTCTTCTTCTAGCAACAGTCCCTGTTTTCTTTGGAGACTTCACGTAGTCTCGTTGATGCTCTTTGCTGGAATCCAACAATGGGCATGTGACCCAGCATTAAGCAAGGCAAGCAATCACTTAATGGCCACAGCAATTGGTTCAGAGGTGGACACATGACGGAAGCTTACATAGTCAGGGTGAGTCTTAGCCTCAAGATTCTTGCAACCATTTCCAACACGGAGTTTTGAGGCAGTGAAATTATGGCCAGAGGAGGCAGCCTACTATAAAACAAAAACTGAGCTTGAAACCAAAACATGAAGAGAAACAGAGTACAACTAAGGGATTAAGAAAGACCAAGTCCTTAGAACTTGGTTTGAGGCCCTGTGTCAAACTAAGCTTGATACCAGCTGTACTTCTGAATTTTTTGGCCATGAGAGTGAACAGATTCCATTTTCTGTCACTTGCAGATTTAGCTAATGTATATTGCAAGGTGGCTACATTAAAAAATACCACTTACTAATTGTTTCTGTGACCAGCTCATCACTCTGTAGTCACCTCTAGTGGCTACATATCATTTTTATGCACAGTATAATTTAGTATAAGTCTATTATAATGTAATTCTGAAAAACTTTTAGAGCAAGGTATTCTATTTTCACTTAAATTCTTGAAAACACATCTGACTTACATGAGTTTAGTCTCAGAGTTATCCACATAGCATTACCTTTATTCTATGAGACTAAAGAGGTAGAGGAAGAGCAGAAAACAAAATTTTATTCATATACATATTTTTCTGAATTATACACTAATAAAATTAAGCTTGCATACAGGGATGCAATTACAATGCCTTTTTAAAACTATCTTTAAATTTAGAAGTGAGAGCTGTAACAAATACTCAAATATCAGAACTGTTGATTTTGAAAGTCAATTTATCTGGGTAATTTGAGACACAGTTAAGCATCTTAATCTGATTTTATGGATATGATTTAAAGTCACCCATGATTGAGGCTGATTATTTGTATCTTGCAAGACAAAATTATATACAATAATTTTATAGTAACACAAATCAAAATTAAGTAAAGCAGATAAAAAGCATACAATAACTAGAATTATTATTATATAGCATAAAATTTAAAATGTCAAAATAGCCAATATATTTCTAAGAAGGCTAGATATATCATCCAATGCTGCCCCAAATATATAAAAATTACCTTTTTTTAAAGTTTTATTTATTTATTTTGAAAGAGAGATGGAGAGAGGGGAGGGAAAGAGAGGGAGAGGGAGAATCCCAAGCAAGCTCCTCAGTGTCAGTGCAGAGCTGGACACAGGGCTTGAACTAGTGAACTAGTCTGTCAGTCACAGACTCAACCAACTGGGCCACCCAGGCACCCCCTATTGTTTCTTACTTAAACTGAACACTCTAACTTTTCTAGATTTCTTCATCACCACCATCATATTTCTTCACCACCTCTAGTGATAAAAATTGCACTGTCCTGTGATATATAAGCTACATTAAGTTTAATTTTCATGCATTCACGTGAATTATATTAACATAGTTTTTAAAATTTGGTTTCTATTTCTTTAAAAGAATGCATTGAAGACAGTAGCTTTCAAATGAAAAACAATTTGATCAAAGAACAAACCGATATGAATGATTTAAAACTATTTTAATAAAGTCTGATACTCTTTAGAATTGAGAATATATATGAGTATGAATACACTATAATGTAAAGCAGTAAGTTAGGATTCTCAGGAAAAATAGGCAACTGAGATAAAAAAAATTTGTCTAAGAAATGTCATTTCCTTGCCATTAATTCTTTTTTAAGTCAAAGAAAATACACTACAGATAATTTTGGATATTCTGAATAAGTTAACTTTCCCTTTATAATGTAAAACTTTTGAATTAAAATGATTAAACAACAACTCCTCCTTTCCTCTTTACTAACAGAGCCATAACCTTCTAGTCATACACTTTGAGTGCCAACATCCCAATCCAAATTTCTAATGAGGAGCCTTGAGTGGTCTGAACCAAGCAGTAGAACTAAGCAGACTGTCCTTACTTGCCACAGTTTGGGCTCAAGGAAGTTCCTATAACCAAGTCTAGGTCACTTGTGGATGCGCGCTTACCTGATCACAGTAACCCATTCATTGGGGGAAGGTGACTTAAGTTGGTCCAATCAAAATGCACTTGAGATTTTTTGCCCAAGGTTCATAAAAGAGAGACACTTCTCTTCCTGGACCTGGCCAAGAAAACTGGAATTTCATTTCCCCAATTACTGTATCCACACTAGTTTACTGAATGCTGCACTGATTTGGTTTTTGCTAGTTCTATACAGAAACTAGAAAAGTGGTCATTTGCTATTTTAAAGTGAATTTAAAAACATAGATAGCCAACTGAAATAATTAAATCTTAGTAAAATTAAAAAAATGGTTTGTTTTCTACATTTCTTAGTAACGCATACACAGAGATCTAGTCAAAACATCAGCAAGACCCTTACGAGTCAAACCGGTAACAATAACAAAATTAAAAGTTTCTTTCTGGTACTAAATATTTAAATAAGTAATATGTTATATTTGTAAACAATCCTGTATCTATGTTTTAATATAGTAGAAACCATAGTCCATACAATAGACATCCACTAGGTATTGTCAATATTCACAAGTTTTGTGAAGATCCCTGACAAGTGTTGAAACAACACATGAATTTCAGTTCTATTTCTATTAAGTGAAATCTCTGATATCATAGGGCGGAACTAAGTTTGCAAAGGTAAACATTACTGGCAAAGATAGCATTTAAAATATAAAGCCACCAAGGCATCTGTTAAATACGTTGTTCGGTATCAACAGGAATATTGGAAGGTGTACAATTTCAGATGCATTGCTCTCAACATCCTAATTTTTACTCACTTTGTACGAAGCATACCACTCACATCAGGGCAATATTTTAGGTCTCCCTGATTTTTCTAGATTATTTAACTACCTTTCTGATCACTTTCCCATCTCACAACGCACAGAACCTATTAGCTTTTCCCCCAGACCTCTCATTTCTAGAATAATCTGTACTCTTGACAGACACAAACTACTTGAGAGTTTGTGTTAATAGGCACCTGACATCATTTTCATGAGGGTTTTTTTTTTTTGACACTATCTTTTAATTAATAGGATGGAGACTGAATAAGCCTGTCGGATGTTTCAACAAAATAAGAAGGAATATATTATAAACCCACAAAAGTACATTGATTGTGTCTACAAAGATGTATAATTAAAAAGTACAAATTTAGGACTGCTATTTTACACTTGACTTCAGTTATTCCACATATTTGTGATCTAGTAGAATTAATTGTTAAGCATATAATTTTATGTGTTTAGAGTAGATCTGTAGTAAGCAATTTTATAGTTTAATGAAATTAATCATGGGTTGGTAGGAAGTGTATCTGATGCTACTTTCCCCAAAATAAAGCTCCAATATAAATTATCACGATCTTCTGGTTATGTTTGGAGTGGATTCTACCAAGTAGTGATGATTTGGAAATGGCCAAAAAAAAAAAGAAGAAGAAGAAGAAGAAGAAGAAGAAGAAGAAGAAGAAGAAGAAAAGAAAAGGAAAAGGAAATAAGTAAAAAGTAAAGAAAAGAAACCATTTCAAGCTATTTTTTCAGATTTCATCTTTAAGTTCTCTATAAAATTGATACAATTTCCACAGTGATACAGTATGTGCTACTATGAAAATGGCATTAATGTGCTGTCAGTGTGACAGCTTACTTTAACTTAACACCATTTGGTGAAAGGATACATTTTTAAATCTTTTTAAATATATCATATGCCACTGTTGCTACTTGCTCTTAATTTTTTAGACTATCAAACAGTAATGCTATGTTCTAATGTAAAGCTATACATGTCCCTACTCAAATTCTTTTCAGTAGCTTCAACTGCAGTCTCCTTTACAGGGATGTTTTTAACTCTGTATCAGAAACAGAGTAATAGATATGTTTTCTTTTCTTTTTGAAATGTAAATGTTTGGAGGCCTGCCAGTAATGGACATGAACTTGAACCCACCCAAGGGCTCCTTTGAGAGATAAAAGGGTTCTGGTAGCATATAGTCATTCCATGAACTACTAGATGATTGGAAGCAAAGCTTGCATAACTCTAGACAGAGTGAGGAATCTGATTAGAAAAATCATGGCTCAGTTTCACATTTTAAGCTCTTCATTACACTAATCCTATCAATTCGTTCTTCCAACAGACACTTACTGAGAACCAACCAGATGTCTGACCCTGCGCGAGACATTGGTAAAAAAGATGAGGTCTCTATAGAAGATGTACAGTTCGGCTGACAATGACACTAGAACATAAGGAGGGCTACAAGAGCAATGTACAGCCTCCTACTGCAGCTTAAGGAAGGACATCTGACACATGACGCAAAGTTTAAATCCTAATGCCTCAAACATAATGTATGCCTAAATGGATTCAAAATGTCCCAAAGACTAAAACTTGGATTAAAAATATATATATTTTCAGATAACAAAACTTGCAATTTCACTCCTTCTCATTATTACTTTGGAGAATATCCTGCTCTTTGAATTTCACTGTTGGAACAAAGTAGGTCTACGTTGTCTTAAGGTTATAGAAACATCAGGGGTCATTTAGACCAAATTTGTTCCCAAATTTGACTACAAAACGTACCTGAAAGTTAAGATTATTGCTCCCAAAAGGACTTACCCAACAGTTATTTGAAGCACCTTACCAAAGGAGTCAGAGATTCTTCAACATATGAGTCTGTCTTGGTTTAAGTGTGATGATTCCATTCATCATAAACACATGAAAATTATCAGCATGGATATGCAGGGCCTCTCAAACCCAACATATATATATATATATATATTTCTTAGAGAGAGAGAATGTGACCAGGGGAGGGGCAGAGGAAAAGGGGTGCTAGAATCTTAAGCAGGCTCCAGGCCCAGCATAGGGCAAAACACTGGGCTTAATCTCGGGACTGTAAGATCAAGTCTGAGCTGAAATCAAGAGTCAGATGCTTAACCGACTGAGCCACCCACACCTCCAGAGAAAATATTTTTTAAACAACTTTGTTTTCTTACTAATCAGTTTATACATAACAGAAAAATTTTTTTCTTTACTTCTTAAAATGAATACTTACTAAACAGACACATTTGATTATTTTTGTCTGCTACTGATTCTTGCTAGGAGTATTGTTTGTCAGGTATTGATGCTCATGAATTGTATGAACATAGGTGTGAAGTTACATACACCTGGCTTCTAATTCAGTTCCCATTACTTTTACCTGCTATGTGATTGCAACTAAGTTATTCAACCAGCTGAGGTTTGGTTTCCTAATTTGTAAAATAGAGGCAATATTTCCTACCCAAAAGATTGTCCTGAGGATTAATTATATAACCAAGTGCCTAGAAATTGCTCTGTATCATTAACAAGTTGTCCGTAACATTTGATACTATTGGACGCCAAGTACCAAACAGGGGCTAAGAAAAAGTCATTTTCTAGATAAATCATTGCCAGGGAAGGTCTAGTTAACTAACTGTAGACCAAAGGGGAAACAATACTGTTTTGCTTTTATTATGTCAACATTTTCTAATTACTAACATTAGCATCAGTTTTGCCACCCATTGGTACCTTGATTCACTACACACGGAGAATGATAATGATGTCATTAGGATTATATGGGAAGCTTTTAAAGAACTCAGGTTCCTGAGTCTCATCTTAAACCAACCAAATCAAAATCTTCTTAGGTGAGGTTAAGAAATCTATGTTTGAAATTGTTCCCCAGGTGATTCTGATGCTCAGCTAAGTTTAGGAAACACTGCAATGAATGACCCAAGTCAAGGTTAAGTACAGTAATACAAAAAAATACCTTCATGTTTAACCTACTTCTAAGATTTCGGTACAAAAGACTGACCTCGATCTAGCTGAAGAGCAATTAACTCCTATCTGTCTTTATTCATCCATATAAAAAAGGGCAGGGAAAGATAACACTGGGTCAGTTAAGCACCCTTTTCATAAAGCTTTTCTTAATGTGCTATTTTTATGTCAATTTGCCATCATCTAAAACCTTAGAAGCATTTTTCTAAAAAAAAAATTAGGATGTGGGATTTAAACATACCTAAGATCAGAGGTTCCCTGCCTTTTTTACATGCTGCTATCATGGGTGGGGGAGGGGCAGGGTGCAGTTAAAATACTGATGCCTGGGACCCACCTTGAGCCAATTCTCATTTAATTGGTCTGTGTGCTCTCTGGTGACTCTAGTGTGGGGTTCGGACAAACATCACTGCTGTTGTGAGTAACAGCTCATCTTGAGAATGATCTACTTCACCAGCAGTACTTGTCCTCTATCCACCAATGTGGTTTCCAAACTCCACTGGTCCTCAGAGTCACTGGAGAACTTTATAAACACTAGCAGTTCCCAAGAGGCCAACTCAGTAACTATGAAATAGAGGCAAGGGAAGTGAATTACTTAAAATTTCCCCAGGTAACTTTAATAGTAATGACAATTATTATAATAACTAATATCCACCGAGCATTTATATGCCAGGCAATGTTCTAACCCCTTTGCATATATTGACTAATTTAATCTCTTCCATAAAACCAGTGAGTGCAGAGTCATTGTCCTCCTTTCAGAGTTGATATAATTGGGGAACAGGGAGTAACCTTCCCTACATCACAGCAACCCAAGGTTTATACCCACGCTGTGAGATATCAGAGGTATGTTTTAATGCATATATTTTTATTAAGATAGATGCACATTATCTTTATGTTATTGGTGAGGAAATCCACATGAAAAAAGCAATTATTTGCAGAGAACTTAAAACCAACAAAGTAAAATCATTAGCAGAACTACCCATTAATTACACTAGCCATAAAACACCTATATCTTCTAAAAAGGTGAACATTTTTCACTGTCAATCCCTCTCTTCTCAGACACTAAAACCTTCACAACTATAAAGACCAATTGTTAACAGTTGGACCTGGTCATTTTCTAGATCAGCTTTTTTTTTTTACTGCTTTTCTTTTCTCTGCTGGATTGGTTGCCTTTTGTATATGCCCATAATATATTGGCAGTGAGCTAGCTCTGGCACTGAACTAGCTGGGATAGCTGGCGTGGTCCTGTAGTCCCTTTGAATATCTGTCAATGTCCACTTTTTTTTTAATTTGAGTATAATTGACATACAATATTACATTAGTTTCAGGTGTACAACACAGTGACTTAACAAGTTTATATGATATGCTATGCTCACCACAAGTGTAGCTACCATCTCTCACCATAAAATGCTATTATAATGCCACTGAGTATTTCTGTATGTCATACTCTTTCTTTCTGTGACTTCTTTATTCAGTAATTGGAAGCATGTATCTCCCACTCCCCTTCAATCACTTTGCCCATTCCCCAACCCTCTCCCCTCTGGCAACCATCACTCTGTTCTGTGTATTTATAAGTTCTCTGTACTCATAAGTTTGATTCTGTGTTTTGTCTATTTTTTCATTTATATGTTTTGTTTTTAGATTCCATAAATAAGTGAAATCTATGACATTTGTCTTTCTCTGTCTGATTTATTTCACCTAGCATAATACCCTCTAGGTCCAGCCACGTTATTGCAAATGGCAGTATCTCATCCTTTTTATGTCTGAGTAATATTCCATTGTATATGTGTGTATATGTGTGTGACTGTGCGTGTGTGTGTGTGTGTGTGTGTGTGTACCAATCTTCTTTATCCATTCATCTATCGATGGATGCTTGGGTTGCTTTTGACCACTGTAAATAATGCTGCAATAACTATAGGGTGTATGTATCTTTTCAATATAGTGTTTTCATTTTCTTTGGGTAAATATCCAGTAGTTTGATGTCCAATTTTAAAAGAACTTGTCATTCTCTCTCTTTTGATTATATGTGTGCACATAACATAGACCAACGGGCTACTTCTGGGTACACAGTACAGTTCAGAGACCATAGCACTTAACAATGTTTGTTTATTACAAATAAAATTATGAAGCCAGGAAACCATATCTGCTTAGTTTCACCACCCAGCAGACTTGAACATCTTTTCTATGCTATCCTGTGCTCTAATTTATCTAAGTAACATATTCCCCTTACAACACTTATGTCCTTCCCTAATGAAACCAACCCTTCAGTACATGACCCCAAATTATTGTTTATGTCAGTAGGACTATTTTCTCTGGAATTTCTGGCCATTTTAATTATAATGGTTACTAGCTAATCAATCACAATACTGTGTATTACTTTTGGATTTTCAAAGATTTTAATGCTATGCTGTTCAATATGGTAACCATTAGCTACATAGAGCTACTGAGCACTTGACACGTGACTAGCTTGACAATAAGATGGGCTATAAGTGAAAATACATACTGAATTTGGACAGTATGAATAAAATATTGTAACTTACATCAACAGTAATTTTAATTATTATACTTTGAAATAAAATTGGACACATTTAATAAAATACATGATTGAAATTAATTACACTTATTTCCTTTTATTCTTTTGAATATGACTAGAAGACATAAAATTAGATATAAAGCTTGCATTTGTGGCTCACATATGTCTGTTGGAAAGCATTTCTCTAAAATATCAGTGATTCTTCTGGCAGCCCCTGTGTTGTGACTGTCCCACTTACATAGCTGAGTGACATTAAACAAGTTACCTAACTTTGCCGTTCCACAGTTACTTAACATGCCCAATAATACTATTTGCTAGGCTTTGCTACATGCTATTATGCTTTCAAATTCCCAATACAGAACCAGGTTTCTCAATGATCTTTTCATACTCTCTCTCCTACCCATCCCCAAATGGAGTCACAATTTGGCAGCAAAAAATAATGCAGACATTCTTCTCCGTTAGAGGAGAGACAACTCACTCTCAATGAAAATGCTCTTGAAAAATGTTGATTTTTCAACTTTTCCTGCCTACTTTCTACAGGGACCATTTATAAACCACTTATAAACTCCTTCAAATATAAAAATTGGATAGATGCCAGAGTACTCAAGTTTCCAGTTAATAACTAGCCAGTGATCAGGTGATTCAATCAAAAATGATTGAAACAAGTGTGTTGAAGAAGTGGATTAAACTGAAATCAATCAATGAATCAATTACTTGCAGCATCTTTAGGTAGAGGAATTTAAAAGATATAAATGGAAAATAAATTATCATTCTAAAATTATTAAATTCAAATTCTAAATTAACTTTTACTGTTTTATGGTTTCACATTAAATTTACAGCAGCAAAGATGGCATTACTTTTAATCAATTGACAGAACTAATTTTAGAATAAAATAGTTAAGCACCTGACAAAAAAAACTTAACTTTACTTATGATCCTATTCGTGTGATGATTTTCTCCTTACCAGAGGTTTTCTCATCTGTATTACTCAAAGAATTTCATACTTTTGACAGGTCATCACTTTTAAAGTTTGATATTAAAATCCAGGATGGACATGTGTGAAATTCTGCATTTTTATAGGGTATTTTTCCACATCAACAAAAAATTAAATTACCATAAGCATACATACATACTAAATATTTATTTAGAAAACACATGAAAAAAAAAAGAATCCATATGTCCATAATCTTTAAAATAGATTCGGGTAGAATATCCATTAGCAGTAAAACTTTGTCATTGGTTGGCCAGGTTATATGGTGGGAAGTGGGGGACAGTGGCACCAGGTAGAGACTGGTACAAAGAAATAGTCATCTTGGAGCTGTGCTCATATTCTTAATAGGTAATTTTAAACCAAGACATTTACACATGCAGACATAATACGGGAAGTGAATGCCTACTCCTGTCTTCCCCACAAAGAAGTATCTAATCTGTTCTAGTTTATAGGGTCCTAACACTCTCATTCCAGTACTTGGTGCACAATGTGTTCACATGCTGGAAAGAAGAATTAATTGACTGGCATAGCTTTATAATGAAATAATGCAAAGACTATTTAGCAAGCTCAGTTATTTCTAAATTTATCAAAGATGGTCTCCATGTGTTAGTTGCAGGCGGTTATTACAGAAACAATAATTCATGTACCAAAACTGTCTGTCTGCTTAATTCAGAAAGGCAGCTATTTGGACTTTGTTTAAAAGACACCTATGAACTTTTTAGGAATTGCATTTTGATAAATATTTAATGGAAATGTGGTTTGCACGTGGCTAAAGTGTAAAGAACAATCCCCACATAAGACTCTAGTGCAAAAATGAATACCTAGAACACTGGATTAGCTTTAAAAATATAAACAAAGCTACTGAATTACTGAGCAAAGAAGGAAACAGGTGAGACAGATCAATTTTTTTAATCATTTTTTTTGAGCACAGGTGAAAAAACCTGATCTTATTCAATGACTTGAATTGCCAATTTATTTCCTACTATGCATGTGATGACATTTTGAGAGCTACACTCTACTTCTCTGTAATTGAAAGATCAAGACATGTCCCTTTAACTCATACATTATAGGGCATGTCTATCTGCTAACTTCACAGATTATTAGTGTGTAAATAGAAATAATTAAAACAGCATTCTAAACCCCCCTGTCTCTGAACAAAAAATTGAGAGGAGCATATGAGTATAAGGGATAGCTCAGGGGTCAGAGATAATGAAAGAACATATCAAAAGTTTCCCCTGCCTTTAAGAGTGTGATTAATACTATCGAAAGCACATCAGGCATCTCTGCATTGCCTGATATCAATCATGAAATCCCCCAATACTCCAAACACTCTTCTAGCAGCACTTTCATCCCATCAGAAACTACCAAGTAATGGACTTTTCCGAAAAAGCCTGTCTTCATGTGATTTCCAACTCTGTTTCAATACCAAATAGAACTGAATGCTTATCAGATCTAATCCAAACTGCCAAGAGCTCAGAATTCTGCCCATCTGTCACTAGGTTATTGGTTCAAGACAATATTAAGACAAAGAATAAGAGACAAAATCAGTTGGAATTTTTTTTTCAACTTTCTATCCTTTTCTTTATTGTCTATTGAACAGAAAGCTATGTGCTTCCAAACTGACTTGAAGTTGAATCCCAAGTTTCAAATCAACCAACTTACCTCAGAAATGAGTTACCACACACAAAAATAGGCCAAACAACTTTGGGCTACTCACTCCACTTTCTCCTTTTTCCTCCCTTCTCCTATCTTCTCCCCTCCTTGCCCCACCCTTTTTCTCCTATCCAGTGATTTTGGTGTGAAAGAAATGCCAAAAACAAACACAAGGGAACTCGCAGGAATATAAGATCTCTACCCATCTAGACTGTTTCACTGAAGGAAGAAGGGAATTTACATAAAGTTAAAACAAAGTTTTATATGAAGCGTGCCATTTCTATTGCAGAATTAAAGGACTACTTTATTATAGTGTTTTTTCCTATCAAGTTGTGTCATTAAAATATAGGACACCGGCAATGAAACTAAAAGTAAATATGCACATATCCTTATCCGCGAAGGGAAGCAATAAATCTCCCTCGCCGATCACAGCTGTACTACAGCTATCATTTGAATAGTGCAGCTGCCACAACCATATCACATTTTATAGTTAAAAAGCAGTCAAAACTTTAATGTTACAGTGGAGGTAGATATATACTGCACTATAAATAAGCATTCTCTAATGAAGAAATGAAGCTTGTTTATTTTTTTTCCTAGACATACCATTGAATAACATATCTCACCTACTGCAATCTGTCATAATAGAACTCATTATACTTGAATGTCTATAATACAAAACTCTGATTTATACTAATTAGGTTGGCTTTCATTGAGACATATGAGAACGTGAAAATAGTTGGCCTGAGAGGCAAACTTTACTTCTTTCCTTAAAATATACACACGTATGTATATTTTTTCCACTTCCTGCTTCAAAATACAAGCCTAATGGATCTTTGGAAGGATTTGGTGCTCTTTTCCTCCCGCATATTTTAAACTTGTGGGTTTGATTGGCAGAGGTGAGAGTTACATGCACTTTGGGGAAACTCAGTTTGGCAGGCTTCTTCAGAGCAATGTGATCTCAGTCTAAAGATGGCATCCTGAACATTCTCTGGTCTCTCCCTCAGTGCCTCGTGGGAGGTAGTTTTGGGGCTGGTACTAAGCTGCCAGGACAAAAGTTAAGTCCTCCACACACATTTTAAAGAGACCAGCTTCCTCTGAGGGAGTAAAAAGGGATGTGGATAAATATATAGTGGTCCCCCCCCCCCATCCATGGGGAATATGTTCCAAGTCTCCCAGGGGAGGGGTGAAACCTCAGAGAGTATTGAAGACTATATATACTATGTTTTTTCCTGTACATACATGCCTATGATAACATTTAATTTATAAATTAGGCATAATAAGAGTAACAAAAATAATAATAAAATAGAACAATTATAATAAATACTGTAATAAAAGTAAAATGAATGTGGTCTCTCTCTCTCTCTCTCTCTCTCTCTCTCTCTCTCTCTCTCTCAAAACATCTTATTGCACTGTACTTACCCTTCCTGTGATATGGGATGGTAAAACCCTTATGTGAGGAGATGCAGTGAGCTGAATGACGCAGGCACTGTGACGTAGTGTTGGGCTATACTATTGACCTTCTGAGGATTTGTCAGTAGGATCATCTACTTCTCGACCGCAGTTGAGCTTGGGTAACTGAATAACTGAAACCATGGAAAGCGAAACCATGGATAAGGAGAGAGTACTGTGTTTTGTACCAAAAAAAAAAAAAAAAAAAAAAAAAAGGAGGTACTTTTATATACTTTTATTTTATTTTTTTTACGTTTTATTTATTTTTGAGAGAGAAAGAGACAGCATGTGCAGGGGACGGACAGAGAGAGAGAGGGAGACACAGGATCTGAAGACAGGCTCCAGGCTCTGAGCTAGTTGTCAACACAGAGCCCGACGCGGGGCTCGAATCCACGAACCGCGATATCATGACCTGAACCGAAGTCGGACTGCTTAACCGACTGAGCCACCCAGGCGCCCCTATACTTTTTTGAAAAGACAAAGTTTTTCCTATTTCGTTAGCTGGTCAGTTGCTATCCAAATTGGATGCTTAAGCAAATATGGAGAAAACCATGAAATTCTGCAACTCATCTTTTAGAATATATCAAATCTCTCCATTAATGAGCAAAGACAGTTTATCCTAACCAGTCTTAAAATTCTGATAAAGGAGCCCACCATACTTTTTGAAGTGTTGCATTTTACAATTTTTTGTGGTCCTGTCACATTATGCTCATTTATATGTGGCAACACCACAGTCCTATTTTAAAGAGGAGTGCCTCCCTCTTCCTCTGTGCCACAATGGGTACATTTGGCATCAGAGAAGCCACTTGAAGTAAAATGCCCCTCACACCATGGGGTTTGACACTTATGCTCATAGTATTGCTGTCTGAAATGCAGCAAGCCAGCATCAAGACTGCTAAAAATGAAGCTGTAAATGTAGAATCTGTAAGCACGAGGAAAGCCTATAAATGAAGTTCCATTTCTAGTCTTTCATCAATTCACCAATTGGACCGCGTTGCTGTTACAAAATCATGTAAAACCCAAAAATATTGTTGGTGAATCTCCTATACCAACCTTTTTGGCAGAGTCTGTCCAAAGGTGGAAACCAGAAGCACCGATTGTGGAGGACATGTTGCAGTAAGAATAAAAACTTGGTGAATTGGACTAATTTCAAATTTAGTTTGGTACTGGTCCAAATGATCCAAGAGTATGCACTGGGACATTTGGCACATTAATAATTTGGGCAGAAAATGTTAACAAATATTTATTAGGTTCCCACTAACTCGAAAGTCCCAAATAAATATTATGTATTTATATAGATTATAAATAATGCTCAATGTTTCTGTTCTACAAGGTATAGAAAAAGATTTTTCCATTTGTATGCATAATAAGAGGCTGAGCATTTTAAGTGCAACATGTTTCGGTTCTCAGAGATGAAGTGACAATTAAAGGACACCAGGACATTTTATGAGAGAGTATCACACACATCCTCTCAAGTGACTGTCATAATCACCATAAAAAGGTGATGCTATATATTCCCCATTTTGCACATGGAAAACTGAAGCTCCTTTCTGCTACTTGGTTAGGGGAAAGACTTGAAAACAAATGGGTTTTCAATACTCAGAGACAGTATAAGTGATTTTGATCTTAGAGATCAGCATGAGCAGAGGTCAATACTCATGAAAACACCTGGCTTGTTGAAGCAAAAGTGAGTGGCCTTGTGTCCTGGTGCATAGTAGATGTGTGCTTAGAGCTGCAGAGATACTGGGTAAGTGCAGCAGAGGAAAAAGAGAACAGGGTGATATAGTAAAGCCCCAGGCTTTAACTTTATCTGTGGATTAATCCATTTGGAAATGGAGCCATGATCTCAAGGGAAAATAAATACAATTGAGACAGAGGGAGTGTTTTAGTCAGTTCAGACTACTGTAAAGTTCCACAGACTGGGTGGTTTAAACAACAAACATCTATTGTTCACATTTCTGGAAGCTGGAATCCTAAGATCAGAGTGCTAGCATGGTCAAGTTCTGGTGGGAGCCCTCTTCCTGGCTTGTAGATGACTGCCTTCTCTTCACATGGTAGGAAGAGAGATCATCTCCCACATATCTCTTCTCATATAGGCCCTAATCCCCTTCATGAGGAGTCCACCCTCATGACCTAATTACTTCCCAAAGGCCCAACCTCCAAACACCATCACGTTGGGCATCAGGGCTTCAACATATGAATTCTGGGAAGATACAAACAATCCATTGCAGGGAGAAAGTAAGAATGAGGTATTAGGACCTATAGCTCAATAAATCCTTCTCTCAAAATACTTATTTCCCTTCTGTCTTGTTCCCAAGATCTTTATCTACATCTGCATATAAATTACTAGGTACAGCGGCATTTTCTATGAAGTGAGCCATTTGAAAAAGAAATGCTAATATATGCATTAATGTATGCATATGTATATATATTGTGCATGGGTATGTATATATAGAGAGGGTTATCTTAGGAGAATAGCAGTAGCCCTTCTGAACCAGAGCATACTGTCCCACAAAGAATAAATTCAGAAATAAATGGCTGTGTGTGTTTCTGAGCCATCCTAAGATAATCAGCTTCTTTGAACGAGCATTCATTTTTTTTTCAGACCCCAGAGGCACCGTGTACTGCCTGGAGACCATCATATTCCCATTTATCCCCAGGATACCTGGGAGAATCTTACTATGCAAAAATATTGTTGAGAGCTTTAGATAAAAGGAGTAATAAACAACAAATCTACAGAGGAGAGAGCTCTTTATAACCTCAGAAGCAAGAGAGACTCTGGGCATAGGAAACAATTTGCTTTCTGTATTTTTGATAATTTAACTGTCAGTGTGGCCACAATTTTGAAATTAGTCTGATCTCCCACAGACTGAAATGCTCATCTATAAACAGAAGAGTCTCAGAGAGAACCTGATGAAGAATGAGGAATGCTAGGGAAACACCTTGTTCTAGGGGACAGGGGGTGGTGGGGGAGGAGCGAGGGAGGGCTGTTTTTAACTTCAAGGAAATCATCTAATTAGAATTTTTAAAACTCAGGCCCACTGTCAGAGAGCCTGATATGCTGTCTTTTCATTCCTCAACTTACTTTCATGAGCAATACAACTGCAAGGCAGCAAATACGTACAATAACTATTGTCAGATAATGACAAATACCTTTTGTCACTTTACAGTCTAGGTTGCTAGTTTTGTATTTACAAGCAAATTGTTACTCAAAATATGAAACACTGGCATTTAGAGAAATACAGAAATTACTCACTTCCCTGGAATTCTGCATGACAAATTAGGACTATGCTTTAACTCTAATAAATGTAGCTGTAACAGTTTTCATAAACATTCTTGAGATGTTCTTCTGGAGTAGCTTTATTTTGGCACCCTACTTTTCCTGCTTAAACAAATGAAAAGGTTGGCTGATATTGTCAAAATACAGCACTTCTGGTGAACCAAGAGCCATTTATTAAAATAATGTATTGATGCAGTGTCATAAAATACAAAATCATATTTCTGCAGGAAAAACCTATTACCCTAAGCCAAGATTATTTTATTTTAAAAGAAAAATTATTGCAGTTGTGGATTCTGAAAGCAATAAGATGTGGTTCAGCCCTTGGCCTTTCATGGTGGCTTTTAATGCACCTTCATGTTATGTAAAAAAGATATTTGTTTAATTAACAAGTGTTGTCTTTGTAGAAATGCATTCATTGAAAGTAGATTTTGAATATCTTATGACTCAAAATTATGAACTTAAGAATACATATATGATTTTTTTTCTAGTTGTAGTAAGGCCTTAACACATAGGCAAGTGTAACAACAACCAAAACACACACACAACACACACACACACACACACACTCTTCTCTTGGAGTGTCAGGGCTCTCCAGAGCTGACCATTTTCCTGATATCATTTTAATCTTGTCCTTTGTCACAGCACTGCACTTTTTGCTCTAAAGGTTTCAGCACTAAAAAGTGGGGAGGTGAAGCCATAGTTCAATTCAATTTATTTTTATATTGCCTCTCATACAAAGTCTCTCAAAACGCTTTACAGTAAGAGATAAAATAATCATATAACACTTGCCATATTCGAAACAGCAGCGATCACCCAGACAGCAAGGGGGAAAGCTGTGCACAGTCATGGGTCAAAATCCCTGGTGAAACACCCCTCGTTTAGAAGCCATATAAATGAACGTTTCAGCAGAGTGACGTGGCCATATAATATCACTCGCCAAGCCCTACGTTCTCAAGGGAGAAGTAAGGCGCTTCATTTTTCTAATCAAATAGAGCATTATCTCTCCTAAATCCGTAGTGATCTCCACTAGTTGACCAGTTTCCTCGCATATGCAAAACTAAAGAGCCAAAGGACAGGAACATGCTTTCTTTCTATTGTTGCCAATTACTTTAATCACACATGATTTATGGCTTCCTGGAAAGCAGTTGTTCTGGGGCACCTCTTTTCCTTGTCTGTGTTCCATATTTTGGCCCCAAGAGGTAAAGGGGAAAAGCTCGTGGAACGACTAAAATGGGTGGTCTTTCTTTCAGTCAACCTCTAGCACGTGCTCACACACACACACACACACACACATACACACATACACAAAGGAAATGCTTACACTTGAGACTTGAAAACGCAGAATGAAATCAGTGACAGTCTGGGGCAGGAAGAAGGAATAAGGGAGGATGATGGAGAAAGAATTTTTGCTAGATAAGGCAGCCCAAATTAAATAATAATTCCCACTGGAAAAAAAAGAAGCAAAAACAAATGTCTGGAAAGGATAATGAAAAAGCCAATCCTGGCAAAAGGAAATTAGGTCAAATCGATATATCAAGTTTGTATAGCACTTTTAATTTACAGAAGGGTTATTCTGGACTTGATGTAAGGAAATTGGAGATGTTACTACTCTGAGAGTGATAGAGTTACCCAGCATAGGAAGAACCTATAGTCAGCAGTGGAAAGCTACCATATTTACAAAGATTTTTTTTCTTTTTACAGAGCAAATAGCAGTTTGAAATTACCAGGCCCAGTGAAAGCAATTCTTGAAAACAAGAGCTTCTCTCCCAAGCCCCACCTCCCCCATCACATGGTTTTTCAAGTATGGAGATGCAATGTTCTCTATCGAAAGCATTTTTTTTCCAAAAAAGTGCAAAAATCCAAAGAAGCCTCTGGCTTCAGGAGAATTCCCAGGATTCATATCAGTAAATAATCCAAAATCTGTTTAGGAAGCATGTTTCTAGAAGGATATGAACCTTTTCTATCCTCTACTTCTTTAATAGAGTCACATCTTTATAATACATAATAACAAACAGAATATATTGTAACTCATTTCTTGACCTTTTAATATTTCTGTCACTGATTGTCAGAGTTGAGAACTACTCTCTATCCTGAGGTGATGGATTATTTAATTAACCATTGACCTTTTCCCAACATTTGTTGACAATGAGCAGAGTCCCATGAAAGCTGCCTGCTTTGGATATTGGTCAATTCTGTGTTGTTTATCAATAGGAGAATGCCATTTTTCATAACTTGGATCAAATAACTGAAATTACTTTTTGCCATTTATTTGTCCAAATCTATTTTCAAATGGATTTATGTCTCTTTCCTTTTAACTATCTATTAGAAAAGAACAATAGGTTTATTATACCTTTTCAAAAACAAATCCCATGTCAACAAACATGTCTGATGGAAATTAATTCAGTCAGCCTACAAAAATAATGGTTTCTAGTTATGAATCTTTTGGACAAAATTGCAGGGATTCATTTCTAATGGTATATACACCTCTCCAGGTTCCCAGTTTTTTCGAGAAAATAAGATCTCCCAGGAGAGTAAGGCAGATCCTTTGAAAAATCCATACAGTTGTTTATAAGTTCCATTCATTAGTAAGGGAAATGTTCCTGCATTTTTCCAAAGGCTATTTTCTTCATAGAAGGGCAAAAAAATGTGGAAGATTTTGTCTAATTAAATATGAAAACTGGAATCTTTCATTTGAATGACAGACTTGTTTTTGTAGTTGGGGTAAATAGCATCTTCTATACCCCATCCAACAGTCCCACACCTGCCCACTTTTCTTCTAGAAAGGCTTTACATCTTGGATGCAGGAGTGAGAAGAGAGCATTGCAAGCCCAGACCAGAGTTTTCATGGAGAAAGTTCCATTTCTGCAGACATCTCTGCCCCCAGGATCAAGTAATATAGTAAGAAAGGGAAAATGTTCAGAGGGTCCAGATTGGCCTTTCCCTCTGTTGGCATTACAACTACATATTCAGCTCTAGAAGATTTGTTTGAGTCCTCAAAGTTTGATTGAGGGCATGTCACAGCGTGAAGGGGTTTGGAACCAGACAGTCCTGAGCTCAAAATTTTAGTTATTTTCCTTTCTGGGTAATATCGTGCACCTCATTTCTTTCTTTAACACTTCCATTTCTTCATCTATAAAATGGGAATAAAAATAGCCACCTCTCGCACTTACTGTAACATTGAATGAGATAATATATGCAAAGCTCATGGCAAATAGTACAAACCCACTAAAACAAAGCTGTTCTAATGTAATGCTGAATTTTCCAGTTTGTCATGTAGACATGGCCATTATCTCTGCAGAGCGGAATACAATATATTAGAGATGTTTCAGCAACAATTGAAGTCCATTTTCATCTCCCTGGAGTCTACAGTGTTTAAAGACTTGACATTATGGAAGTATATTGTCTTCATTAATTTATGTTAATTTTTAATGTTAGTGTGGCAGTATGGGATAATATATACAAAAGCCTGTGTGTATGTGTGTGTTTGCTTATATAAACAAACACAAATGCACACACACAGATATCGCAGGGTGAAAGAGTTTTGACCCTAAGAAAGCAGATTTTCATTAAAGCCTAAACCTAGGACATAATATAAAGCATTAATTGAAATAGCAGCCATTTTTTTTTTTTTTTGGCCTGACAAGAATAAGAATTCTTAAAATGAAAGATGTTTGGAAATTAGCAAAAGCATAGTGTATCTATTGATCATATTTTATAAAAATGTTACCCAAATTAAACAATAGAGCTTTATGATTCTGTACAAAGAAACAGCACATGCAAGTTACCTTTGTGCTGCTCTCTTACGTATCTGTTAATCATGTTATTTCCCTCTGGCATCTATCAGTTTCCCTTCAACGCCAAGAGCTTATCTCCTGTTTGAACAGAACTATATGGGCATATCATCAGATATCTAGATGGCTAAGTTGTACGTTTGATACATGGGTGACGTTAATGTAATATTATGATGGATATCTATTAGCACGTACATCACTGAAATATAGACTCTCTAACATCTTTGACAGTGGCTGCCCTTTCCATGTCAGTGTCAATCCATGCCAGAATCATAAGAATGAACAAATGTGACAGGAGAGGCTGTACCAATTATAGATGAAGGGATACTATCTACTCCCACTATTTGATGTGATTTACTTGGTGGTCCTTCTGCATTTGTAGGCAGCAGATTGGAGCTGTTTATGAAGTGACAAATGGTACTCAATGACACTGAATGACTCCTCCAATCAATTTAACTTGTCTAAAAAGTGGTCATGAATCGTGCCATACATCCAATGGTAGCAGATACAGAAAACTTTTTGAACTTTTTGCCCTGAAAACACATACTCTAAATATACATATTAAAGAGTGAAAGAAATAAGTAGTAAAATTAGTTTATTGAAATCATAATGTCTTTCAACAAAGTTTTTAAAAAACATATTCCATAAGGTTTTTCATCAGGATTTTTTTTTCAGAGAAGTGACCATTTTTATTATTTTGAGAGAAATGCATGTTTTTATTTTTGGTCAAGTTTCTGTTGGAGAAGGGGTAGCACAGAGTTGTCCACATAAATGCATAATTCTGTGGTGAAAAAGTAAAACAATTTAATGGGGGGTGTCAGTGAAATAACTGAGGCCGCTATTATATAAAAAGCCTTTGGGCTTATGAGTCCAGATATTGACTAAAGTTTCCAATGATTATTTAGCCCTTTTTAACAAAACTATTTTGGCCTAAGTGATTTTATTGATGAATTTATTGAATTAATTATAAAATTCAAAGAAATAATTACCTCTAATGCACAGGTTTGATCATGCAAACAGAAGTCCTTTCCCCTAAACACCAGAGAAATGCATAGGCTTTCATACTCACACGTGTTTTTGTCTCACGCGTATAACTAGTATAATGGAATAAAGTCTCAGGCCGGGCTAACCTCACACAAGTGTATTTACATATTTATTTCAATTTATTAGACGTAGGTAGTCTTTTCCATACTTAATTCAAACCACTACTGCTATAAGCCAAGAATGATTTTTTTCCTATCTCTCTATTATTCAAATTTATTAAACAATATTTCACATTTGTTTGACACCGTGTCAAACTCAAAACTCCTAAAGTACTGCTGCAGCTTTGGAACTGTTATGCTTTCTCGGACTTTAATCATTTTTGGCAAGGCTCCACTTCCTGTCAGAAAGTGAAACAGCTTTGGAATGTCATTTTCACGAAAGAAAACAGAGAGAATCCGAGAGGAAGTTCTCCTCCACTCCAGATCCCCTAAGATACTCAAACACGCTCACAGGAGGGCTGGAATACATCAAACATTAGCAGAGGGAAAAGGACACAATTTTCCCACATTAAAAATACATGGATAAAGTTGAACTTCTGCTAAAAATAGTTCCCATGACTAATCCTATTAAGTTTAAAAAATTGGGCAGTATCTTCCTTGAAGCAGAATTACTCTCTGCCATCGCACTGTGCTGCTGCCTACACCCCCAAAGGCAGCACCCCTCAGTGTTAGGCCCTCGTCTTTCCCTTTGTAATCACATTATGGGAAAAGGGAGAGAGAAGGAGATCGGACAGTGCCTTTTATTCAGGTCTCAGATATCAAAGGAAACCAAAAAGAAGACATACAGATCAAAATTATCTCAAAATACCAAAACTTCTGAAGAGCAATATACTGTCCTTATGCATCTGCAGTGTTTTCTCACTCACTCTTGGAGTGTCCCCAGGGAGCAATGAGATTGCAGAAAGCAAATTAAGATTGCTCTGAGTTATGCCACTTCAAGGCCTAGACAGTGTTGGATGAAAAACTGAGCAGCAAATGGTGAAAAGTCTGTACTATCTTGGACACACAAGCCCCTGAGTTTTGCCTCATGTAACGACCATGTGAACGAGACAGGGAAGAGGAGAGGATGAAATCAGATCATGGAAAGTGCCCGACAAAGCTACAAGATTCTAAACCAAGTGCGTATGTCGAGAGGAAGCCATCAGTGCCTCTACCATCCTGCAGTTCACACTGATAATCAATGTTACTTTGGTGATTTAGAGGGGAGGTATGGGAATATAAAGTAGTCACTGCAGAAGGAGTCATTAGGTACCATGATATTGGCATATGTTAGCTAAGTGATTAGCAATGGTGAGGTTCAGCTGCAATGAAACCTAAGCCCAGCTGACGCCATTAACACGGTGGATCTAATGAACCCCACAGACCACATTAAAGCAGAAAAAGCAAAACGACAATTGGAGAATGGCTTTTAATGAAATCATCAATCCAAAAAAGGAGGGGGATAGATGTCATTTAAGAAGGCTTTGTGGAACCACCAGACAATCACTTACTCAGGCACTAGTTGTAAAGGACAGGCAGGTAACTTACTCTTAACTGTTTAGGAGATACTTTGGAAATTGTTTTAAACAATTGGTCCATGGTTTTAGCTTTGCATTAGCATGCAGAAAATGAATTGCAGCTGATTGAGATTTTTCCACACTGTCGCCATAATGTGCAAATGTCCACAAGTCATAAAGATTCTTTGTTACAAGTTCTTAATTGAACTGTACATGTTTGAGGTAATCCATAATTCACAGCCACTTGAACATTGGATCTTACCCTGTAAATATGTACTTCTTTGAAAACCAGGACCTACAATTCCATCTATATGTAGTGCTGCCCCGAAAGGATTCATTCACCTTCAAGCTAACCATTTTTCAGTTGGCCTCACACATATAAAAAGTTCTGGCCTAATGATCACCAAAGCAATTAAGAGGGAAATTTTTGAAGTTTCCCAACGGAAAGTAACTCTCAGGTTCACAAGCAGTCTAGTGAGTAGGAAGGAATGTGGGTGCCAGAGCCGCATTGCCTGGATTTAACTCTCAGCTCTGCTACTTACTAATTTTAAGGTTGTAATTTCTGAGGCAATGTTGGGCCAGCAAAGAAAGAAAAACTATAAGGAGTTAGGGCAGACAAGGAACAACTGAAAGCAGCAAAAAGTGGTTTTTCTTCCTCTCTTGAGCATCAACCCTATAATTTCCACAATGTTGAACTTAATATTGTTAGTTATTTACTTACTTAGTGAGTTTATGAGTGAATGAGTTTTAGCCATTGCCTTCTATGGATGTACTTGGTTTGTCCTCTGCCTAAAACATCTAACAACAAATCTGAATCACTGTCCCTCGGGACCAGCAAGATCCAGAAGGCTATGAATTCAAACTTTTAGAAACTGTGTTCAAAGCGTGTATGTCAACAAACAGAAACAATTAGCAAAGATAAACCATTACTCTTTAAAGCAGAAACATTCCACATCTATAAAGGTTGCAACTTTATAAGCAGTTTATAATGTTTCAGGGCAGCCTGACCCAAACTCAGAAAACTCCAGGTTCCTATTTAAGGAGTCAAATTACAATAGATATTGTAATTGTAAATTTTTAAATAGGCAAAGTAATCATCATTTTGCAACAAAGGGTATATGCCCGTTTCGGCATGTGTGGTTTCAAGGTTACTCTGTGGTCTGTGAAAACATAGGCCTATTTCTCTAGCTTTAGGGGTTCAAACTATGATTCCAGTTCCTATGTTTCAATTCTATTTGACCACTGACTAACGACTAACTATGTAGCTACTTAGTTAATCTCTCTCTGCTTCCTTTTTTTTTTTTTTTTTTTTTTTCAGATAAATTCAGAACAGCAATCATGGCTACCTCATGGGGGTATTGGAAGAAACAAATGAAATCATATGCATTGAACACTTTAAAACACTGCCTTGTGTGCACAGACCCAACAATAAACATTAGCTGTTGTAATTTATTATGCTAGATATTATTGTATATGTTTATCATATTATGTGAAACCCTCTCAACTCCAGATTCCTGGGAATCAATTCCCTCTCCTTTGTGCCTATATGCACATCAGCTAACCTCTGTTGCAAATTCCAGCATGAAAAAAAATCTCCCAGGACCCTTCCCAATTCCTCCACATCAGTAATGGCCCTGAATCTTAGGAATCCAGTGAAACCATCATCTCTTCTTTTTGCTTCTTGTTCTGTCCTGTTTCTCTTCTAATTTCTTTGGTGATTGCCTATGACCCTTAGTAATCCCTAAACTCAATAGTCATGCCTTGAAACTGCGGGGAACCTTTTCCACAGCCTCAACATATCTAGCTTTTTTAGCCAGCAAAGGCCATCAACAGATGATTCCAATGGTACCCTTACTCTACATGTTTGCTTTTGTGTTGGCTTCTCTACACGCCCAGTACTGCGGCCTAATCCCAGATTGCTGAAGAATGCCTGTAGGGAAGTAGTCACCAAAGATGATTCTGATGAACAGCTTGCTGTAGCTCTAATGGTGAGACATATAAAATGCATCATACATTAAATTTAATGTTGCCTCATTAGTCTTAATTAGATTCCTACATTACACCAGGATTATGGTTTCTCCGTGTTTATGTTTCCTCCTAAAATTGAGTCTACCCCAGATAATACTTCAGTGTACTTTTTAAACCTTTGAATAAAAGTGTCCAGTAATGGCTTAATATCAATAATATCCTTGATCTTATAAAAATAATATCAAAAGAAAGCCAAACTAAATTATTGTATGTCTAAGGGGTTTCGTGTCATTCATAAAGCCCATAAAAGAAGTCTTGTAACTCAGAAATAAACCTAAAAACTGCAAACATTTGCTCACTAAGAAAAGTAATTGGTCTATTATTTCCTTTATTCCCCTTTCTATCATTATGCATAATACAGAATATGGTTTTTTTTTCAATAAAAGAATAGTTGTTTCCCTCCCCTTTTTCTCCCATTTCATAGTTTAGCTTCTCCTTTTATTGGCATCTACCATGAAGCCTTAGCACATTCGGTATTGATCATACAGCTATGAAAGAAGAACAGGACCTGAGAAATGCCAGAGCATGACCATTTTTTATAAGAAAGGAGTCACAGCCTAGAAGTTTGAGAGACTTGTGAGGGCTTGGAGATCATGGGGGATCCGTGACCAGAAGTCAGGTTTCCAGCCCACCATTCATCACATTTGTGATCAGCTCCATAATGCATCTGAGACCATATTCTGCTGCCGTTGTTCGAATGCATCGTGTCGCACAAGCCTCTCAGTCCCTAACTCTGAGTTCACATGCTCATGTCCCTGAGCACCTGGACAGACTCTGAAGTACCTGTGGTTTGGCTGTACTGTTCCCAGTAATCACAGACTCCTAACCTGAAAAACCAAGGAAAATACAATGCAGATCAGGTCTGTCAAGAATTCTTCAATTCTCTTTCACTGGATAATGAAGGGGTTGGTGGTATGGAAGTCCTGAAAGATTATATCTCATTTACATCGACGTATTAGTAATGTATGGATTTTAACAGACATTAAGTAATGTCTGTTAATTAACAGTCCATTAAGTACTGGATTAAGAAATTCAGCCCTGCTATAGTTTTACTTCTTGTTGGAAAGGAACATCATTAGGTCTCAACTTATTCTCATTCTTGTGTCCCTGAGTTACCCACTACCCTCCAGCAATTGCTGAGATCTGGCCAGTGCCACTGCACCTCCAAGTTTCATCTAGGAGGAAACTATCAAGCAAGGAAAATATCAAGATTAGGGGCTGAAGAAGGCAATGAGAGAGTGAAGAGAAGAATTCAGAACCAAACAATATTCATGTGCAACTTGAAAACACTAGCTTAGCATGGAAAATCTTTAAACTTTGCCAGCCCCTTGGGGCACTTGGGTGGCTCAGTCAGTTAAGTGTCCAACTTCAGCTCAGGTCATGATCTTGCAGTTCACAAGCTGGAGCCCCGCTTTGGGCTCTGTGCTGACAGCTCAGAGCCTGGAGCCTGCTTCAGATTCTGTGTGTGTCTCTCTCTATCCCTCTCATGCTTTGTCTCTGTCTCTCTCACTCTCAAAAATAAATAAACTTTTACAAACATTAAAAAATAAATAAAATAAAATAAAATAAAATAAAATAAAATAAAATAAAATAAAATTCACTAGCATCTTGAAGCTGTGAGCATGAAGAACAGATAGCCGTGGGGAGAGCTGGGAGGCTTGGAAAGAACCAGTGAGCACAAGAGATCAAAACACATTTTAGGACAAATAGCTTTCAGACGATATTATTATATTCATTTCAGTAATCTACAAAATTTGTAAATAAAGACCTATTTGCAAAACTAGAAAAGTTACCTATATGTTTGTCCAGGAATTATACCTGACTATCATCAATCACTTTCCATCCATTATTTTATGCTATCTAGCTCTTCATTTAATGACCCCATAAGGGTCCAGTGCCCTGGATACATATTCTAAATCCTGGAGTTCCTAAAAAGATTTTAAAACTACTTCTAAATCAATGTTAACATTTGCAGGCTAAATAAAAACAAATTATATTTCAGCGAATAAAACTGTTGGTTAGATAGTGGAATATGTAGGTAAAGGTTATCTGAAAGTTTTCTGAACTATAGAAAGAAATTTAAAGATGATGAAGACGTATGTGGTATCACTGCTCATGACTTAAAATTACATAATTCAGTAAATGCTCATACCATTTTTAGTGTTCATGTTCTAGAAGAATACAAGCTTTAAAAAGTTATTCATTAAATACTCCAGAAAAAAAAATGTCTCATGAACTTTTAACAAATGTATGCTGGGAGAGCCAATTCTATAGCCATGTAATGGAAATGGACAGTAGCTCTGCTATTAAACTTTTGGTTTAGTAGCAAGCTATCAAACCACCCGCAAAATGTCAAAATATTCTATACACCTCAGAGTTAGAGATGTCTGACTCTCTATGATTTATGGAAACATTATTTAAAATGTATTTTCTGTTCATTTCTGTCCAGTGCTGCACCTTTTATAAACCTACTGATTAATATCAAACAGTGAACAAATCTGACAAGCAGGATTACCAATCTAACAAAACTGTTTATAGTGTGAGTGAAAAAAGCACACCATTTCCAGGCAGTGTACTTAATAATAAAATCCTGTTGTACTTAAGTGGTGAAGGGATTACTTAACTGTCAAAGTTCCTTTAACTGTTAAGAGTTACCACATTAAAGACATGCTATTCAAAAGGACCAGAAGAATATGTCATGCCAGTTTATTCATCATTATCATATTTTTATATTTAAACATAACATAATTGATGTGTATAGAAATAAGGTAAATTCAACTCTTTGAAATTAAATTATCTTCCCCTAAGTCATTTTTATGGTAGAGAATAAAGCATTTTCATACACAGCTTTAAACTCACTTTTTATAAATATTATATAATTTTGGTCAAATTATATGATATCAATACATATTATAGTTTATATTTGAACATTTTTCTTTAGAAAAGAGCTTTGGGGGGAGGTGCCTGGGTGGCTCAGTCAGTTAAGCGTCCCACTCTTGGTTTTGGCTCAGGTCACCATCTCATGGCTCGGGAGTTCAATCCCTGCCTCCGGTTCTGTGGTGACAGTGTGGAACCTGCTTTGTATTCTCTGTCTCTTTCTCTCTCTGTCTCTCTCTCTGTCTCTCTCTCTCTCTGTGTCTCTCTCCCTGTCTCTCTCTCTCTGTCTCTTCTGTCTCTCTGTCTGCCCCTCCCCCACCCCACTCACTTGCTCTTGAGTGCTCTCTCTCTCTCAAAATAAATAAATAAATAATTGAACATTTTTTTTTTTAAAAAAAAAAGGAGCTTTGGTATCATAAACCTCACAACTTCTGTGAGATATTTTGCAAAACCCTTTAATTTTGACAAACATTCTAGTCTACTTTAGTTACGTAGATAGAATTATAGAACTATTGTTTACAGAGAGAACGTTACATTTTTAACTCAAGAATCATTAAAAACTATTGGAACATCAGCAACTAATAAAACAATTTGTATGACTAAAATCAAATATTGGAAACAAACAAGTTTGATAGATAAATAAAGAGTTTAATTTAACTAGCCTAAAACTCTTTAAGACTACAAAATTCCCAAAACAACAAGCAGAAAATCATCACCCAAAGCGCTATTTCCATGATAATTTCAAATTGTGTTTTTGTAAGTATAAGGACATTTTAAAATTTAATTTTAAGATGACAATTTCTGTTAAATTATCTTAGTGAGCTTAAATGTAAGACTATAGAAGCAAAAGAAGCTATTATAGCTTGACAGAATCCAAAGTATTGACTATTATTTCACATCTACATGTTGATCTTGAGCTTACGTACATGGAAGTCATAAGAGAAATAAATTCTGTAAAGTTAGACAGTAAGAAACATAAAGGATGTGGGGAAATAAAATCCCAGGATCAAATTCATTTTCCCTCAAAATGAATAAAATAACTCCTGGCAAAGAGCAACATCACCAAAAATGGATTAAGGAGCTCCATGGATCCATCCCTCTGTGAAAGCACCCATTAAGCTGGCAAAAACTTTCAGAATCAAATCTTTTGAAACTCTGGATACTAATACAAAATCCTAAAACAATGAGAGAGTGCTTAATGAACAAAGAAGATACTAAATTTTGGCATTTAAGGAAATCCCTGTTAGGGCAGTGGCTGATTGCTGAAATAGTGGGAGAAAGACTTCAATGACCACACATGACAAAAGGTACAGTCTTTGCAAGAGTAATTTGGAAATGTTACTAAACAAATGGACAATTGTAGTCCACAAAAATCACAACAGCGAAACTCTGGAGAGAGAGGAAAATCTGATTTTTCAGAGTTGCCAAATTTTAATATGCAAATATCCAGTTGTCAACCAAAAGTTATGAGGCATGCAAAGAAATAGGAAAGAATGGCTTACTCACAGGATAAAAAAATATGCAGAAACCATAACTGAAGAAGCTCAAATATTAAACATACTAGACTAAGACTTTAAATCAACTGTCTTCAATATGCTCAAAGAGTTAAAGAAACCTATACACAAACAACTGAAGGAAACCATGATAATGATGTCTCAACAAGTAGAAAATATCAGCAAAGAGATAAACATTATAAATAGAATTAAATAGAAATTCTGAAACTGTGCAGTATAATAGCTGAAATGGAAAACTTACTAGAGGGATTCAACCCAGATTTGAGCAGGCAGAAGAATCAATGAACTTGAAAACATGTCAATTAAAATTATCTAGTGTGATGAACAGAAAGAAAAAAAATGAAGAAATACCAATGGGATGTCAATATACACAAGATGGGATTCCCAGAAGAAGAAAAGAGAGAAAGAGGAAGAAAAAAATATTGGAAGAAATAATGGCTGACAACACCCCCAGTGTGGTGAAAGACATGAATTTATTATACATCTAAGAAGCTCTACCAATTCTAAGTAGGATAAATGCAAAGAGATCCACACAGAAATACTTTACAATCTAACTGTCAAAAGGTAAAGAGAGACTCTTGAAAGCATGAAGGGGAGGTTCTGACTTCTCATGTACAAGGGATCCTCAATAAGACTAGAAGCCAATTTCTCGTGAGAAACCATGGTGGCCAGAAGGCAGAGGAATGACTATTAAATGGTTGAAAGGGGGGCGGGGGGGAAATCTGCCAACCAAGAATTCTATGTCTGGCAAAACTATTCCTGAAAAATGAAGGAGAAATTAATACATTCCCAGATAAACAGGTCGAGAGATTTCATCACTGGTAAATGTTTCCTGTAAGAAATGTTAAAGGGAGATTTTCAGGTTGAAATTAAAAAACATTAGATAGTAACTGAAAGCCATACAAAGAATTTTTTTTAATCAGTAAAGATATCAACATAGGAAAATATAAAATCTAGCATTATTATATTTCAGTTTACAATGTCTTTTTTCCTATATAATTTAGAAGACAAATATATAAAATAATAATTTCACATCATTTTAATGGGCACACTGTATGTAAAAAGATGTGATTTGTCACAATAACAACATAGAATGGTAGGAACAGGACAATAAAGGAGAGGAGTTTTTGTATGCCATTGAGGCTACTGTAGCTTTGGTTGCTAGTGGTATCAATGCAAACTGAATTATCATATATTTAGGATGTAATTATATTCTCAAGAGTAACCACTAATAAAATAACAAGAAGAAACTCAGAAAAGAAAGTGAGAAGAAAATCAAAATAGGACACTAGAAAAAAATTAAACAGGAAGAAAGGCAATAATAGAGATATTGGGGAACAAAGAAAAAATAAGATATGTAAAAATCAACTTAAAAAGGGCAGAAGTAAGTCCTTCCTTATAAGCAATCACTTTAAATGTAAACGGATGAAACTCATCAATTAAAAGGCAGAGATTGACATAATGAATGTTTTTAAAAAGAAAACATGATCAACCTATCTTCTATTAACAAGAGACTCACATTAAATACAGAGACAAATGATTTGAAAGGGTAGGAAAAGATATTCCATACAAATAGCAACCAAAAGAGAGCAGGGGTGGCTTATCAATATCAGACAAAGTAGATTTTAAGTCAACTATTGTTATAAGAGACAAAGAAGAACTTTACATATTCTTAAAAATTCTAATGCAACAAGAAATAAAACAATTTGGGCATTGCTAAAATATAGCAGAATTTATAAGACCCACATTCCTCTATTTAAAATGCAACATTAGCTACCATTTCCTTGATGGTGACCCCTAAATTGCCAATGTAAACCACTTTGGAATATTTTTTATTGGTGCATTTCTAGTTTCTTTTTTTTATATATATAGTTTATTCTCAAGTTGTTTTCCATATAACACCCAGTGCTCTTCCCCACAAGTGCCCTTCTCCATGACCATCACCCCCCTTCCCCTCCCCCGCCTTCAGCCCTCAGTTCATTCAAGAGTCTCTCATTATTTACTTCCGTCCCTCTCCCTAACTTTTTCCCCCTTCCCCTCCCCATGGTCCTCTGTTAGGTTTCTCCTGTTAGACCTATGAGTGAAAACATATGGTACATTTCTAAAAAGAGGAAGATGATTTATAGAATCAGCATTTCTCTGTTTTCTTCTGGTTTTTCTTTTTATCAATCTTCATACCCCAATTTTCTCCCAGTGGCATCACCCGGCCCTATATAATCCTTTAGACTAGATTTTCTTGGCAAATCCACCCAAAGAGCAGACTGATTTTGACCATTGAGGTTTTCTTTTATTTACGATTTTCATGATTTTTAAAAAACTATTCTACTTGGGAAATATACTATAATATTTGTCATCTTTACTAATTGAGAACTTTTACACTTATCTTGCACTGATAACCACAGAACTAACCTACATACAATTTTTAGTATAATTAGTTAGTTAGTCCTTTTATATTTATTAGTAGAATACTCACAAGTAGATTAATCTGAATCAAATATATATAGAGGACAAAATTAAGTTGTTGATGAAATATTCCATCTCAATTGAACTGCCAATTAAAAAAACTAAGTAAAAATTACTTTCAGTGAAGTTCACCTTCAGTTAAATTTTGAAGTTTGCTTCATCGTTTCTTGTCATTTCATAAAAGATTCAGGAAAAATATATCACTTGATTATCTTCAAATTTCTTGGACAAGTTACCTTACATTTTGTTTCATTTTTTATTCTTTTTTAAGCATACTCATTATGCTTACTAAGCTCTTACAGATTAGTAAAAGAAGAATAAAATCAAAATAAAATCAACCTCCCCCCCAAAAAGAATCATATTGCTTTAGGAAATATTATAATTTAAATTTTAAAGAAAGCCTAAATTTTTCTGTTTTAATTCTCAAATGTTTGAACTCCCTTCTCCATTTTGATGGAATATATATTTGGCATTTATAGTTTGCCATGTACAGGGGTTGGCAAATAACATATTTTGATTAGTTCTTATGCTTGTCTTGAATAATCTCAATATTAGAAGTGCCTGGGTGGCTCAGTCAGTTAAGCCTCTGACTTCATCTCAGGTCATGATCTCACGGTTTGCGGGTTCAAGCCCCACATCAGGCTCTGTGCTGGGTCTTCCTCTGTCTCTGCCCCTCCCTGCTTGTGCTCTGTCTCTTTCTCTCTCTCACTCGAAACTAAATAAAACATTAAAAATTTTTAATAAAAAATAATAATTATCTCAATTTTATAAACTTGAACACCTCAGTAATGTAGACTATACTACTCAGTAATAAACACACAGTAATACAGAGTAGCCAAAAACACTTGAAAACCATATCATATGAGTTAGTATTAGAAAGAGAAGCTATGATGAAGATATCTGCTATGCAGCTTTGTTGTGGTCTTTCTCCAACTATAGTCAAACTACTTCTCTAGAGCCCAGGAGGGCTGTAGCTTCTGTAGGTATAAGAGATCTGTGGACTCCAGGGAGAAGAACTGGTCATGGCAAGCTGGTTTCCCAGAAGAGAAGCCAAGAGTTGCTAAACTGAGTTCTCTCTACCACTGAGACTACAAGTCCAAACTTCTGCTGTAGAGAAGACTAGAAATGTAACTAGAAAGGTTATTGCCTTAAAGGAGACCAGAATTCATCAGCAGAACACCACAAACTTGCAGATGTGAACTATACACCTTTCATTCATATGGGGAATTGCTACTGTACAAGGCAAACAGGAGTCAACCTGGCACTAAAGGGTAAGGAGAACAATAACCTGGCAAATAAAAATTAAATGTTCCTCAGGGACACCTAAGCAACCAGAGGAAGCAGTTTCCAGTAAAGGATAATCACAAAGGAGATTGATGAATTTATCTACCATAAAATAAACTGTAAGTACATACAAAATGATCGAGTTACATTAGGGAAAAAACAACCCAACTAGGAAACGAGGTTACTGAATTTTAAAATTCAACACAAATTGAAGGTGAGTATGTTACTGGAATTTGAAAAACTTTCATGAGAGATTAAGTGCAGAAAATAATTCAAAAAACAGAACAAAAATCAAAGACATGAAAATCATAAAGTAAAAGCTAACCAACTTAGAGGACTTCCTCAGGAGATATAACATACAGATAATGCTATATAAAATATTTTCCATATGAATTAGAGAATTGAGTATAAATATAAAACAATACAAATCATAGAAAAAATTTAGGATGTCATATATTTTACTCAGTGTTAGGCCAAATGGTTGAAAAGGAGGGAGGGAAGAAGGAAATATTTGACTATGCAAGCTTATCTATCTAATACAGCAAAAGATAGCATAAATAAAGCCAATAGTTACATGTCAGAGCTGCAAAATGATCTGTAAAATAATATTAAAGTTTATAAATAAAAACCATAATGTAGCAGTTACAAACTGATGAGAAAAATATAAGAGCCCTATATGTAGTGCTTATTTATTGCTGCAAAACAAATTGCCCCAAATGTAAAAGCTTAAAATAACAACATTCATTTTCTCACAGTTTCTGTGGGTCAAGCATCAAGGAGTGCCTTAGCTAGATTCCACTTGCTCTAGGTCTCATAAATTCGCAATAAAGCTCTTGGCCATTACAGACTCATGCTGTCTCAATTGGGAGGAGAGGTCTGCTTTCAAGATCACTCACATGGTTTTTGGCAGGTTTCATTCCCTTGCCACATGGGCTACTCCATAGAGCTACCTCATGACATTGCAGTTTACTTCTAACAGGGTAAACAATACAAAGTGAGAAGAGAGAGCACTAAGAAAGAAGTCTGCAGCCTTTTTGTAACCCAGTCTCAGAATTGACATGCCATTGTTTGTTTCTTCTGCATTCTATTTGCTAGAAGCTAATGACTAAATCCAGTCCATATTTAAAGGGCAGAGTTTAGATGAGGGTGTAAATATCATGAGGCTGGGATCATGGAGACATCTTAGAGGATACCTCCTACACTTGGAGGTGAATTCATAGGCAATTTACAGAAGAGTGAATCCAAATTGGAAACAAAAGTAATAAATATATTAAAATATATAGAGAGAGATTTTTAAAGTGCTAATTGAAGAAATGCATATTAAAGTAATTAATAATGAGTTGTCGCTTTATACCTATAGAATGGCAAACTTTTTTAAAAATGTAGTTCCTACTAGAAGTTTGAATTTTTATAATTAAGTTTCTAAAATCTGTATCTATATATCTATACTTCACACTGAAATTCTACTTCTTTTATTCCATCTTACAGAAATAAAATCAACAGTATTTAGAGGAGTGTGTGCAAAAACATTATTTGTAATAGTTCAAACCTGAGGGATGGTTGGGAGTGGGAAGAATGATTATTGGGAGCAATGGCTAAATAAATTGTGATTCATCTTTATCATTGAATATTAGGTAGTCTTTAAAAATAGATCTGTACCAGCTGTCTTAGAGGGATTTCTGATAAAATGTTATACAAACAAGTAAACATAATGTGATTTCACTGTGATAAAATAATTACAATAATATCTATTTATCAGTCAATTACATAGTTGCATATATTTATATATAAATTTATTATATGAGAAGGGGAAAATAAGGAGGGATAAGATAAATATCAGGCTGTTTACATTGGTAACTCCCGGCAAAAAAAAAAAAAAAAGGTTAATTTGGAAAAGAGGACGGGCTAAAAGCCAAAAAAATAGCTGCATTTTAGATGTATATTTAAAGTCAAAAGGAATTTTATATGCATATAAGTACATATTTATATATTTAACTGTATATATTTATTTATTTTGAGAAAGAGCGAGAATGGGGGGGGGGGTAGGGGCAGAGAGAGAGAGGGAAAGAGAAAACTCCAAGCAGGCTCCATACCCAACACAAGGCTCAATCTCGTCACCAATCATGACCTGAGCCAAAATCAAGAGTATGACACTTAACTGACTGACTGACTGATCCACCCAGGTGCCCCTAACTGTATGTATTTAAAGTCAACAGAAATTTTTGGGTGGTTACATTTATATAAAAATAGAGATATAGACAGATCGATAATTGATAGATAATAGATAGATAGATAGATAATAGATGTCTATGTACCTATGCATATATTTGAGTGTGTACATGTATGTATAGAAATAAAGGAAAGGATGGACAAAAATAAAGCAAGAATGTGTCACTCTTACAAGCTCTTCTCTGTGAGTAACTGTCTTAAGCAGGAGAGTTTGACCATAAGTCACAGATGCATAGGCCACCAGAGCTAGTACCTAGTGAGCGGGAGAATCATCTCCAAGTAATGTAGGTGAGACACCTGCAGCACAGATCTGAGCACACTGTCCTTTTACCAGACAACAGTTCCCCCAGTTTTATGCATTCTTTTATGCTTAATCACTCCAGTGTGGTTTGGCTTATGAGCTGATTTTTAGAGTAAACCACAATTGATAAACAGGAAAATTGTAAGAGCTAGAAAGGGTACGACTTTAGTAGGCAAACAAGAAAAGATAACACAAAACAAAGATATTTAAAATCTGTGATTGTTGCTTTTCTTCTAGAGAAGTAAAGTGTTTTTAAATCACAGGTAAGAGGAACCAAGATTACCCACAGTACAGAGCATAGAGCTTCACATCCCAGCCATAAGTAAAGAAAGAGCTAATATCTTGTGTTTCATACCAATCCAAAAATAAATTTGAGCCACTTAAGGCATAATCCCAAAAGTGTATTCACAAAGCATGTGAAAGCTTAAAAGTAAATAAGTAAAGGTGAGAGGATATTCCTAAATCGCAATCTAACCTCAGAAAAATTTCCCTGACCGCATCACATTCAGCTCATCTTAGCCATTTTTGGAGAGAGGCTTTGAAAACCACCAGTTCCCACAATGCTGTAAAACACCAAGAAACAAATAATATTTTAGTATCCAACCTGCCATTAAAAAAGATTTCTCTCTTAACATATTTCAAACTCCCATTGACTCAAATGAAAAGGGCCTTTTTACTGGTGCTATTGTGGAAGCAATTCCTCAGTCTCAATTCACTCTTGAGCAGTCTGCTCTTAAATGCTTTTACATTATGCTATCTTCTTTCAATATGGCCTATTTACAATAGAAACAGAGCATGGTAGCCAATTCCTGAATCTTTCTCAGAGACAAAACATTCTCTCTACACAACTTCCCTTACACTTGACACTGCATCATACTGCCTCCATTAATGACGGGCCACACCTAACACTTTCCCATAGACTGCAATGCCACTCTAATTATGTTCTTCACATTGTGGATGAATGGAACAGCTAAAATTTATATGCATACTAGACACCACTTCCTACGCATCCATTCTTCAGAAACGTTTTTAGAGTTGTTAAGGAAGAGTAAAATGAATTAAGTATTGACCATGTAAAAAACTTCATTATGTAGGTCACACACGAATAAAAGAAATGTTCTAGGAGATAAGTGTACCCCAAAGAAAAACATTTCCTAAGTAAATGGAAAGATGAGTAGTTCATAAAGACCTTGGAAACTCAGAAAAATATCCATCCATGATTAGGATATTCAGAAGCAAAGGCTCAGTAATAGAAGGAAAAAACTAAATTTTACATTTACAAAAGTATGGTTAAGCACAAGTATTAACAGGAAAAATAATTTGTGGTATATCAAAATGGAAGACGAACTTTAAAATAATGTTTTATTTATAATATTGACTAGATTTTGTAATACAGTATTAAGAATCCAAGGTCAAGATATAAAACAATTATAACATATACAGAGAGAAAATTCCTTGTTTAGGAAAAAAAAAAAACGATAGAATGTTAATTCTTAGGTTTGAAGAAATTCCGGAAAGTGCTGAGAATTGAGCCTTGGAAATGACAAAGTTATGAAAAATGTCACACAGAACTGAGATTCAAGCCCGGCTCTGCCTTCCTTGCTCTTAACCACTCTTCCGTGTGGCTCTGACCCTTGGATCCTGCCAAGAAATAACTTGCAGTATAGTAGGAAGATAAAATATGGCTATTAATTTGGATCTATAAATAAAGGAGGAATGACAGTTTAGGAGAGTTTTAAGATTTTGAGTTTGTATAACTGGGAGAATTATAATGCCATTAAAGGATAAAAGAGAAAAAGAGGTGATTTGAGTAAAATGACCAGCTGCTTTTTTCCTTTGCATAGGACCTCTTCTCTTTCAAACGCTGCCAGTCACTTTCATACTCTCCATGAAGGCAAATAGAAGTAATCTCTCTGGGAAATACACCAAACTCACAGAAGACCCAAGGATTCTGACCTCATGTTCCCCAAAGAAATGTCCCAGCCAGACAGGCTTATAGAGGGAACCACAGTCAACAAATCCCATCCGCATGCTCAGAACTTTCTAGAAACCATTTAGTGCCCCAATCTAAATATTAGCAGGTAATTAAAAATATCTGAGTATCTAAAGAAATAGTCTAACATGACAGAGGCTGAAATAATAATAGACAAGAAAAGTGGACGTACTTGAGGAAACACATTTTATGCAAAAGGAAAATTTGTTTAAAGTTTTAACTAATATTCTCAAAGAGATAGAAGAAGATACTACATTCATAAAACAATAGTAAGTAGCTATTAAAAAGGGATATTCAAAAAAGGACTATTCAGGTTAAAAAAGTGCTCTTCAAAATTAAAAATATGATAGTAGAAATTAAAACAAAAAAGTGTAGAAGATAAGGTTAAAGAAATCTCTCAGGAAATAGAAAGGGATGAAAAGTAGGGGAGAATAGTAAGAAAACTAGAGGGTCAGTCCAAGCGATCCACTATTATTATATTATATATATTTTTATCCAAATAATTGGAGTTTGCAAATAAATCATCTTCAAGAAAATATTCATAAATAGAAGACATGAGTTTCCAAATTGAAAGAGCCTACCACATGCCCACCATAATGAATTCCATTAAATACACAGCAAGGCAAACCACTCTGAAATATTAGAATATGGAAAGCAAAGGAAAACTCTTAGTGTCTAAAAGAAACACAAAGAAGCAAATAAAATTAAGACTTTGAATTCATAGCAATGTTAGAAGATAAAGGAAAGCAAACTGACCCTGCCCAAATCCTAAAAGAAAGTGATTTTCCCAACCTAGAATTTTATAGAAAAATATTACTTTCATAAATAAATGTTTATATATGAATATTCTCGGAAACCATTCTCTCTCTTGTATTTTTTCTCAGGAAGCTCTTAGAGGATGTGCTTCAACAGAAAGAGGGAAAAGTTGGCAGAGAAAGACATGGAACTGAAAACAGAATTGACACAACAAGAGAGCAAAGGGCACCAGGCACATAAATAACCAGCTTAGACGAGAAGGAGTTAGAAGCCACTGAGAGAGCCGGGAGAAGGGGGAGAAGGATGGAGGGAGGGAGATGCCACTAATAATATTCCTGATGCCTTCAAAAATATGGGAGGAGATTTCATCAAACGGAGTTAAATTTGGAATTGAAATGATGATAAGTACTTACCAGCAAAAAACTAAGCAGGAAAAAAAGGGAAGGAAAAATTGGCATATATACATTATCATATATATTACATAAATATATATGTATATATGTACATAAAATAAGGTCAAATGTGGGTAGGATTTACATAGCCATAATAATATAAACACTATGTACTGATATAACTCAAAATATTACAAGATTGAAGGTAGGATAGGAAGAACCAAGATACTGGTGTGGGAGGAGAGGAATGACAGGAAAGTTAGGGCTAAATCCTATTTTCCAGAGGTAATTTTTGAGCTAGTACCTAGAGCTAAACATATGAGAAATAAAACTACATACATATTGTTTAGAATACAGAGATAATAGAATTGGAATTCATTGCTTTCAGGGGAAGAAAGAGAAAATGGTTAATTTGACTCTTAACAAACATGAATTATTTGACGCTTTAAAGTGTATACACCCATCTATCATCAATAGAAATAAAAACTTCAGAGCAAGAGACAGAAATGGCAAGCCTCTCTCTGGAAGAATCATGTTGACCTGGATTTTCAAGGAAGGCAAAGATGAGACCCGAGAAAAAGGAAAAAAGGAGGCATTCTAGTGGAGCGGCCCAGATCCAACTGCCAAAATCTAAGTACTTAGCTGATATCTACTCTTCTTGGTTTGCTTTTGTATTTCTTTAAGTTTATTTTTATTTATTTTGAGAGAGAGATAAAGAGCAAGTGGGTGAAGGGCATAGAGAGAGGGAGTCAGAATCCCAAGCAGGCTCCTCACTGTCAGCCCAGAACCTTGAGATCATGACCTGAGCTGAAATCAAGAGTTGGATGCTTAACTGATTGAGCCAACCAGGCACTACTGCTTTTGTATTTTATGTGGGTGTTTTTGTGTGTACGATTCTTATTTTTCTCAGTTTGAATCTTTTCACTGACCCAAATTTATTTCCACCTCATTTTCCAAATCACTTAACAATGTAACTTTACCACCAGAAATCATTGCAATGCACCACGATGCACGACAATGAGAACCAAGATTAGGTTCTAATGCACCCACTTAAAAATTCTATCAATCATTAAACTCCTCACTGAATTTTCTGTCCTGAAACTGCATACAATGGGTAACTAATTGGTTAAACTAATAGCACAAATAAATGAAATATAAGCTCAGTTTATTACTTCAACTTATATGAGCTTCAGACCAAAAACTTGGAGGAGTCAAAAGACCTACAATATTTCAGACACTGGAGTGGGTATGATCTGTACATAATCTTCATTTTAAAAGCTTCTAGGAAAACAGGACTAACAGCATTATCTCAGAGGGCAATTAGAAAGATATTACAAAATTTTATTTATTTGAGTAAAAAAGAAACGCATTGTTCTTAATATTACTTAAAATATGTTAATAAAGTCTTGATGGATTCTAAAGGCAGTCCTCTGAATTAGAGGATACAAGACAGCCATTCTTTGACCCTCTTAGAAAAGGTCTCCTCTCCTTGCCTGAGGTCCTTGGCTGGTCATCAGAGCCAGAAGAAAAACCAATGGCCTGATTTCCAGCCCAGAGTTGATACCTCTGATTAAAAAATAGATTTTTCTCCAAATCTCCAACCAAGATGCTTTCCCTGTTCTGTAAAATATGCTATACATTCAGATAAAAGAAATATAAAATCCATGTGAAGGGCATTTTATGTAAAGCTATTATAATATTAATACAGCAATAATAAACACTTAATAAAACAAACATAAATTAGAAATTAATAAAAAAAACTGTGAAGTATCCACTGATTCCATTCTGAGTAATATCATAGAAATACAAAGAACACAGAAGATACAGACTAAGTAGGACCAATATTTTACCACATGTATTTCGTAAAGTCATGAGAGTTTAAATACACCCAAAACTGAACATTCTCCACTTTTGTAACTATTGAATCTCAGAATGACTTATTTTTTTTTTCTGGATAATAAATCTTCATATTGAGAACTGTATTACTTTAAAGAAACTTAGTATTACATGTAAAGATAGAAAGCCACCAACAAAGCATGTAAGTCATTGATTTTAGTATATTTGCATCTTTCAGAAAAACTATAATTCATTGTAAACATCTTTAACTCAAACTGGTTTAGTATTCTTTACTTCACCATATGCTTTTTTAAATTAGGAAAATGAAAGCATAATAAAAAGAGATTGATATGGTTAAGTATTTTGAAAGTAATAGCATTGATCATTTTAGCAATTAATAGCCTAGATTTCAACTTATACTATCATATTCTGCTTTCCAGAAGCAGTGCATGCTCTAGATACTTAGCATGTAAAGGACATTGAGGAATTAAACTATAGCATAAAACAAAAAATGTTTCGAGAGTACTTTTAAAATGTGTTTGAGGGGTTTGATAACTCATTAATACTAATTCCTCACATTTGGAGTTTTCCCCATAAATACACACATGCCTCCACATCTTTGATAAGTCTTTACTATGATTATTGTGCAATAGAAATTGTAAGAAGGAAAACAGTAATATCAGTGAGAGAGAATTTCACAGAAAATACTGATTACATTTGATATGGTTTGAAAACTGGCTTTGAGTGAGTATCTGCTTAGAGAAATGCTTGGAGAAAGAATGTCCTTGGGAACAATCATAAACAGAAAACTCTATAGACTGGATTTACAAAGAAATAAATATATACATAGTCTATAAAGGCAATGTCTTGAGAGCTATGCTGGCAATTTTCCAGGAGCCCTGGGAACATGCCTAATTTCCATCTAAATTTGCACACATCTTTATTGCAATCTCATACCCTGTGAAGATTTACTCACTCTCATGTCCTTTGGCACAAGGGGAGAAATGAGATGTTTCTCTCTCTTTCTCTGTCTCTCTCTTTCTCTCAGAACAGTCAAATCAGTGATGTCCTTGTAGACCATCAGGAGTCTAAATTGCATTCCTTAAGACCTCTCCTCAGCATCACTGATATTTAAAAAATGGAAAAAATGCAGTCACTGCACAATTGGGAATAACAACAAATAATTTCCATGCTGGGAATTGAACGGTGCAAGTGAATCACTGAATGAGCCTACACCCCATTGTAATCTCTCTGTAACTCAACCCACCTGTGCATAAAAACCCCACACTATCAAATACTTTTGTTATTTCTAAAGTTGACATCCCTTCAAAAGGACCACATCTTTCACGTCCATCTGAGAGCATATTACTCTCAGTTATTCCTACCTTCTCTTCTTCTGTTGCCTTCTTCCTCTCAGACTCAACTGCTCAATCCTAGAAAAATCCTCCTGAATTAGCTGCTATTGTGTCATGGCCTTCTACCCTCACATTTACTGCTAAGCCTTTTTGAGAACTACTTCAGGGTTTTTTTCTCTACCTCTTTGACTCCTCCCACCCTCTTGTTATCCGTTCCTGCCCCTAGAAAGTATGGAAAATACTTACTTAGATGTCACCAAAAACTTATGAGTCATCAAATCCAAGTGCGTCCTTCAACTCTTATCAACAATGATGTCAGGGCACCTATTTCACCTGATCTCACAGTTTGTGGGAGTGAGCCCAGGCCGGGCTCTGTACTGACAGCACGGAGCCTGCTTGGAATTCTCTCTCTCTCTCTCTCTCTCTCTCTCTCTCTCTCTCTCTCACTTAAAAAAAAAAACAAAAAACAAAAAACAAAAAACAACAATGATGATGGTGAAGATGCTGCTGCTGCTGCTGCTAACAATGATACTGAGAGCTGGCCTCCCTGAAGGAAAGCAGTGTCTGGTACTGCACTCAGCATTTTCCACATTAGCACATTCATTCCCACCACAACCTTTCCTTTAACAACATCTTCTAAACAGCAACTTGAAAAACTTGCCGCTTCAAGAAATTGACTGATTCCCCCCAGGTTACCCAGTTAGTAAGCGCTTAACCGTTTCGCAGCGTTTTGTATAGTCTCCATTTTCATGACTCGTCCATAGTTTCTTTCCTCTTGCACTCTAACCTCCTGCCCTGTACTGCCTGGCTTTCTTCCTGGCTCCAGGAGGAACTGCCTCATTCTCCTTCTGTTAATTCCCTTTTCCCAACCATCCTTCTCGTGTACTCTCAGGCTCTCCAGGATATTATCCTTTCATATCATATTAACCATCTCCTTTGACGGGCAAGTTCCACGTTTCGGTTTCTGGACAAGACTTCCCTCCTGTTTGGGGGCACATGTGGCAATGTGCCCTTTTGTCTTTGCCCTTCCTGTCCACAGATCTCTTGCTCTCT